>OY725342.1:10208312-10808312 GCA_963243735.1 Neocrepidodera transversa | reverse complement strand
TTGCGCCACCTGTATATAATCGATAGTAACAGGATTAAAATGTATGTTGTCAAATGGTTTGGCTATTGAATTATTACTTTCCCGGTCCCATTAAAGGGAAAATAAAGTGAACGAACAAAAAAAATTGGAGACATCGATGAAAATATCCATTTTGAGGTCCACCAAGAAGATTGAAACCATTTTCAGAGTAAGGTCTGTCTGTGTGTCTGTGTGTAATCTTCCACGATAACTACCGAACTGTTTGACCAATCAGGCTGAAATTTGGTATGATTGGTTGGTGTGTGCATCGAATGTGATTATTCAAATTGGTACAACACTACGCTTTAGTGGAAAATGTTGTAATGCAAAGTTTTAGACCATAAAATTTCCTACATGTTTTGAATTAAACTTTTTCCAGAATTTCCAATAGCTGCGCTAGTAGAGGGCGCGCAAAAAACGTGCATGTAGTTTTTCCGTAGATTTTCCAAATTTTTAAGACAAACAATAGACTTTAGTGCAAAGTTGTAGAGCACCAAATTTCTTTTAACATTTGTGTTTAACTTTTTTTCGAATTTTCCATAGTTTCGCCGCTAGAGGGCGAAAAATATACACATTAAGGCTTTTCGTCTTTTACTTTCCCGACCCACCTCCTAGAAGGGAAAGTATTGTGAACGAGCTAAAAAAAAAAATTCGAGATAAAAACAGAAATTTCCATTTTTGGGTCCCCGGAGACGATTAAGACCATTTCCAGATGGAAGTCTGTCTGTCGGTCTGTGTGTGTATTCTTCCACGATAGAGGCCACACGTTTAATCCGATTGAGCTGAAATTTGGTACAGGGGTTTGGGTTACCCGTCGTAAAAACGCATTAGTTTTTGTTCGACATCTGTCAAACGGAAGTACCACTATCAAAAAATGACAGATGCAATATGTCACGGAATTCGAGATGCTATATGTCATTTGAAAGCCCTAGAAAAACTCTATTCAAAATGTTCTAGTGCAAACTTGTAGAGCTTAAAATTCCCTACAACTTTTGTTTCTAACTTTTTCCGGAACTCACCCACTTTTCACCACTTTTGTTTTTTTTGCCATGTTTTTGGCTTTTTTCTTTTTTCGGCCTTTATACTCCTTTTTTAGATTTTTTGCCTTTTTTGCTGTTCTTTTCTTTTTTTGACATGTTTACCACTTTTTGCTTTTTTGAACTTTTTTTAATGGTTTTTAAGTTTTTTGGACTTTTTTGTCCTTTTCTGAACTTTTTTGCATTTTTTTGGTCTTTTTTGCTTTTTTCCCTTTACTTGGTCTTATTTGGCTGTTTTTGGACTTTTTGTTTTACCCTTTTTTCCTTTTTTTGCCTGTATTAGGCATCTTTTTCTTTTACTTTACATTTTTTTCGTTTTGTTACGTACGTACCTTTTAGTTTTAATTTTTGCCAAAATTTAGCAATTCTTTATCAATTTATTGGAAATAATTCGTTCCCTTGTTAGTATTTAGTTTTTCACTTTAATTAATTTTTGAGCATTTTTGCAATATTTACCCATTTTTTTTCAGCAATTTACTTCATTTTTACAGCATTTTATTGTCCTATTGAGGAATTTTGTATTTTTTAATTGAAATAATCCTATTCTCCACAGAAGAGCCGGGAAAGTTCTGGGGTGACACAGCCGATTTTCTTTTAAGTATTATAAGTAACAAATTTAAAAATAACTTGTGAAAAATATTTTTCTTCAGTTCTCCAAGTATTCGACCAATCGAAAGCAACACAGAAATGTGCAAATAATAAATCCATTAAGTAAATATTACCTTAAATTTTAACAAAATTTATAATTAATGAAAAACAAAAATACGAAGTGCAGACATTAATTCTAATATATTATTTTAACAAAAATTGGTTTTAGAAGATTATTGATCAGTTTAATAATTTATCAGATATTTGAAATAAATAAATTTTATAATAATTATTTTAATAATAGTAGTTTATTTTTGAAAATATTTACTATTTGACAACACTGCTTCATTCAATATTATCTTCAGATTATAGCCTACTTGCGGCAAGTTCTTCAGCGCCAGAGGCAGGTCCTCCGGTTTAGCATCGACTTCGGCATCAGCTCAACAATTTCCTACGACAATTATTGTCTATATACCATTATCGTATAGACACTAAAATACTTAATGGGTTATTATTATTTTTTACATTTTAGTACAAAATTTACGGTAAAAATTTGTTAAAGAAATTTTTTACCAATTTCTAAAAAAACAAAGTTAGGAGTTATAGTTATTTCAATTGTTATAAAACCAAAAATAAATAAAATTAAAGGCACGTGATTAATTGATTTTTTTTCTATTTGCATTTTATTTAGGATTAAAATCCATCATTACTATAAAATATCGAAATATTTTTCATTTCAACTCCAACAATTTGAATGAATTATATTTATTTTACTAATAGGAATAATCTGTTCCTCTAATTGGTTACTTTGTTGTTTTTATATCGTTATTATGCGAAATAAAATATGTGCGATTCGATTCTATAAAATTGTGCAAAAAAATTGAACTCTGAACATAAACAATTGAAAAAATATATAAAAAAAAATAAAGATTAAAAATAAGGTGTGGTTTTTAAGAATTAATTTGAAAAAAGATTGTGATGGGGTAAGAAATTTACAATAAGTAGTATATCATGTACCAAGAGACCAAAGTTTCACTTTTAATCCCCAGAGTAAAAATTGTTGCCCAACAATTATTCGAGAGATTAAAACGCACTTTAGTCTCGTGGTAAGTATAAACGCTATTTTTTGCTCTGCAGGTGTAAGACTTAGAAATTTATTCGATAATTATGTAAAAGAAAACACTTAACATTATTACTTAATCGTTATAAAAAGTTACTAAAAAAAAATTAAAAAACCTAACTATCCACTCTGCTGGTGTGCCACACTGACATATAAGGATTTAATATTTTAATCCTAATGTAGTAAAAGTGACATTTTATAGTAAATAAATAAAGATTATTAAATATTTTAGCCCCAAGGGAGTAAAAGTGGCACTTTAGTCCCTAAAATAAGGGTGTAAAATGTATGTCCCTTATGGTGCAAAAAACTCTTGACTCCCAGAATTCTTGCATAATTTTATTTTTAGGCCAGGATTTAGTAAAATTTTTGATGTTCAGTGCCTTAATTTTCAATATTAAATATTTCTGTGATGTTTTAATCAGTTAAAGACATATAGGTATTTTTAATCGTCTTTGAAAAATTAGAATAAATATATAATTTTGAGGCTAACTGTCACAATCTCCTGCTTTAAGGTGTATATGAAGCGTTTAATTCGTTTGACGATTTGTTACTGTCTTAAATGAAGTGAAAATTAGAGTCAAGTTAGAATTAATTTTTTTTCTTTTTTATCCCTTCTTGGGTAATTGTATCTGTAAAGTGGGGAGGGTGGATTGCTTCACAGTGGGCTGTCCCACAGCTCGGAGGTCTCATTAAGCACATTGTACATTCTCTTCAATAAGTGAGATCTTTTTATTTTTAACTTACAGAGTACATAGTCTGTTGAAGTGCTTTCGTACTTACCAGTGACCAGTCAAAATACCTGTTATTAGGCTCAGATTCTGCCCATTCATTGATTTGTTGGTTGTTGTGTGCTCAGTTTAACTTAAGAGTTCTCTAGCAACTCTGCAGCTTCTGATTCAATCCTATCTTTCCTTAAATTTTATAATTTATCCTTATTTAGGTTCGTCATGGCCGATGTCGTTCATTCATGTTAGGTACAAAGAATCGTGTCTGGCTTTTTGGCCAATGGGTCCATAAGATCTTTTGACCTTTGATTCATTTTAAGTTAAACATATTGTTGATGGATCCTTCCACAAGGTATGGTAACATTCTAGTACTAACCCTGGGCAAATTTGTGGCATTTCCAAGACGATTAATATTTCTTTTGTATCTGTATAGATAAGCATCTTTCTTCCAATGGTATTATTGCTGGTGATTTATTTTGCTACTATTAGAATATCAGAGAGCTTAATTTGAGCTAGGCTAGCACCAGCTATTTTGTTTTAGAGTCATCAGCAGAGGCCTATTGTGGCTCACCACACCTTCTCACGAAGTCTATGGTTGATTGAAGTCGTTAGGCTCCAGCTGTAGAAAACCAAAACGTAGGAAGCCGTTTAATTTCCAGGGAAGGACACTGCAGAAGCGACAGTTCTATGTTTGACTCACACCTATAGCTTCTTAAGATGGTAAGTGCGCTGTAAGCAGTTACTTCTATCCCATTCTAGGATCTGCTACAGAGCCCTACCTGAGGGTTTGACTATGAACGCCTTAGAGTGGGCTAATCCTGGAATATCTTTCCAGTACAGGAGAGTTTTTCTCTATGCCCATTTCCAGATAGTGTCTTTGGCACTGCTTTTCGCTATGCCAAAGAATGGTTATGGTACAATGAATTCAGATTCTGCACCTTTTCTCGTTGCAGTACACCATTTCATGCCCAGGTACCCAGTTCCACACCATCTTCTAGTCCAGCTGGTTGGAACTCAATGTTTTTAAAGCTGCCTGGCTATTTTCGGCTCTTCTATATTTTTTCCCGATAATTTTGTAGGACATTTAAAAGACATATCGCCATAAGATATTCATCTATGCGCGCTTCCTGATGTAAATGTCAAGGGGTGATACTAAGAATGACTTCCGTAGCTTTGGTTGTTATTTTCATGGCTCTTGTTATGCTGAAACATATTGTTCTTTGAATTCGTTCAAATGACTGCAGACTATTGATGGTAGTGTTAGTTTCTGTTGTGAAGTGGATTTGTTATTTGTTCATTATTTCGCTGTTTTTACGTTTTTTTAATTGTTTGATCCCTTAGGCACTTGTTTCTGGTCCTGGTGCCATCAATTTTTCTCATTTTCCCCATACTATCTGCTAAATCTAAAACCTGTGGATTTATTTTATTCCTGTTGATAAATTTATTATTCTCGGGCTGATTTTACTTTCCCGACCCACCTCCTAGAACGAGCTAAAAAAAAACGAGATAAAAACAGAAATATCCATTTTCGGGTCCCCGGAGACGATTAAGACCATTTCCAGATGGAAGTCTGTCTGTCTGTCTGTGTGTGTGTGAGTGAATTCTTCTCCGATAGAGGCCACACGTTTAAACCGATTAAGCTCAAATTTGGTATAGGAGTTTGGGTTACACGTCGGAAGAATCTATTAGTTTTTGTACGACATCTGTCAAACGGAAGTACCACTATCAAAAAATGACAGATGCAATATGTCACGGAATTGGACATGCTATATGTTATTTGAAAGCCCTAGAAAAGTTCTATTCAGAAGAGTTAAAATTATTTCTCAAACTGTCACCTGTCAAAAATAAAAAATGTCAAAATGTGAAACTTCAGCATTAAATATCTGAAGAAGTATTAATCCGATTGAGCTGAAATTTGGTATATGGGTTTGGGCTATCTGTCGGAAGAATCAATTAGTTTTTGTACGAGATCTGTCAAACGGAAGTATCACTATCAAAAAATAGCAGATGCAATATGTCACGGAATTAGACATGCAATATGTCGTTTGAAAGCTCTTGAAAAACTCTATTCAGAACATTCAAAATTATTTTTCCAACTGTCAGTTGTCAAAAATTAAAAAATGTCAAAAGTTGAAACTTTAACATTAAATATCTGATAAAGTATTCGTGGATACTCGTCGGGAAAGTTTTGGGGCGACACAACCGATTTTTTGATAGTGATACTTCCGTTTGACAGATCTCGTACAAAAACTAATTGATTCTTTCGACAGATAACCCAAACCCATATACCAAATTTCAGCTCAATCGGATTAATACTTCTTCAGATATTTAATGCTGAAGTTTCAAACTTTGACATTTTTTTATTTTTGACAGGTGACAGTTGGAGAAATAATTTTAACTGTTCTGAATAGAATTTTTCTAGGGCTTTCAAATGACATATAGCATGTCCAATTCCGCGACATATTGCATCTGTCATTTTTTGATAGTGGTACTTCCGTTTGACAGATGTCGTACAAAAACTAAGGTGATCTTCCGACGGGTAACCCAAACCCCTATACCAAATTTTAGCTCAATCGGGTTAACCGTGTGGCGTCTATCGTGGAAGAATGCACACACACACACACAGACCGACAGACAGGCTTCCATCTGGAAATGGTCTTGATCGTCTCCGGGGACCCGAAAATGGAAATTTCTGTTTTTGTCGCGATTTTTTTTTTTTTTAGCTCGTTCACAATACTTTCCATTCTAGGAGGTGGGTCGGGAAAGTAAAAATCAGATCTCCGCCATTCTTGAAAATATTTAAAAAGGTCATGGGACTCTTTTTATGCACTGATTATTATAAAACTAATTTGTCTAAAACTTTTTTTCATCCGACTCACGGGGGTGGAACTGGATGGAGTTGAAATTTCAAAAAATTTATATCTCCACCATTTTCAAAAATATTGAAACATGTCATAAGACTTTTTTATCTTCTACTTATTGTAAAACTAATTTGTCTGAAACTTTTGTTCATCCGACCCACGGGGGTGGAACTGGAGGGGGTTGAAAAAAAACTTATATCTCCGCCATTTTCAAAAATATTGAAAGAGTTCATGAGATTTTTTTTATGCCCTAATTATTATAAAACTAATTTGTCTGAAACTTTTTTTAATCGGACCTAAGGGGATAGAACTGGAGGGGGTTGAAATTTCAAAAAATTCTTATCTCCGCAATTTTTGAAAATATTGAAACAGGTCATGAGACTTTTTTCCTAATTGTTATAAAATTTATTCTTTTGGAACATTTTCAATCTACCTCCCCCTGTCGACCCTACCGACAGGAATTTTTTTTAATACGATTTATAGACATTATTTACATTTGACAGTTTTGACATTAAAACGCAGTGACAGATGACATAAATCAGAGCAGAATTTCTTAATTTTTTGTCCATTTTATTAGATAAAAAGTAGAATAAAATTTTTAATTTAATGTTATCAAAAAATTGAATGCTAATGCTAATTTTTTTTTTTTTTTTTTTTTTTTTTTTTTTTTTTTTTTTTTTTTTTTTTTTTTTTTTTTTTTTTTTTTTCCATCCCTGTTCCTGCGCATACAAAACTACTGTTGCTGATGGTTAATTCGTGTAGTAAATAGGAAACATTATGACTTATGCATTGTTTAATTTCTCCTGAATACGTATATACTGAACGACACTTATATTTTTATACACATTAGTTAAAAATAAAATATTCACATTTTGTAGTAAATGATTCTTTCATACACGGTATTTATTTTCTTAAAAAAATTTCAAACACACTCATGAGTAATTGTTAGTACCATCTGTCTAAGCGAAAACTTGTTTGTGTTTATACGCAACCAAGATACTCATGAATCACTAAAAATTTTTCTACGGCGCTTTTAGAATATCTGAAAATTTATTGTTTCTCATATTCTGTTTCGAAATCACAGTGTTGATTCTAAAATTCAGCAGAAATAAATCAATCCAACATGATATCCAACACATGAGTATCCACTTCATATTCCATTACCAAACAAGACTAGTATGAAGAATCGCGCATTATTCAACTCTCATCTATCTTTCTTGTAAAATTATCAGTGTCGGAGTTAACCAAGAAATTGGCTGAGACAAAACATATATTTTATTAATAAAATTTCTTTACGAAACTATTAAATTACTTAAATTTTTTTATATAATTTTCATACTTTTATTTTTGGGAAAGTTATCAAAATACTATTTTATGATTTTTTCTCTAATAAAAATTGTTTAAAATGAAGGAAGAAAAATTGTAAGTATAGTAAATACCCATTTAAATAAACTCTCCCTGCTCCACTGTTGTCATCTATCTTTCATGTAAAATTGCGCAAGAATTTATAGAGTGTACTTACATTCTTGTAAATTAATAATTCTTGGAATACCGGCCAGAAGACTGAGAAGAAGAAAAGTGCAAAGATATATGCGTTTACTTGGTAAAACAACAACATGCGTGCATTGTATACTAAAATAAATCATAACAAACAGTCGCAATCGCAATCTTTCTGTTTTCTATTCGATATTCTTGATGTACCGGTTCATCCGATATATTATATTTTACTTTGCGATAAATTCCATTTCGAAA
This sequence comes from Neocrepidodera transversa, assembly GCA_963243735.1. Classification (NCBI taxonomy): domain Eukaryota; kingdom Metazoa; phylum Arthropoda; class Insecta; order Coleoptera; family Chrysomelidae; genus Neocrepidodera; species Neocrepidodera transversa. Next base: position 10,800,211 of record OY725342.1, on the reverse strand, counting down.
CGTATAAGTAGTTCTTTTATATATTTCTGAGTTTTGTTGAGTCGGTTAATGAAATTGTATAGCAAATATCCTCACAAACTTATTAAGTACTAACAAGAAAATTAACTATAAATACGGGTTATGGCAAACATTTTTTCTTAAGAAATATTATAAAACATTAAAAAAATCGGCTGTGTCACCCCAGAACTTTCCCGGCTCGACCGTAGAGAATAGGATTATTTTAATTACAAAATACTAAGCATTACATTAATTAATGATGAATACATCTACCGAATTGATATTTCAATCTTGATAATGACATAATCTGCGCATGCGCACGTTGTATATCACACTGCTACAATTAGGATCTCCTAAAATCATGTGAGAAAACTATTGGGAATTCGGGAAAAATTTTCATACAATAGTTGTAAAGAATTTTATGCTTTACAACTTTGCACAACATTTTGCACTAAAGAGCATAAGTTACCTCCAATTTAAAAAAAATGGAAAATTATAAATCTGTATTTTTCTCGCCATCTAGCGGCGAAACTATGAGGAATTCAATAAAAAATTAAACATAAAAGTTAAAGAAAATTTGATGCTTTTTAACTTTGAACCAGAAAATTTTGCACTAAAATTGCATTGTTTCTCTCCAAAATCAAGAAAAACTAGACAAAAACATTCATGCACATTTTTTACGCGCCCTCTAGTGGCGCAACTATTGGAAATTCTAGAACAAGTTTCAGACAAGAGTTGTAGGGAATTTTATGGTCTAAAACTTTGTACTACAACATTTTGCACTTAAGTGTATTATTTGGCCTCAAAATCAAGAAAAACTAGAGAAAACCTATATGCACATTTTTTACGTGCCCTTTAGTGGCGCAACTATTGGAAATTGTGGAAAAAGTTTGATACAAAAGTTGTAGGGAATTTTATGCTATAACACTTTGTACTATGACATTTTGCACCAAAGTGTATAGTTTGTCCCTAAAATTTAAAAAAAGTAAAAAATTGTTACATGTGTGTTTAATCAATGTCGGTCTTAAGGACCTTCTACTGTACCAATTTAAACCAAAATCTAATGGTCACATTCTAGGTATACAGCGACCCTCCATACCAAATTTCAGCTTGATTGGTCAAATAGTTCGGCAGTTATCGTGGAAGATTACACACAGACACACAGACACACAGACAGACCATGCGCTGAAATGGTTTCGATTTTCTTGGGGGACCTCAAAATGGATATTTCCATCGATATCTCGATTTGTTTTTGCTCGTTCACCTTACTTTCCCTTTGATGGGTCCGGGAAAGTAAAAATTAAATGATTAACACAATACTTTACCATTAATTTTCTAAAATCTAAAAATATTTTCAAAAATTTCTAAAAATTATAATCCATTTTAAAAATCTAGAAAACCCAAAGAAAATTATAAAAAATTGGAAAATGTTCATTTTGTTTTAGGAAAATTTAGTAAAATCTAAAAATGCTTTCGAAAACATCGATAAAAAATAATTAACTTCAGAAATCTGAAAAATTGAAAGAAAATTCCAAATTGTTCATTTTGCTATGGAAATTTTGCAAAATCTAAAAATACTTTGGAAAACTTAAATAAAAAATAATTAACTTTAGAAATCTGAAAAACTGAAGGACAATTTTAAACAATATCATATTACTTACTGTTTTTTTCAGGAAAGTTTTGTATAATCTAAAAATGTTTTAAAAAATTCCAATAAAATATAATCAACTTCAAAAATCTGAAAAACTGAAAGAAAATTGTAAAAAATACCAAATTGTTCAATTATCTAGGGAAATTTTGTAAAATCTAAAAATGCAGTCGAAAACTTCAATAAAAAATAATTAACTTTAGAAATCTGAAAAATTGAAAGAAAATTCCAAATTGTTCATTTCGCTAGGAAAATTTTGCAAAATCTAAAAATACTTTCTAAAACTTAAATAAAAAATAATTAACTTTAGAAATCTGAAAAACTGAAGGAAAATTGTAAAAAATACCAAATTGTTCATTTTTCCATGGAAATTTTGTAAAATCTAAAAATTTCTCGAAAACTTCAATAAAAAATTATTAACTTTAGAAATCTGAAAAATTCAAAGAAAATTTTAAGCAATATGATATTACTCATTTTTTTCAGGAATCTTTTTTACAATCTAAAAATGTTTTAAAAAATTCCTATACAATATAATCGACTTCAAATATCTGAAAAACTGAAAGAAAATTGTAAAAAATACCAAATTCTTCGTTTCTCTAGGGAAATTTTTTAAAATCTAAAAATTTCTTGAAAACTTCAACAAAAAATAATTAACTTCAGAATTCTGAAAAATTCAAAGAAAATTTTAAGCAATATGTTACTCATTTTTTCAGGAAACTTTTTTACAATCTAAAAATGTTTTAAAAAATTCCTATCAAATATAATCGACTTCAAAAATCTGAAAAACTGAAAGAAAATAGTAAAAATACCAAATTGTTCATTTTCCCATGGAAATTTTGTAAAATCTAAACATGTTTTAAAAATTCCTATAAAATATAATCGAATTTAGAAATCTGACAAACTGAAAAAAAAATTGTAAAAAATACCAAATTGTTCGTTTCACTAGGGAAATTTTGTAAAATCTAAAAACATCCATAAAAAATAATTAAGAAACAATATGATTTTGCTCATTTTTTTCAGAAATAGCATAATTGCTCATTTTTTTCAGGAAGCTAAAAATATTTAAAAAAATTCCAATAAAATATAATCAACTTCAGAAATCTGAAACACTGAAAAAAAAATTGTAAAATAGAGAAATTTTGTAAAATCTTATTTTTTTAAAAAAATTGCAATAAAATATAATCAATTTAAAAAATCTGGAAAACTCAAAGACAATTAAACACAAAATTATGTACCATAAAATGATAACGGTAGCAACTAGTTTCGACTACTAGCCATCTTCAGGCCTACAAATTATTATTATTTTATTAATTTTGTATTTAGCCTTCAAGTTTTCTTTATTTTTTTTTTGTAACTATCATCTTGTCATTATTAATAATTTAAAACATTTATTTTTACAGATTTTACTAACGCGTGTATATGTAGTTCTTTTATATATTTCTGAGTTTTGTTGAGTCGGTTAATAAAATTGCACATAAACTTATCAAGTAGGTACTAACAAGGAAATTAACTATAAATATGGGTTATGGCGAACATAATAATTTCCCGGTATTTTTTTTTCTTAAGAAATATTATTATAAAACAGTAAAAAAAATTAAATGATTAACACAATACTTTTCCTTAAATAACACTTTCTTTTAGCAGTCAGCAGTGACTTTAATATAAAATAATTCTCATTCTAATTAGCTATAGTACTTTAGCTACTCTAATATCAGTCGTTATATTACGGTTTTTTTCTCCACCCTGTATAAAACAGTCTATTTTGAAATATAAAATGTATACATTTCGTAATAGTTTCCACTACTACTTGTTTTTGGATATATATTCATTGTACGCGGCCGTAAGGTCTTCTTTTATAGATAAAAATTTAATTTTATCATTTTACCTTTACTAACTAATTTAATTTTTTTTGATTCCTATTGTGTGTTTCCAATGTGTATTGGGAACGAGTAAACAAGAAGTAAACAGCGAGTAAGCGTTGAATAAGTCTGTTGAAATAATTTTTACTTTCTCACTATTCTACCAACAAATACTTTCTTCTTTATGTATTCAGTGCTTTTTTGAATTTTTGAAAAATTGATTAAACAAAGCTCACCATGTATGTTACTACAAGAGTCAAATAAGGTTCCAACGCAAAAAAACAACTGTTATTTCTTTTATAAGAGAAACTTTTTTCTATAGTCTTATGGAATAGTCAAAATGTTTCATTTGAAAACTTTTTCAAGTTTAATTTGTGAGAATGGACTGGGTCTTGACGCTAGATGGATACAGGATCTTCGGTGACGTGTTGGTAGTTAGAAATTTGATTTTTAACTGATTCTTCTCTGAGCTGCGAAGCGCCTTTTTATACCGAATTATGACGTAAACATTTTACGTCATAATCTTGTGTTGTCCATTTTCGTTTTCGTTCTCATGAACGTTATTTAACTCTCAATATTTAGGCGCGAAAAGAATTATTTTATAATAATTTAACATTCCAATTTTGTAATTTAATATTTTTTTCAAATGGTTCAAGTGTGTATTATCGTTTTGTAGAAACATGTACCGACAAATAAATGTTTTTTGGGAAAAACAACTTGACTTCGTTTTGGTTATTTCTCTAAAATTTCTGGGGGTTGGTTCGTCACAATACCAACAAATTTTTAGATTCTTTTTAATTTTGTTTAGCTACAATTTAGTTTACTAAAAATAGAATCCATTTTTTTTATTCTCCAAGTTAAAAAATCTTAATGCGACACTGTAACTCCTCGCCGATTGTCGCAAGTGAGGAAATCATGAAAAATGAAAACGCGTTTGTTATACAGCAGATGAAGAAGAATGCGGGATGTAAATCAAAACTCGTTGCGTCGCCTTGCAATTTATCTGCTGTATATGGAAAATATGCGCACCGGGGACCGGCCTGGCGCCTCATCTCATTCTTATCAACGTTTTCTTCTTCTCTTACGTTTCATTTACTTTTTCTTTCTTCACTGTCCGACGGTGTCACGCTTCAGTCGGTACATTGCGAGAGTCTGATCTCATTTACTTTACTCGATTCATTTCACTTTCGTTTGATTTAACAAATGCAGTTAGTAACTGCCTTAGTACCTGCTTAATATATATAATAGTATAGGGTGTTGTAGAAATTAGCTACTGAACAAGATAAAAAATCGGTTGTGCAGCCCCAAAACTTTTCCGACGAGTATCCACGAATACTTTATCAGATATTTAATGTTAAGTTTCAACTTTTGACATTTTTTAATTTTTGACAGGTGACAGTTAGAGAAATAATTTTGACTGTTCTGAGTAGAGTTTTTCAAGGGCTTTCAAACGACATATTGCATGTCGAATTCCGTGACATATTACATCTGTCATTTTTTGATAGTGATACTTCCGTTTGACAGATCTCGTACAAAAACTAACTGATTCTTCCGACAGATAGCCCAAACCCATATACCAAATTTCAGCTCAATCGGATTAATACTTCTTCAGATATTTAATGCTGAAGTTTCAAATTTTGACATTTTTTAATTTTTGACAGGTGACAGTTGGAGAAATAATTTTGACTGTTCTGAATAGAGTTTTTTAAGGGCTTTTAAACGACATATTGCATGTCCAATTCCGTGACAAATTGCATCTGTCATTTTTTGATAGTGGTACTTCCGTTTGTCAGATGTCGTATAAAAACTAATGGGTTCTTCCGACGGGTAACCCAAACCCCTATACCAAACTTCAGCTCAATCGGATTAATACTTCTTCAGATATTTAATGCTGAAGTTTCAAATTTTGACATTTTTTAATTTTTGACAGGTGACAGTTGGAGAAATAATTTTGACTGTTCTGAATAGAGTTTTTTAAGGGCTTTTAAACGACATATTGCATGTCCAATTCCCTGACAAATTGCATCTGTCATTTTTTGATAGTGGTACTTCCGTTTGTCAGATGTCGTATAAAAACTAATGGGTTCTTCCGACGGGTAACCCAAACCCCTATACCAAACTTCAGCTCAATCGGATTAATACTTCTTCAGATATTTAATGCTGAAGTTTCAAATTTTGACATTTTTTAATTTTTGACAGGTGACAGTTGGAGAAATAATTTTGACTGTTCTGAATAGAGTTTTTTAAGGGCTTTTAAACGACATATTGCATGTCCAATTCCGTGACAAATTGCATCTGTCATTTTTTGATAGTGGTACTTCCGTTTGTCAGATGTCGTATAAAAACTAATGGGTTCTTCCGACGGGTAACCCAAACCCCTGTACCAAACTTCAGCTCAATCGGATTAATACTTCTTCAGATATTTAATGCTGAAGTTTCAAATTTTGACTTTTTTTAATTTTTGACAGGTGACAGTTGGAGAAATAATTTTGACTGTTCTGAATAGAGTTTTTTAAGGGCTTTTAAACGACATATTGCATGTCCAATTCCGTGACATATTGCATCTGTCATTTTTTGATAGTGATACTTCCGTTTGACAGATGTCGTACAAAAACTAATGGGTTCTTCCGACGGGTAACCCAAACCCATATACCAAATTTCAGCTCAATCGGATTAAACGTGTGGCCTCTATCGTGGAAAAATACACACACACACAGACCGACAGACAGACTTCCATCTGGAAATGGTCTTAATCGTCTCGAAAATGGATATTTCCGTTTTTACCTCGAATTTTTTTTTTTAGCTCGTTCACAATACTTTCCCTTCTGGGAGGTGGGTCGGGAAAGTAAAATGGGTAAAATGAATAAAACACTCTGTAACTCAATTATACAGGGACGTATACGAACTCTGCCACAAAATCGAGGTAATCCGATTTACACAAGGGTTGGGGATCAGTACTGCCTGTCTTAATAATCCTAATTACGGCAGTACGTTTTATATATAATAAAATTATAAATATTGTAGTAGGAGAAAAATAAGATAAATTTCAAAGAAAAATTTATTTTTAAACATTACATTTTTTATTTATAAATATCTGCCTTAATTAACTTTATTTTGGTTTTTTTGTTTGTTTTTTTACCCTTTACCATTTTTAACCTTTTTTTTATTTTTCCCTTTCATTTTTACCATTTTTGAATTTTTGCATGTTTTTGCCTTCTTTGGGTTCTTTTTGGCTTTTTTTACCTTTTTCCTTTTTTTGCCTGTTTTAAATTTTTTTCTACTTTTTTCTGGTTTGGTTTACCACCGTTTTGCCCTGTTACAATTTTTTGGACTTTTTTTGGCCTTTTTGACCATTTTTGAACTTTGTGTCTTTATTTTGACTCTATTTTGCCTTTTCTTGATTTTTTTTTTAAACTTTTTTTGGTATTTTTTTGCTTCTTTTCCCTTTATTTTGTGTTATTTGGCTTTTTTGGAATTTTGAATTTATGTTTTTATCATTTTTAGCATTATTATGACATTGGTCTTTTTTTTTTTTTTTTTTTTTTTTTTTTTTTTTTTTTTTTTTTTTTTTTTTTTTTGATTTACTCTTTTTGGCCTTTTTTGTTCCTTCTTTTACCATTTTTGAATTTTTTGCCATGTTTTGCCTTTATTTTGCCTTTTTTGGGTTTTTCTTTTTGGCTTTTTTTACCTTTTTCCTTTTTTTTTGCCTTTTAACCCCTTTTTGCCTTTTTTTTATTTCTTTCTACTTTTTTTGGATTGTTTACCACTGTTTTGCCCTTTTTTTACTTTTTTATAGCTATTAAAATTTTTTGGACTTTTTGACCTTTTTGCCGTTTTGGCCTTTATTTTGCATTTTATTGATTTTTTTTTTACTTTTTTGGTGTTTTTTTTTGCTTCTTTTCCCTTTACATTGTGTTATTTGGTATTTTTTTAAATTTTTGGTTTTGTCATTTTATCACATTTTTGTTTTTCTGTCCAAATTTTTCCTTGTTTTTCGTTATTAAGCCTTTTTTCCTTTTTTTTGCTTTATTTTACCTTTTCCTTGTCTTGCCTTTTTTGCAATTTTTTGCCACTTTGCCTCTCTTTGATCATTTTTACAAATTGTATTAAGATTCTTTCTCATTTTTGATTTTTGCCTATTTTTACTCTTTTTCTATAGCCGAGCCAGGAAAGTTCTGGATGACACAGCCGATTTTTTTTAAGAGTCAACAATGATTTAATGATCATTTTTTGAACCTTCAGGGTCATTTTTTCTTAATTCTTATTATTTTTAACACTCAAGAATTATTCTGATCATTTTTGGATGATCTTCTGGTTCATTTTTTATTAATTCGAATTATTTTAAATAAAGTAGTTATAATTCAACGGAGTGTTTAAATTCGAACGAACCCAAAGTACAAAAATATTACAATAAAAATATTATTATTTCAAATAATTTTGTTTATAAATTGTAGTAATGACTTTATCAGGATGAATTATTAGGTATCTGTATTTGATATAATTATTTTTTACCTACCTGCAGTTTGTGGCAGAATTCGCCCATAAATAATCTCAGTTATAAAGAGTAATAAACCCGACATATGGAGCTTTTTAGAATCACCTTATGGTTTTTTATAGACAGTCACAATTTTGACGTTTCCCAATGAAACACCCTGTATAAATAAATAAACTGAACAATAACAGATCTTTTATAAAGGCAACAACTTAATTAAAAATTTGTAAAAAATTTATGTAGATTTTTTAATTAAGAAATTTTGGTTATAATAATAATAATTTATTCAATTATCATAAAAAAATTTTTTCTCATTTTTTTTATTCCTCTGATTTTTTCAATTTTTTCAGATTTTTTTTCTGATTTTTTGATATATCATTGGGAAATTATTTTATAGAGATACTTTTTTTGATTTTTTTCTGATTTTTTCTCATTTTTCTGATGTTTTGTTTTCTTTTTGTTTTTTCTGATTTTTTCGATTATCTCTAATTTTTTCTCATTGTTCTATTTTTTCTGTTTCTCTTTTTTGTTTTTTAATTTTTCACATTTTCTCTTATTCCGATGATGTTTTGCGATTATTTGCGATTTTTTTGCCATTTTTATGGAAATTCGTTACGATTTTTTGCGATTTATTACAATATTTTTGAATTTCTTCATTTTTCATGTTCAAATTGCGTTTTTTTGCGATATTTTTCTAATTTGTCCTCATTTTTTTCATAGCTCTCGATTTTCTACGTTTTTTTGTGACTTGTTTTTCGTTCTTTTTTTGCGATTTTTAGCGTTTTTTAAGGCCTTTTTACAATTTTTTCTTTATTTCACAATTTTATTTTTCATTTTTTTCCCAATATATTCTGCTTTTTCTTTTAGGGTTTTTCCGATTTTTTCTCATTTTTACGATTCTTCTAATTTTTTCTCGTCTTTCCCATTTTTTTTTTGTTTTTTTCTTTCGTTTTTCTGATTTTTTTCAATTTTTCTGATTTTTTTTCAATTTTTTCTGATCTTTCCTAATTTTTTTCTGATTCTTTCTTTTGTTTTCCAATTTTTTCTCATTTTTTTATTCCTCTGATTTTTTCGATTTTTTCTCCTTTTTTTTTCTGACTTTTTGGTATATTATTTGTAATTATTTTATAGAGATACTTTTAGATTTTTCTGATTTATTCTCATTTTTCTGATGTTCTGTTTTTTTTTTGTTTTTTCTGATTTTTTCGATTTTTTCTAATTTTTCCTCATTGTTCTGCTTTTTTTCTGTTTCTCCCTTTTGTTTTTTAATTTTTCACATTTTCTCTTATTCCGATGATGTTTTGCGATTATTTGCGATTTTTTTTGCCATTTTTATGGAAATTCGTTACGATTTTTTGCGATTTATTACAATATTTTTGAATTTCTTCATTTTTCATGTTCAAATTGTGTTTTTTTGCGATATTTTTCTAATTTGTCCTCATTTTTTTCATAGTTCTCGATTTTCTACGTTTTTTTGTGACTTGTTTTTCGTTCTTTTTTTGCGATTTTTAGCGTTTTTTAAGGCCTTTTTACAATTTTTTCTTTATTTCACAATTTTATTTTTCATTTTTTTCCCAATATATTCTGCTTTTTCTTTTAGGGTTTTTCCGATTTTTTCTCATTTTTACGATTCTTCTAATTTTTTCTCGTCTTTCCCATTTTTTTTCAATTTTTTCTGATCTTTGCTAATTTTTTTCTGATTCTTTCTTTTGTTTTCCAATTTTTTCTCATTTTTTTATTCCTCTGATTTTTTCTTCTTTTTTTTTCTGACTTTTTGGTATATTATTTGTAATAGAGATAGTTTTAGATTTTTCTGATTTATTCTCATTTTTCTGATGTTCTGTTTTTTTGTTTTTTCTGATTTTTTCGATTTTTTCTAATTTTTCCTCATTATTCTGCTTTTTTTCTGTTTCTCCCTTTTGTTTTTTAATTTTTCTCATTTTTTCTTATTCCGATGATATTTGCGATTATTTCCGATTTTTTTGCTATTTTTTGGGACTTCGTTGCGATTACAAAATTGTATCTATTTATCTTCACTTTACGGATTATTATACTTAATCTAAACCAGTGAACTTTAAGTTATTATCCTCTAATTAATTACATAGAAAAATAATTACATACTCTGCAAGCTTATGAGTAAAAAAAATGGTATAATTCGTCTGTTAATAGACCGGTGTGTGTTATAAATAAGAGTAGCATGATTTAAACGAGTCTTTATGTAACAATTAGTCTCCATTAGTTCGAATCGGGGATTAGTCTCGTTGTTTTACTTTAAAATAATTTATGGGTTTGAAAATAATTTGTTACTTGTTTTTGGTTAGTCTAAAAGGAATTTTAATTTGTTTTATGGATATTACAGCTAAAGTATATATTTTTTTTTAGTTGACTGGATTATTTCTTAAGTGGGTCTGACTGAGACGAAACTGCATTGAAGAAAATGAAGGGACAACTAAATTGTATTCGGAAAGCTGATGTAGCCATTGTTAGAACCTTATTATCATACAACGAGGCAACAATGCGTTCCAATACCACTTATCTGGCTGGTGTTTTGTATGTGCCTCGCGTTTTACAATATTGAGTTTACAATATAATCTAATAAAATGGTTTAAGAATTGAATGAGTGGCTCGAAAGAAAAGGATTTAGGAAGTTTGAAAAGGGTTTTGTTCAGTTTGGTGCACTGGAAGCGTCTTTGCATGCACGTTGAATACTTAATGAGCCAGAAAAGGACGCATTGTTGTATACCTTTAAAAGAATAGAAAAAATTATTATTTATAAAAATTTAATCACGATCAAATATACATTTATTCATTTTGTTTATATGATTATTGGTTGTATTGTGTTTGAATATATCCAATATCCATGATGGTGAGGGCTGAAGATAACTTGTCATCTTAGAGTGATGGGAATGAATTTTGACAGTTTTTCACTTAAATTATACACAGCTTTTCTTTTAATCGCGTTACTAACGACTTGCCCGGAAATTCGTCTCTTTGCTGTGAGTTCCAACTTTTTCAGATACTTTCTGTTCTTCATCATTTTTAGTAATAAGTTATGTAGGTAGAGTTTGTTTAACCATCCTCTGTCGTTACGTCATACATTGTCCATCTTGATCTCTCAATCATAAAATAGACGAGACGGAATTATGACGTCATTATCGTATTTCTTAACGTAAATGTTATTTATTACTTTTGACAGTTCAATTAATTTTTCATTGTCAAAATGCTTTCCCGATATAATGAGAAAGAGTAAAGTTTAATTTTGAAGTTGATTAATTACTTTTCAAGAGAAAGAGATGCTGGAATACCGCTTTTACCGTTAAATGAAGTCTTCAACGTTTGGGTTCACCCCAAAAATATAATCGTATATTTTCACCATTTAATCACGATTCGATCATCCGTAATTTTTTTAATCTAATCAAAAATCATGCTTAGGGACGTTAAACATCCCCAAGCTAAAAATTTGAACCAAATCAGTTAAAAAAACTAAGGTTTCAAGTTAAAAATTATGTAAAAACGTACGCAACTCATAAAGCAAAATACGATTTTTGGCATTACCAATTTATTCATACAAACAAACCTTAAGAGGGGTTTAACCCTAATATGATTGTTAGTAAAACAAGGTACGGCAAAAATCAAACTACTCCGATTGTGGTTAAAAAATTGAAGATATTTTTTTACTTTTTAATTAAGAAAGGATGGATCTAGGCATCTCTCGAAGTACTTTTTTTAATTTTTGAGAAAAAATTGACAAAATGGGCCAGATTCATTATTTTTTATCTCACAAAAAAAAGTCTATTTCAAAAACGTACTGTGAAAGATGTCTCACGTATACATTTGCCTTTGTTGTTAAAAAAAATTGTTAAGGTCTATCTAAAGTTAGACCCTCAAATGTGATTTTTGCCGAACTCCTGCCAGCTGATTTAAGCGCCCTCGCACAAATTTGCACTTTTATATGAATACTATGAATTGCTGAATGAATCCCAATTTCATTCTGAAAAATAAAAATAGCACAGGAGATAAAATCAATAGAAGTGTTAAAATACAAATAGCACAGGAGATGAAATCAATAGAAGTTGTAAATGTGTATGGGTTGATTGCCTTTTCGAATACCTATGATATATTAATAGGTTATATGTATATATGATGAGCATAATCATTGTCTTAAATGCGTTAATTAGAAAATAATCCACTATTTAAAAAAAAGTCTTATGACATTTTCAAACTTAAAATTTTTAAGTTGCGTATACCAGATTTACGACATTATTATGGATAATGAATTCATTTGTGAAATTGAAAATGAAACACTGACATCCCATAAAAAAAATGTATCTATTATTACTAGAAAAACCGCTGTTATCGTTTTCTAGCCAGCGTGGACTGTGAACTAACGGCTCTTTGCACCTAGAACATGTGTATTCTTTTATTGGCGACTCTTTGTTTTTGGTGGATTATAATAGAGCTATTTTTGGATTTTTTTTAATAAAAATCCAATATGGCCGACATCCGGTTTGACCTAAAATGACACGAAAATTAGAAATTCAAATGAAACACACGGTATATTTCTACATATTTGGATTCTACGACTTTAAACACGTACAGGTCGACTATCAAATGTACCGTAAGACGCCATTTTACTTTCCCGACCCACTTCCGAGAAGGGAAAGTATTGTGAACGAGCTAAAAACAAAAATTCGAGACAAAAATAGAAATATTCATTTTCGGGTCCCCTGAGACGATTAAGACCATTTCCAGATGGAAGTCTGTCTGTCGGTCTGTGTGTGTATTCTTCCACGATAGAGGCCACACGTTTAATCCGATTGAGCTGAAATTTGGTATAGGGGTTTGGGTTGTACGACATCTGTCAAACGGAAGTACCACTATATCAAAAAATGACAGATGCAATATGTCACGGAATTGGACATCCTATATGTCATTTGAAAGCCCGAGAAAAACTCTATTCAAAACAGTTACAATTATTTCTCCAACTGTCACCTGTCAAAAATAAAAAAAATGTCAAAAGTTGAAACTTAAACATTAAATATAAAGTATTCGTGGATACTCGTCGGGAAAGTTTTGGGACGACACAACCGATTTTTTTGATTTATTTTTGATTTTTTTTATCCATCATATATGGTCATGAGTTAGTCTAAATTGCTTATAATCAAACTAAAATTAACTAAAAAGTCTCAATTTTTTTCAGTTATTTATTGTTGTTTCTTAATAATTATTTATATTTAAAATATGATGTTGTAAATATCCTTTATCTACAACTGTCATGAAATGACACTGATTTGACACTTATTTGAATTTTGTAATGACGTATATTACCGCACTAGGTTAGGTTCAATGTGAGTGGAGCGTTTGCTCGCCCCTCCACTGCGGCCAACAGAGGCCTATTGTGGCTATATTACCGCACTAGTGCGTTACTGAAATTGTTACCGCACTAGTGCGGTAATGATGCGGAACTAATAGATAATCAAAATTAATCATTTATTTAACAAAACGAAACAAATATAACATTAATAATAAACAATATAAAAAAATTATTTGTTATAGATATTTATACAATCTTTGCAATCGTACAAATTAATTACACCATTTCTCATATTTGTCATAAGTTAAATGATATCTCTCACGTGATTTCTGTGGTACTAAATTTTCTATAACGCCGGTTGCTGCATTGTAAATATCTTGTGGAAGATCATCTTCACTTGAAGACATTATAATTGTTTAAGTCAGAATTTTTTAGATTTTAGACGTCACTTTGACAGAAGTTGATTATTAATTCCGTTGCTATTGTTACAAAATACTCACAGATTACTTGAATTCCCAAATAGTCAATTTTAACGATATGCCGACATAATTTTATTTAATATAATTTTGAATTTTCGGAGTTGTAGATAAAATATTGTACAATATTCGTGCGGTAACACATTATTAATATACTTATGTGATTGCCCAACTCGTGCTGACGGCAATTTTCACATGCGTATATTAATAATGTTCATACCGCACTTATATCGTAAATATCTATTATTTAAACCTGAGAAACACTCTATATTTAGATACAGGGAACCTTTATGAAAGTATAAGTTATTTTTTATGTACAATTCTAAAATGTAATTATATACGGGATCTGCCATTTAAAAAAACATCATTTTGATATGGTACTTTTTTTGGAGACCCTCTATATAAATAATGAAGTGGATTTTGACCAAAAATAATCCTTTCCTGTTGGTATACCTTTTTCTAGGTTGGAACTTAGAGGGAACTCCCCCATTACGTTTTTGAACAATACCACTCCTGTTATTAATGGTTGTTCTTATCTGGTTGTATATATTCTTCATTACTTGCTGTTTACTTGTTTTCGTTCTTTTGTTTTCGGCTCATTTTTCTTTTATTTGTAGTATTGTGAATATAAAATCTAGCTTTCTGTGGTTTTCTTCAAAACCGGCTTTGTTTGTCTTGTAATACGAGACTTTTTTTTTGTTTTTCGTGTACCAGGTACTTCAGCATTTCCGGCATTATTTCGTCGCATCTTGGTGTTTTTCCTATTTTTTGTATCTTGTGTATTTTCCATTTTCCACAGTCTATTTTATTTCTGCTTAATTATTTTTCCCTGAATAGTTTTTACAGTTATCTCTTTGCTATTTCCTAAGTTTTTTTAATGTTCTGCCGATTATTGTATTTTTTTTACTTTAATTCTTTGTTTTTAAGCGTGTGGCTTATGTCGTGGAAGAATACACACAAACAGGCACACAGACAGACAGAAATATGAACGACACTCTCCGGTCTCGCCGTATGTGGACTCGGTATCGCTTAAATAATTTTCAAAAAAGTCTCGTCTCGCTCTTGTCTCGATTTTACGAGACGAGACGAGAAAAGTATCGTCCTATCTAATATATACCTATACAATTTACATAAAATAGGATTAATATTTTAATTGTAAAATTTATTAATGTTTTTGAACGTATACTAATTCAGGTCTGATGATGGATTATTAACCGAAACTAGTCGCCGACTTTTTACAATATAAATTATGATACATTTGTGTTTTATTTTCCCATATCATTTCGACAATTTAGTATATAATAAAATTATGATCTTTACTGTTATAATCGGCTATTATTATTTTTATGTTTAAAAATTTATTTTATAGTCCTATAAAACCTAGTTACAACATTTTTAACTAGGCCATCGGGTACTTTGGTTAATCATCTAATGGAACGGCTTCATAATTTATGTCTCAATAAATTAATTTTCAATAACACCTGTGCCTATTATTACCGGAGAAAAAATTAAAAAATTACCGTTACTGAGTATCAATGTATCTAAAAGGAAATCATATATGCATAACAAGTTTATTGTATGCTATATGAAATGCAAAAGGAATAAACCACATTTTATTTCTTATCGTAATATTATTGCCAATAAAAAGAGGCATTCGCATTAAAACAGCGACAGATGACATGGAAGTCATTTATTCCCTATTTGTTGCACAGCATTTATAACAATGAGACCTGTTGTTGCCTTACTAGATAGAATAGATGCTAGGCGTAAACTTACGTTGTTCACAATTTGTTATAAGATTGTATATACATAATTGATTTTATTTTATTATTTATTGCGATTTTTAAGCTTTAATTTTTACTTTCCCACTACAAATACCTAAGGTCAACAGAGTTGTGCAAAGCTTAAATATATCAAATTTAGGTACAAAAAAACTTATAAAGTACACGGATTGTGATTACGAAAGAAGCATTTTTTATATTCAACAAACGCAGAAAGATATTGGCAGACAGTATGCTAGGGACTAATATGCTGGAAGAGCGCTCCAAAGATTAGTAAAAGGTAATAAAAACAATATCACGAAGTAGGTGCATGAATTACTATTATTTTGTTTTAATATTTAAACATAAAAAATAATAATTTATGCTATGGCAGACAAAAAAGTGGGGGCTAAAGCCGTGGCAGACGTCAGATATCTTATCTATATTATATACCACTTGACACGATATCTCCGAAACTATAGGCTCGATTGACTTGAAATTTGGCATAGTTACTATTTCCCTGATGTAATCACCCTGTAATTAACCACTTTTTGTTTACTTTGTATAGATCTGCATATTCCAAAATAGTACAAGAACTACATTGACTTCAACAAAATATAATATTAGTGAAATTCCATAAGGAAAAATTGAAATTTGGTAACTTCAACGCCCTGTATATGAATAACTAGCCATATATTTTTATTGGGTATTTAGACACGAGATAGTAAAATCCTAATTGTTTTAAAACTGTTAAGATACAAAAATTTGACCTACCCAAATTGGATATACAGGGTGAGTTTGAAAAAAAAGATTATTAGTCATTTTATATCTTTTAAAATAAACGAGTCACCTTGTATGAGCTAGAGAAAATAGTAAAACTGGTACTAAAAAAGATACCAATAACGTAAATCGTTTCGTTTATACAGGGTGTTCCGAAAGATTTTTCTTCAAATTCAAGATATTGTATTAAGTGAATTTGAAATTTTACAACTTCAACACCCTGTATGTCGATAAGTAGCCATATGATTGAATTGTGACCATGGACACTTTTTGTCAGAAGGTCATGCATAATAATTTCCCAAAGATTAAAAAAATCGACCGGGTCAATTTTCCATAAAGAGTGTGCCTCTTCCTTTAATTCAACACTGTTGACATTTCGTAAACCATTATAAATACAAAATTAGTTAAGTATAAAAAAAGATGCGTATGTTCAAGACGAATTGAATGTTTGATTCAAAATTAAATTATCAGGACCGGTTTCAGAGATATTTCATCAAAACGGAAATTGACGATTTTCGTTTTATTGAATTAATTAATTTTTAAAGACAGAATTTTTTTTTATTAAAGTATTAATATTCCTCATAGCGTATCCATTTTTTTAAACCAACTTTTGTCTCTCAACTCTTTTTTTATTTATCACCATGTAGAATACTCTTTTTTTATTAGATTTTGACATTTTGACAAGAATTATAAAATACTTAATATTCGTACTGTTTTTTCCTATTTTTCCTGTTTTATTGTTCATTCAGAAGAAATAAAACTCCAAGACATGTACCACAATATAATTAAAACAAAAAAGGTTTAGTGGGCAACTAGTTTCGGCTTATGAGCCATCCTCAGGCCTACAAACAAATTACCCGGTGTGTAACAAACAATTTTAAACATTACAAATTTTAAAAAACTTCCCTTATTTTATAAAAATAATTATTATAAAAAAACATTTTGTAAACAATTTACATGTTATTGAGGGTGAGGGGAGGGTGGGCAGTAGAGTACGTACATGAAGATAAATTTGAAACGAAAAAATTTTTTAAAGCAATTTTTTTAAAGTACCTACTCTACTGCCCATCCTCCCCTCACCCTCAATAACATGTAAATTGTTTACAAAATGTTTTATTATTATTATTGTTTTTACAAAATATGAAAAGTTTTTTAAAATTTGCAATGATTAAAATTGTTTGTTACACACCGGGTAATTTGTTTTTAGGCCTGAGGATGGTTCATAAGCCGAAACTTGTTGCCCACTAAACCCCATTTGTTTTAATTATATTGTGGTACATGTCTTGGAGTTTTATTTCTTCTGAATAATTTGACCACATTTGAGATAATATGGATGACCTCTTGGAATTACTGTTTATTATTTATTTTGCCTCTTTTTACTTTTTTCCTTATTTTCCCCTATTTTCCATTATTTTCCCACATGTATCGCTATTTTTTTCCTATATTCTCCAATTTTTTCTATTTTTTCCCATTTTTTTTCCTATTTTTCCATTTTTTTCCATTTCTTCATATTTTTTCTGTTTTTGTCCGTTTTTGCCCACCTGTCCCTATTATTTCCAATTGTTTCCTATTTTTCCTTTTTTCCTTATGTTGTCCTATTTTTCACTATTTCCCACATGCTTCCCTATTTTTCTCTAATTTCTCATTTTTCACTATTTTTTCCTGATTTTTCGAGTTATCACTATTCACTATTTTTCGAAAATTTCTCTATTTTTGATATTTTGCTCTATTTTTCAATATTTTTTACTATTTTTCAAAAATTTTCTTGTTTATCACTATTTTGCCCTATTTTTCTAACTTTTCCAAAGTTTTCACTATTTTTCCCTATTGCTCAGTATTTTCCTTATTTATTAATATTCTTTCCAATTTTCACCATTTTTTTCTATTTTTGACTATTATTTCAAAACTTACCTATTTTGCCATATTTTTCCTATTTTTCACTGTTTTTTCATAATATTTCCCTATTTTTGACTTTGCCATTTTTTTTATTTTTTTCCTACTTTCTCTAAATTTCGCTATTGGCACTTATTTTTTCCTGTTTTCCCCATTTTTCCCTATTTTTCCTTTTTTCTTATTTTTGCTATTTCTTTATATTTTTTCCTGTTTTCCATTATTTTTTCCAAGTTACCTGTTTCTTTATTTTTCCATATTTGTACTTATTTTCCCTATTTTCCTCTATTCTCCCTATTTAGCCCACATTTCCCTATTTTTCTATAATTTTCCTCATTTTTCAATATTTTCCCTATTTTTCCTATTTATTCATATTTTTCCTGTGTTCGATTATTTTTTCCTGTTTTTCCCATTTGTATTTTCCCTTTTTTACCTATTTTTCATTATTTTTCCATGTTTCCCATATGTTTCCCTATTTTTCCGTATTTTTCTCTAATTTCCGATTTTCCCGATTGTGCACTGTTCTTTTTTTAATTTTCCAGATTTTTTGGCCTCATTTTCCTTTCTTTTTTTACAATTATTGTTTGTTGTCAAAATTTTCTTCCTCTTTTTCAAACTTATTTTTTCCCTATTTTAAAAATTATTATTTTTTCCCACTTTTCCCTCCCTTACCCTTTGTAGATATACAACTACTGTTTTATGTCCCATTCTTTTCTTTTTTTTCAAACTTGCGTTTTTTGCCTCATTTTTCCCCCCCTTTTTTTTACTTATTTTTGGCCAGATTTTAACTCCTATTTTTTTAACTATTATTTTATGCCTTCTTTCCCATTTTTTTTTACAACTGTTGTTTTTGGGACCGATTTTTTTTAATTTGTTTTTTTCCCTTTCTTCCCCCTTTTTTCACAGCTATTGTTTTATACCAAAATTTTTTTATAATTATTTTATTTTTTGCTTCTCAATTTTTTAAACTTGTGTTTTTTAGAACTTTATTTGTTCTCCAATTATTTACCAACATTATTTTTATGTCCTATATTTTTGTTTCCCCTTATTTAAAACTACTGTTTTTTGTCCCATTTTTTCCTTATTCCCCCTATTACCTTGTTTTTACACCTTTATTTTTTTCCTTTTTCCCCACTTTTTACCCTTTTTTCCTTTTTACCCCACTTTTTCCTTTCTTTTTCATTTATCGCATTCTTTTTTTATACTCTTTTCCCCCTTTTACTTTCCCTTTTCTCTATTTATCTCTATTTTCCTATTTTTATTTTTTTCTGTTTATCATTTTTTTCTTCTTATTTTTATTTTTTCCTGTTTTTCATTTTTTTCCCTATATTCTTTATTTTTCCCTGTTTGTTCCTATGTTTTCCCATTTTTCCCATTTATTTCCAAAAAAATCAAATGAGAGAAAATCCGATAATACTGAAGACGTAAGAGTCTCTATACCTTTATACCGTGTACATATAGATATAGTTATTTTATGCAAGCCTCTGTTTTTCGTCCTTTTTTACCCCTGAAAATCAAAACTTCGCTAAATATTTTCTTCTCTATTATGAACAGAACATACTCACAATATGTGTTAAGCAAATTTTGTTGTGCGTTGATTCCACAGCCCCACAAAAAAAAAGTGTATTTTTTGACGCTGAATCCGATTCCGAGCTCAGAATTGGGCCTACATGTCTGGAATTGGCCCCAGGGGCCGAAATAGGCCTGAAATGCGGTTCCCGGGATAAGGCGAAGTCGACGCTAAATTTTGGAGCCAAAGCCGGATTTGTGCTCGAAAAGTTTATGTCCAACTATAATTCCGGGTTTGAGGCCAGGAAAATGACCCCTTAGGGCGGGAAAATCCTGTTTTGGACGTCCCGGTCGCGACTGCGGTATTTTCATGGACTTTCCAATTCTGAAGCCGAGACTGGGCGTGAAAAGTGTTTAGTCAGCTGAAATTCCTAGTTTGGGTCCGGGAAAATAGCCCATTGGGGCCGGAAAATCATATTTCGGACGTACCAATCGCAACAGTGGGATTTTTATATACTAATTCCTGTAGCTTAGACTATTCTTGACAGATTTATGGCCATGAGAAATTCCCTGTTCAGGTCCCTCAGGTCCAGAATTGAAAAACACGAAAATACTACTGTTGCAACTGGTATGTGTGAAATATGATTTTCCGGCCCCAATGGGCTATTTTCCCGGACCCAAACTGGGAATTTCAGCTGTCCAAAAACTTTTTGAGCAAACTCCAAGGACCAGGATTGAAAAATAGATAAAAATCCCACTTTTGCGACTGGTACGTCCGAAATATGATTTTCCGGCCCCAATGGGCCATTTTCCCGGACACAAACTGGGAATTTCAGATGACCAAACACTTTTCATACCCAGGCTCAGCTCCAGAATTGGAAAGTCCATGAAAATAACACAGTCGCGACCGGGACGTCCAAAACAGGATTTTCCCGCCCTAAGGCATCATTTTCCCGGACCCAAACCCGGAATTTCAGTTGGCCATAAACTTTTCGAGCACAAATCCGGCTTTAGCTCCAAAATTCAGCGTCGATTTCGCCTTATCCCGGGAACCGCATTTCAGGCCATTTTCGGCCCCTGGGGCCAATTCCAGACGTGTAGACACAATTCTAAGCTCGGAATCGGATTCAGCGTCGAAAAATAAATGGGAATACATATGTCACTCTCTTGTGTATGAACTTTTTTTTTGTTGGGCTGTGTTCTAAGTCAATCAGTTAGTCAGTCAATCAGTCAGGACTTGATTTATATTATAGATTTTGAATAAGGGGAGAACAATTTGAGTAATTCTTACAGAACTAAAATAATTCATAATGACCAAGACTAAAAAACAAAATTCTGAAAAATGTGTATATTCCCAGTTTTTTCTGAACCAATTTTAACAAATAAAAATATTTTGATGAAATCACTTAATTTTATTACATTTTACATGCAAAATTTAACTGAAATTATTATTTAATTAATAATGGTATTAGTATAAAAAAAACTATTTCATTACGGTATTTGTTATTATAAAAATAAAATACTAAATTTTATGACATCTAGACGACGCCTTAGACGATGGCGACTCAAGCACGCTGATGTTAACCAATAAACCTGAAGACATATAATTGGTAACGCCCTTGTTTAAGTCTGTGATGTAATTATCTATACATAGAACTTATTTATTTTGTAGTTAGTAAGTCAGGCGCACCTTGCCACCGATTGTTTTATCGTAAATAAACAAAAAGTGTCCCCGTTGGATGATGTCTATTAATTAAATCGCTTTATTAGTTTAGGAGCAAGTACATTCTAACGTACAAAACTTATCAATAATATATTTATTCATTTTCGGGTAAACTTACTAAAAGAACTTGACACCTTAAATGCGGAAGGGAAAATGATTTTCCTATTGCGCAGTTTCATTTTTTATTTTCAGAATAATTTTTTCTTTTATATATTTTTTTCAATACTTAATACTGTTGAAAATAAAATAAAACATACTATAAGTGAGAATTTTTTCAAAATTTTTAAGCAAAAATTGCGAACTTGAGAAACCAAAATGAGCGAAACTAAAAATATTGATTGTTGTGGTCTCTTCCTATTCTCACAATCACAATTTTTTATATAAAATTTTAAAAATTTTCGCATATATAGTATATTTTTTTCTCTTTCTATCTACAGTTAACACTTTTTAATAACGTCGACGGTTTTTTTTGTTACAGGGGATAAACAAAAAGTAAACTAGAAATTACAATTCAAATATTGTTTCTAAGGATATAAAAAACACATTATCGGTAAAATTACAATATTAAATTAATACCATTAAAAAGAGAATAAAACATACTAAAAGTGGAAATTTTTTCAAAATTTTTAAGCAAATGTTTCAAACTTGAGAAAAGGGAGAGACCAAAATGAGGAAAACTACAAAAATCTTGACACTTTTGTCTCTTCCTATTCTCACAATCACAATTTTCTATATAAAATTTTGAAAATATTCGCATACATAGTATACTTTTTTCTCTTTCTATCCATAGTGAACACTTTTTAATAACGTCGACGGTTTTTTTTTTGTTACAAGGGCTATACAAAAAGCAAACTAGAAATTACAATTCAAATAGTGTTTCTAAGGATATAAAAAAACATACTATCGGTTAAATTCCAATATTAAATGAACATCATTAAGAAGGGAATAAAACGTACTAAAAGTGGAAATTTTTTCAAAATTTTTAAACAAGAATTGCGAACTTGAGAAAAGGGAGAGACCAAAATGAGGAAAACAACAAAAATCTTGACACTTTTGTCTCTTCCTATTCTCACAATCACAATTTTTTATATAAAATTTTGAAAATATTCGCATATATAGTATATTTCTTTCTCTTTCTATCCACAGTTAACAGTTTTTAATAACGTCGACGGTTTTTTTTTGTTACAGGGGATAAACAAAAAGTAAACCAGAAATTACAATTCAAATATTGTTTCTAAAGATATAAAAAACATATTGTCGGTACAATTACAATATTAAATTAATACCATTAAAAAGAGAAGAAAACGTACTAAAAGTGGAAATTTTTTCAAAATTTTTAAGCAAAAGTTTCAAACTTGAGAAAAGGGAGAGACCAAAATGAGGAAAACTACAAAAATCTTGACACTTTGGTCTCTTCCTATTCTCACAATCACAATTTTTTATATAAAATTTTGAAAATATTCCAATATATAGTATATTTTTTTCTCTTTCTATCTACCCTTAGCACTTTTCAATAATGTTGACACTTTTTTTGTTACAGGGGCTAAACAATTTCTAAAACTGGAAAAAATATAAATTTTTAGGGTTATTGATATTGATGACCATTTTGTATAACTGAATTCTTCTGCAGAGCATTATGCAAAAGTTTAATCGTCAGTTGATTTTTTTTCAATAAATTTTATAAAAAATCGACGTACCAAACCCTCATCAATTTGATTCTTTATTTTTACTACCCTTTGTTTTTTTTTGGATGGTGAATTAAATTTATTGCTGCTGAGATGCCAGTTTCTATTAGTTTGTGTTCTCTTATCAATCATATTATATATCGCCGGGGATATGTATAGCAGCTAAGGTGTTAAGGTAGAAATATAAGTAAGTTGATTTCTATGCATCCAAGTCGTATACCGGACAGCTGTTTCGTCCCTTAAAGTCACATCAACGACAATGTTCCTAGATGCATAGAATTAAAATCTCACCTCGAAACACAATAGTGCAATATTGAGTAAAAATGATGGTAGACAGCTAACGTCATCTACCAATAGGATACGGCTAAAGAATGAAAATTCAGTATGTTACTTTTAAATACACTTTCAATCCCAGGAAAAGTAGAAAATAAGCTTCTGCACGCTAATGATAGAATTCCAACAGATAAAAATGCAGGTCGTAAAACATTTTCTATAGCAACGACTATCTGAAGTCCAGAGGAAAAAAAATTAATTCCCAGGGAAAACACCCTATAAGATGAGGAAAAAAAAGAAATCTTTAGTAAGCGACTCGAACGATATAAAGTCAATTTATAGGAATACCAAGAGAAGACATGGGGACATAACGCGAGGAAATAAGAAGGGGATATCAAGAGTATGAAATTAAAATATATTGAGTAGAAGAATAATGAAAATACAGGGTGGTACAAAATAACGTAACAAGATATGTCAATAGGGCGCATAATTTCCGAGCGAAAACACAAAAAATGCGACCCCCTCCTTCCCCCCTCGTCACAAGGGTTACTAGCGGCGAATTTTGATATGTTCATCTCTTCACTAGTTCAAACTAAGTTGTGTTTCCTCTATACCTTTTCGTTGTCTGGACTAAATTTTTTCAAAGCAAAATATTTATTTTTCGATTTTATACGGATTTATAATAAGAAAAGCATAATTTTTAATCGAAAAAGTTGGTTAACAAATTTTCAATTTTTTATCTTTTTCATTGCTCATTTTCTTCATTGACACGTCGACTTTACTTGATAATTTTTATTGCAAATAAGCGTGGAAATTGATAAATTGTACGACCATCCAAAAAATTTTTTTTATTTCATAAATGATTGATTCTGGTCTATATAGACAGTTACTTCTTCGTAAATTAAATTAAATTTTAGAAATTTTAGAAATTTTTATTCAGTAAAGTTGGAAATATTTTATGTCCTGAAATAAAAATCCTAAAAAATATATATACCTCTATCTAATAAATATTTATTTTTGATGTGTTTAAGAAAATCAAAAAAATAAATAAAAATTATTTAATATAGACACAATTAATAAAGATCTGGCTTCCCGACTAATAAACCATTTATAAAATAAAGACTTACTTCGAAGGACAGCTTCTTTGCTAGGACATAGATGAATGATTATTTATATCAGGCTAATCCATGTCAGGAAATATATCATTTTGTTTCACAATTATATGATTTCATTTAATGACACGGTATTTAAGTATTGCTTTACTCTAGACGCTGAAAAATTAATATATAATCAAGAAAAAATTGGTTAAAATTCAGAAAATGTAATAATATTATTTGCTAATAAACTACTAGGAAAAATATCTTTATGAAATTTAAACAATTTTAATTAAATTGTTTTTGAATTAATTATTTAACCATGCAGATCCTGTATATTGGTACATACTATAATTTCTTGAGCAACGTTAAAAAATATTTTCCTACGATCAAATTGGAAAGTAACATTTATCGCAACGGAAAGTACTTTCCACACACGTGCGGAAAATACTGTCAAAATTGTCAGATGGATCATTTATATTGGAAGAATTATTTGAGATTGACTTATGCATCTTTTATTAGGGTTTTATGAATGTTTACGAGGGTTCAACTACTTTATGGGTAACTGTATCTATATATGTTAAAGGCGTAAGTCTTATTTATATTTGAAGAAATGTAGCTTCATATTTTAAAGTGTCTAATGTAAAAAAATTAAATTTTAAATAAATATCAAGAGCTTTCGGCTAGTGACTGGCCAACTAAAATTAACAATTTATATTTGCCACATCGACATTTTTTGTAGTATTTTCTTATAACAAAAATAATCTTTTTTATGAGTAAGTTTTACAAATAATAAATTAACTTTTAATTTTTATAGTAATTAAAAATAATTCAATTTTTTTCTCAGTTTTAATTCCTAATTGGTGTTATTTTTTTAAATAAACGTTAATTCTCAATATATATGTTTATTTTAATACGAAAGTGGTTGTTTATATAAACTAAAAGCATGGAACCTGTCAAAAAAACTCATGGTCGTAGGAAAAATAGTGTACAGGACTTGTGCAAAAGTGAGTTTTGACACTCGTGGGTTGTTGCAATATTTCCTACTTGTGTAAAAAATGTCACTTTCCGCACATGTAATGTAATATACTATTTCGTCTAGGGGGAAATTTCTACAATTCATTTCATCAGCGCACGCAACTATCTCATTCTATGTCTGATTTGTCGAAATTTATAAATTATTTTTTTTTACTTATAGTTTACAGATCATAGTCATAAGTTTCCCTTGACACTACCTACTATAAATTGAAAGTTTGATTATCCTTAAGTAAGCTAAAGTATGGTCTAGTTGCTAAGACGAATACTGATTGATTGTTTAATTTGATATAAAAAAATACTTATAAATATATAAAAACATAAAACACATAAAATACATAAAAATATATAAATGTACATAAAAATATATAAGTGTACATAAAAATTACATAAAAATACATTAACAAGTCAGAAGCGCCTGCGCGTTAGCAGGCATATGACGACTTCTAAACAAAAATGCGATTATCTCATAAAGCATAAAAGATATCTCAAATCTGTTTTCAAATATCGATTCAGCATTAAATTTCACGTTAGAACGCTTTTTTTTTAAAACCGGTAATATCACTTTCGGTTCTGGTTTGTAAAACCAGTTTTAAAACCGGAAGTCATAAAAATCTGAAAATCTATTTGGAAGCTAGTCAAGGTATGCTGAGTTTTTTACGGTTGACCGCTTGTTTCTATCTCTTTTCGTTTTTGAGTTATAAATGCGGACAGACGGAGAGACAGACAGACAGAGCCGTATTATAAGACTTCTTCTTTAGGGTTTAGAAGTCTAAAACACAATTACATAAAAACTAGCCCTTTCTCGCCTATGTATGTTACAAGGTTACATTCAATGGTTAAAAAAAAATCAAAATTTGTTTCCTGTACATCTGGACACCATAATGAGCAAATTTTTCAAGTTTTCAAATTTTTTCAACAACAATACAAATCGCTGCAACCGTGATAAAAAAAAACAAAATGAATAGATCAAAAATCATAAATCTATTAATTTTGTCAAAAAAATCATAAACTCCAACCTAAAAAACCCCCACATACCATTTTGAATAGAATCTGTCAATAACAATAAATCTCGTCCGCCATCTTGGAGTCGCCATTTTGAATTAATTAATTTTGACAAAAAATCTCTAACCCCAAAAACCCCCATTTACCAATTTGAATAGAATCAGATTTTTCCAGCGCTATTTAAGGATTTTTCAAGAATTTTTCACGAATCTTTCAGTGACTTTTCATTACTTTAATTTTTAGGGATTTCTCAAAATTGTTTTCAAAACAATATTTAAGAATTTTTTAAGAATGTTTTAAGACTTTTTCAAAGATTTTTTTAAGGGTTTTAAAGGATATTTCAAAGATTTTTTAGGGATTTTTTAAGGATTTTTTAAGGATTTTTTAAGGATTTTTTTAGGATCTTTTAAGGATTTGTCAAAAATTATTTTTCAAACAATACTTAAGGATTTATCAAAAAAAAATTCAGAAATCTTTCAAGCATTTTCCATGACTGTAATTGTTAGGGATTTTCCAGCAGTATTTATGGGTTTTTCAAGAATTTTTCAAGAATCATTCAGTGACTTTTTATGACTAAATTTTAGAAATTTCTCAAATATTGGAGTCGCCATCTTGAATTTATTAATTTTGACAAAAAATTTATAATCTTCAACCCCAAAAACCCCCATATACCATTTTGAATAGAATCGGATTTTTCAGCACTATTTAAGGATTTTTCAAGAATTTTTGACAAATCTTTCAGTGACTTTTCATGACTTTAATTTTTAGAGATTTCTCAAAATTGTTTTCAAAACAGTATTTAAGAATTTTTTAAGAATGTTTTAAGACTTTTTCAAGGATGTTTCTAGATTTTTTTAAGGATTTTGATTATTTTTCAAACAATATTCAAGGATTGATCAACAAAATTTCAGAAACCTTTCATGGATTTTCCATGACTTTAATTTTTAGGGATTTTTCCAGCAGTATTTAAGGATTTTTCACGAAATAATCTAACTGTCCTGTAAAAAGGACGAAGTGTAATTGTCTTGGAAAAAGAGACACCAGTTTTAAAATTATTATGAAAAAAGAATTAGTACAAAATTCATCCAGAAAAAATACAATTATCCTGGAAAACAGTCAAGTGCAATTATCCTGGAGAGACAACAAAGATCAATTATCTACAAAAAAGCAAGCCTATTTTGTTAGAAAAGAACAAAATCGATAATTATTCAAAGATCTTGGGATTTTTTTTAAATTAAAGATGGTCTTTTCTAGAATTAACATTCTAAACGCGAGTTTCCTGTCTATTAGTTACATCCTTTGAACAGAGCCAGACTAACAAAAAAAAAGGGCCGGTCAAAAAATGCAAAAAAAATATTTTTATGGAAGCGTCATTAAAGATATTTTTTTCATTTGATTATAGCTCTCAAATTTAGGTTTTTTTTAACATTCAACAAACTTAGTTACGCCACTGCCTAATTTTTCTTAATGCAATAAGGGAATTATAGTAAATTTATTTATAGATACAGAAAAAAAATCATAAAATGTATTAAATGATTCCTGATAAAAATATCTTTAAATGCAAAAAATTATTTTTCTGGAAGCGTCATTAAAGTTCAAAAACAGAGAGAGTTGAAACTATACCATACATGTTTCATCCTTATAGGAATCATCAGTGGTACTTTGTCGGAACTCATAGTTTTAAAAACCTACTCTGTATGCCGCAAGTATTTCTATGTACTATAAAAATGACAGATAGTGACGACATCTATCATATGTTGATGGGTACCAACCGGATATACTCACTTAATAGGATGAAATCATCTGTAAAAGGGACTAACCAAGTACAACTTGGTGCCGGTAGATGATGAAACCAAATTCTTGGGGTACACAAAAGCTTTTTGAAACTATGCATTCCGACAAAATACCACTGATGATTACTTTAAGTATGTAACGTATGGTAATGGTGAGAGTGTATAGTTTCAAAAACTTACTCTCTCTGTTATTGATTTAATTGCATGGTGCTCGCTCCCCCTATAAGGCATTAGGATGGCGGATGGGTACCTTCATCTACCAGCACCAAGTTGTACTTGATTAGATTGAAGCATTGAGCCACCTATGGAGACTTAACAAGCAATTAACTCCTGTTATATTTTCTTTTTTTCTTTTACCAAATATTATGGCGAATTATGGAAAGCTAAATAAATTTACAAAAAAAAATAACTTGATATAGAAAAACATACTTCGTAACCACAATTATAGATTTTTTCCTCATATTGAAGTAAAAACTACGAAAAAATTTGTAAATCCGTAAAAAAATTATTAAGAATTTAGTATTTGTAGATCGATAAACTTGTTTTTTTTTAAATTGTTTTAAAATTTAATTTTTTTTACATAAAAAAATTTTGGTTATGCCACTGCTCAATTTTTCTTAAAACAGAACAGAAAAATCAAGTAAATTTATTTATAGACATAGAAAAAAAATATTCATCAAAATTTATTAAACCATTCCTGATGTGCAAAAAATAATTTTTCAGGAAGCGTTAATTAAGTTTGAAATGTTGGTTTTTGACACCATTTGAGTATTTGTTGTTTTTTTGTCCCTAATTTTATTTTTTATTTTTTTAGACTCATTCTGTATTTAAAAATTCAGTGTGATGATTGTAATTTAACATTATTGGAATGGACTTATTTATTTTATATACCTGGCAACATTGCTTTTTTGATTCCGCTATGACAAGATAGATATTTTATATTCAACTCAATAGCAATTTTATCTTCGTAAACAACTATACTTTTTGATTACATGGATATTTTTTTATTCAAAATTTTTTTAAACAATGGTAGATATATCTTAATTGTACGCTCGTGAATAACCGCGAGTGGATCAATCATATTTTGCCGTCAAACTGTCAGTTGCCGACAATGACTAATGGTTCAACAAGAACAAATACCTTCTTAACCTTTAGCCCGAAATTACCAAATTTACGATCCGGTCATAGTAAACGGCGATTGTTGGATAACGGGGGGCGCCTTTCTTTCGTTACACCTGTTTGACTGAACTCGTTGAACCTGTTCGAGTGTTGACCGCATAAAAAGGCCTCCCAGCGTAGGATGTGATAATTGCACTCACAAGATATTATTTAATCTACAAATTAGTGAAATTAGAATATATAATGCAATGTACGATAAATTATTTTCAACTTAAACGTGCTATTTGAAGTATTTCATATTTTGGTGAAAGTGCCCAGTACTGAATTGGCATTAACAAAATAATAAAATTCTAAGATCATCTTTAAAAATATTGGTTGGATTAATTTATATTTAAAAATTCACCCTGTACATAATTATTTTACAAATAATAACAAATAAATTATAAAACATGTCTAAAATGTTACAATTTTAATTATTCCTGTTAATTTTAATCGATTATATTTTTTTCTCTTTATATCTATCAAATGCTGTTGTTTCCTTTTCTACTTTCAAACTGTTACAATCTTTGTTTCTATATTTATTTTTACCATTTCTTTATTTTAATTTCCATTTTTCTGCCATATTTATATGTCCTGATTTTTTTCTAATCTTTTCCTATTTATTTTATATTTTTTGTCCCGATGCTCTTTTTTGACGGATTTGCTCTTTTTTGTGTGCCTAATTCTATTTTATTTATTCTTTTCTTCGTCCCCGAAGTTTCGTCCTTTTGACGTTTTTCTTTTTTTCGTCCCCGAAGTTTCGTCCTTTTGACGTTTTTGTTCATTTTGGTTTGCTCAGTTCTGCTTCTTTTTTATTCTTTTTCTTCGTCTGCGATGCTTCTATCTTTTTGACGATTTTGTTTTTTTTTTGGTGTGATTAATTCTTCTTCATTTATTCTTTTTCTTTCTTCTTTTTTGACAGATTTGCCCTTTTTTGTGTGCCTAATTCTATTTTATTTATTCTTTTATTCGTCCCCGAAGTTTCGTCCTTTTGACGTTTTTGCTCTTTTTTGGGTTGCTCAGTTCTGCTTCTTTTTTTATTTCTTTTTTTCGTCTTCGATGATTCGTACTTTTTGGCGGTTTTGCCAATTTTGGTGTGATCAATTCTTCTTAATTTATTCTTTTCTGCTTCCTCTTTTTTTGTCGGATTTGCCCTGTTTTATGTGCCTAATTTTTTTTTTATTTATTCTTTTCTTCGTCCCTGAAGTTACATCTTTTTGACGTTTTTATTCTTTTTGGTTTGCTCAGTTCTACTTCTTTTTTTATTCCTTTTCTTCGTCTTCGATGCTTCGTCCTTTTTGACGGTTTTGCCCTTTTTGGTATGATTATTTCTTCTTAATTTATTCTTTTCTGCTTCCTCTTTTTTTGTCGGATTTGCCCTTTTTTATGTGCTTAATTTTTTTTTATTTATTCTTTTCTTCGTCCCTGAAGTTACGTATTTTTGATGTTTTTGTTCTTTTTGGTTTGCTCAGTTCTGCTTTTTTTTATTCCTTTTCTTCGTCTTCGATACTTCGTCCTTTTTGACGGTTTTGCCCTTTTTTGTGTGATTAATTCTTTTTATTTATTCTTTTATTCGTCCCCGAAGTTTCGTCCTTTTGGCGTTTTTGTTCTTTTTGGTTTGCTAAGTTCTGTTTCTTTTTTAATTCTTTTTCTTCTTCTTCTTCGATGCATCGTCCTTTTTGACGGTTTTGCCCTTTTTGGTAAGATCAATTCTTCTTATTTTATTCTTTTCTGCTTCCCCTTTTTTTGTCGGATTTGCCCTTTTTTGTGTGCTTAATTTTTTTTTATTTATTCTTTTCCTCGTCCCCGAAGTTTCGTCCTTTCGACGCTTTTGTTCTTTTTGGTTTGCTCAGTTCTGCTTCTTTTTTTTTCTATTTTGGTGTACTAAATTCTTCTTCATTTACTCTTTTCTTCGTCCCCGAAGTTTCGTCCTTTTTGATGGATTTGTTTTATTCTTTTTTTTTTCGTCCCCGCTTTTTTGACGGTTTTGCTTTTTTTGATATGTGTAATTCTTCTTTATTTATTAAATTCTTTGTTGACGAAGTTTCGTCATTTGTGACGATTTTGTTCATATTCGTTTGCTCAGTTCTGCTTCTTGATTTATTCTTACTTCATTTTTTTACGTATCTTTTATCCTATATTTCTCTTTTATAACGCACTTACTATTTTTTCGTCCTTTTTGACGGTTTTGTCCTTTTTCCTGTACTTAATTCTTACTTATTTATTCTTTTCTTAGTCCCCGAAGTTTTGTCCATTTTGACGGTTTTATCCTCTTTCGTTTGCTCAATTCTTCTTCATTTATTCTTTTATTAGTTCCTTGATGCTTCTTCCTTTTTGTCGGTTTTTGTCATTTTTGGTGTGCTCAACTCTTCTACATTTATTATTTTTTTAGGTACTGATGCTTCTTCCTTTTTGACGGTTTGGGTCTATTTGGCTTCTTCAGATCTTCTTTATTAATTCTTTTTTTCGTCCCCGATGTTTCGTCCTTTTTGACGGTTTCTGCCCCTTTTGGTTTGCTCAACTCTTCTCTATTTATTCTTTTTTTAGTTCCTGATACTTTTTCCTTTTTGATGGTTTTGTTCTTTTTGTTCTTTTGGGCTTGTTCTTCTTTATTTGTTTTTTTTTTCGTCCTTTTTGACGGTTTTTGTCCTTTTTGGTGTACTTTGTTCTTTTTGCTAAGTTCTTCTTTATTTATTTTTTTTTCTTCTCAAGGATTCGGTTTTTTGACGGTTTGGTTCTTTTTTCCTCTTTATTTATTCTTTTTTTCATCCCTGATGCTTCGTCCTTTGTGACGGTTTTGTCCTTTTTGTTCTGCTCAATTCTTCTTTGTTTATTCTTTTCGTTGTCCATGAAGCTTCATTCTTTTTAATGGCTTTGTCCTTTTTGGTTTGACATATTCTTTTTTATTTATTCTTTTTTTCGTCCCCGATGCTTCGTACTTTTTGACCCTTTTGCCCTTTTTGG
Organism: Neocrepidodera transversa; assembly: GCA_963243735.1. Taxonomy (NCBI): domain Eukaryota; kingdom Metazoa; phylum Arthropoda; class Insecta; order Coleoptera; family Chrysomelidae; genus Neocrepidodera; species Neocrepidodera transversa. The sequence continues at coordinate 10,767,756 of OY725342.1, read as the reverse complement.
TATGTTCAATTCTTCTTTATTTATTCTTTTCTTCGCCCTAACACTTCATATTTTTTGACAGTTTTGCCCTTTTTGGCGTGCTTATTTCTTTCCCATTTATTAATTTCTTTGTTTTTAAGCTTCATCCTTTTAACAGTTTTTTTCAATTGGACCTGCTTAATTTTTCTTTATTTACTTGTTTTTTTTCTTCATCCCTGATGCATCATCCTTTTCGACGGTTTTACCCTTTTCGGTTTGCCCAACTCTTCTCCATTTTTTTTTTTTTTAGTTCCGGATGCTTTGTCCTTTTTGACGGTTTTTGCCCTTTTTGCTGTGCTCAACTCGTCTCCAATTTTTCTTTTTTCAGTTCCCGATGCTTCTTCCTTTTTGATGTTTTTGTTCTTTCTGATTTGCTTTGTTCTTCTTTATTTATTTATTTTTCGCCTCCATGGATTCGTCCTTTTGGTTTGCTCAATTCTTCTTTACTTATTCTTTTTTTTGTCCCTGAAGCTTCATCCTTTTTAATTGTTTTGAAATTTTTGGTTATCCATATTCTTCTTTATTTATTCTTTTTTTCGTCCCCGATGCTTTGTCCTTTTTGACGTTTTTGCCTTTTTGTTCTGTTCAATTCCTTTTTATTTATTCTTTTCTTCGCCCAACGTTCATACTTTTTGACGGTTAATTTTTTCCCATTTATTAATTTCTTTGTCTTTAAGCATCCTTTCATTAACAGTTCTACCAATTGGGTCTGCTTAATTTTTCTTTATTTCCTCTTTTTTTTTGTCCTTTTTGATGGGGTTTGACCTTTTTGGTGTGCTCTCAACTTTTCTCCATTTATTCTTTTTTTAGTTTCTGATGCTTCTTCCTTTTTGATGGTTTTGTTATTTTTGGTTTGCTTAGTTGTTTTTTATTTTTTTTTTCATCCACAAGGATTCGTCTTTTTGACGGTTTGGTTCTTTTTGACTTGTTCAGTTCTTGTTTATTTATTTATTTTCGTCCCCGACGCTTCGTCCTTTTTGACGGTTTTGTCCTTTTTGATCTGCTCAATTCTTCTTTATTTATTCTTTTCTTTGTCCATGAAGCTTCATACTTTTTAACGGTTTTGTCCTTTTTGGTTTGCCATATTCTTTTTTTCGTCCCAGATGCTTCGTCCTTTTTGAAGGTTTTGTCCTTTTTGATCTGCTCAATTCTTCTTTATTTATTCTTTTCTTTGTCCATGAAGCTTTATACTTTTTAACGGTTTTGTCCTTTTTGGTTTGCCATATTCTTTTTTTCGTCCCAGATGCTTCGTCCTTTTTGATGGTCTTGCTCTTTTTGGTCTGCTCAATTCTTCTTTGTTTATTCTTTTTTTGTCCTTTTTGGTTGCCACATTCTTTTTTATTTTTTCTTTTTTTCGTCCCAGATACTTCGTCCTTTTTGACAGATACACCCTATTCGGTCCGTTCAATTCTTCTTTATTATTGTTTCTTTATTTCCTAGTTTATTTTATCAATAGATAATTATTAGATTTTATAACAATCACAATCTAAACGAAATAAATTTTATTTAAAAAATTGAAAAATATTGATTAGTGCAGTTGATATGTTCCTGTTAAAAAGGCCTCCCAGCCACGGTTTGCAAGGTCGCCGCGCACAGATTTTCTCTTCTTATTCTTCTCGGACACGTCGGATGACCGTCAATTGTTTTTGGTTGTTGACACCATTGGGGACGAAACTATAGGGACCGAAATTGGGTCAAGAGACATATACCTGAAAGGCAATGACCCTAAAATATATTGTAGTTATATAAAAAAAACCGTTAATTATATGGCATTTTTCTCAGTCGCATCCCCACTATTATCTTAAATTTAGGTATTAATAATTTATGTATTGGATTAATTGTTTATATTAGGGTAGGAAATTGGGGGTAAATGAAAAATGGAAACTATTAAAATTGAAAGGAAACTGGTTTATGGTAGAAAATTGTGCTTTTTTCATGTATCCTCAATTTCCCAATCTAATGTGCTACCTTGTTAACATTTATTTTGTTAATCGATAGTATTAGTTAGTATATGGCCTGAAGATTGCTAGTAGTCGAAACTAGTTGCCGCCCTCCCCAGTTAAGATTTAATACATTTGGTGGTACATAATTTTGCGTTTTATTTGCTATTATTGTTGTTACTAATAGTTATAAAAATTAAAATGAATAAATCTTGGTACTACAACGTTATAAATTTGTCTTTCAAAAATAAACTACTAATTAATTTTCTAATATACATTTGAAGTGTTTAAGAGTCTAAAGCAATTTAAATAAATTAACATTGTCTCCTAAAACGAAAACATTTTTTTTAACTCCAGCGTCTTCATGGCTTTTTCTTAATATCTTAGATAATTAAGTAACACTAGAAAAAAATAAAACGAAGTAATAAAAGAAGACGCAAAACACCGTATAATCCTTTATAAAATGACAGAAAAAGTACCGTAGATAATCGATTTTGTTTCCTGCTTCTTCATCACAAGCGTGAGAACTGTTTTTGTTGCCGTGATATTAATGATAACCTTCTCTTGTTTGCATAGAACAAGGCGGTACCAAACGTATATTAATACTAAAACTGTCCATTAGTATATTTAATTTGTAAATTAGTTTCAGTGTGGTAAATTTTTTTTATATTAAAAAGATTATATTCTGAATTTTTGAGGAAAGAAAATTTCCTGCTTTTTTAATATATTCTTTTATAAGAAAAAACATTTTCAAGATAAAGATAAAAAATAAATAAACAGAAAGTGCCACATAAGATGTCACTATTTTTAACGATTCTATAAGGAAAAAAAGAACAAAAAAATACCATGTCGACTGCGCCATTTTTAGCATTTATTTTTAGCTAAGAGAAAAATGAATTTCAAATACTAAATAACAATAATAAAAAATAGAAGATTTAACTTTTAAATGAAAAAATAGTATTTTATGAAATATGCTATATTACCATTTAAACAAATTTAAATTTTAGGGTGTGGATTTCAGGAAACAAATGGAAATTAAGCTATAGGAAATTAGGTCAAGTTAAAGTTGGAAATTAATTAAAAAAAATATCAGACACTATTTTATAAAAATTCCATAAGTGCGTAAGTAAAAGCTAAATAAATTAACACTTAATTATTTAATAATGAGAAATAAATTGTTATGCATTAAAGTTTAATTCAGAATGTAATAAATTTTACATTGACATGAATAACAAGTTGCTTAAAAAAAGTTAAAAGCTATAGAACTGGAAAATAAAAGAATGATGCAAGAAAAAAAACGAATGTGAATAATAAACAAATGGATAAATTATAAACAGAAATGCTAAAGTAAAAGAAGAAAATTAAAAAATCGTAACCTGAACTTAAAAAATCTAATGTGGCCAGCATATGACCCCTCGTCATTTTTGAATCAAAAATTAGCTCGTTAACATACAAAAGTATGAAAAATTTAACTTTTTTGTGAATCTGGCAACAAAGGCAAAAATTTTTGATACAAAAATAAAATATGACCAATTGGTATAAAAACTGTTAAACAGGATAAAAAATTGCCTTTGACGTTAAAAAATATTAAATATTTCTATAAAGGATTAAAAATCCTTATAAAAGACTTAAAATGCGTTAGAAATGACAAACAATTGTTTGAAGGGTAAAAATGTTGTTGTAATGGATGACAAAATGATATAAAAATTGTTAAACAGGATAAAAAATTGTTTCTGAGAATAAAAAAAATCTAAAATTTTTATAAAGGACTAAAAATCCTTATAAAGGACTTAAAGTTAGTTTGAAATGACAAACAATTGTTTGAAGGGCCAAAATATTGTTGTAATAAATGACAAATTTTTAAAAAAATTGTTAAACACGATAAAGAATTTCTTTTGACGTTAAAAAAGTATTAAACATTTCTATAAAGGACTAAAAATCCTTATAAAAGACTTAAAATTCGTTAGAAATGACAAAAAATTGTTTGAAGGGTCAAAATGTTGTAATCAATGACAATTTTTTATAAAAATTGTTAAACAGAATAAAAAATTGCCTCTGAGGATAAAAGAACTATAAAAGTTTCTATAAGGAACTAAAAATCCTTATAAGGAATTTAAAATTCGTTAGAAATGACCTAAAATTGTTTGAAAGACCAAAATGTTGCTGCAATGAATGAAAAATATATTTAAATTATTAAACAGGACAAAAAATTGCATTTGAGGTTAAAAAATTTCTATAAAGGACTAAAAATCCTTATAAAGGACTAAAAATTGTTCGAAGGGCCAAAATGTTATTGCAATGAATGATAAATTGGTATAAAAATTGTTAAACAGGATAAAAAATTGCCTCTGAGGATAAAAAAACTAAAAAAAGTTTCTATAAATGACTAAAAATCCTTATAAGGAACTTAAAATTCGTTAGAAATGACAAAAAATTGTTTGAAAGGTAAAAATGTTGTTGTAATGAATGACAAATTGATGTAAAAATTGTTAAACAGGATAAAAAATTTCCCTTGATGTTAAAAAAAGATTAAGCATTTCTAAAAAGGATTAAAAATCCTTATAACGGATTAAAACTCCTTATAAAGGACTTAAAAATCATTAGAAATGACAAAAACTTGTTTGAAGGGTCAAAATGTTGTAATGAATGACAATTTTTTATAAAAATTGTTAAACAGAATAAAAAAATTGCCTTTGACGTTAAAAAAAATTAAATATTTCTATAAAGGACTTAATATTCGTTAGAAATGACAAAAAAATTGTTTGAAAGACTAAAATGTTGTTGTAATAAATAAAAAATGTATTTAAATTGTTAAACAGAATAGAAAATTGCCAGTGAGGTTAAAAAAGTCTAAACATTTCTATAAAGGACTAAAAATCCTTATAAGGGACTTTAAGTTTGTTAGAAATGACAAAAAATATTTGAATGGTCAAAATGTTGTTGTAATGAATGACAAATTGATATAAAATTGTAAACAGGAAAAAAAATTGCCTCTAAGAATAAAAAAAGTCTAAACATTTTTATAAAGGACTAAAAATCCTTATAAAGGACTTAAAATTCGTTAAAAATGACAAAAAATTGTTTGAAGGGTCAAAATGTTGTACAAAATGAATGACAAATTGATATAAAAATTGTTAAACAGGATAAAAAAATTGCCTTTGACAATAAAAAAAAATAACTATTTCTATAAAGGACTAAAAATCCTTATAAAGGACTTGCAATTCGTTAGAAATTACAAAAAATTATTTGAAGGGCCAAAATGTTGTTCAAATAAATATGAAATTGGTACTAAAATTGTTAAACAGGATAAAAAATCGCCTTTGACGTTAAAAAAAGTATAAACATTTCTATAAAGGACTAAAAATCCTTATAAAGGACTTAAAATTTGTTAGAAATGACAATAAATTGAAGGGTCAAAATGTTAATGAATGACAAATTGATATACAAATTATCAATCAGGATAAAAAATTGCCTTTGACGTTAAAAAAATTAAATATTTCTACAAAGGATTAAAAATCCTTATGAAAGACTTGCAATTCATTACAAATGACAAAAAATTGTTCGAAGGGCCAAAATATTATTGCAATGAATGACAAATTGGTATAAAAATTGTTAAACAGGATAAAAAATTGCCTCTGAGGATAAAAGAACTACAAAAGTTTCTATTAACGACTAAAAATCTTTATAAAGGACTTAATATTCGTTAGAAATGACAAAAAATTGTTTGAAAGACCAAAATGTTGCTGCGATGATGGAAAAATATATTTAAATTATTAAACAGGATAAAAAATTGCATTTGAGGTTAAAACATTTCTGTAAAGGACTAAAAATCCTTATAAAGGACTAAAAATTCGTTGGAAATGACAAAAATATTGTTTGAAGGGTCAAAATGTTGTTGTAATGTTGATATAAAAATTATTAATCAGGATAAAAAATCCTTATAAAGGACTTGCAATTCGTTACAAATTACAAAAAATTGTTTGAAGTGCCGAAATGTTGTTCTAATAAATAACAAATTGGTATTAAAATTGTTAAACAGGATAAAAAATTGCCTTTGACGTTAAAAAAAGTCTGAACATTTCTATAAAAGACTTAAAATTCGTTATAAATGACAAAAAATTGTTTGAAAGGTAAAAATGTTGTAATGAATGACAAATTGATATAAAAATTGTTAAACAGGATAAAAAAATTGCCATTGACAATAAAAAAAATTAACTATTTCTATAAAGGACTAAAAATCCTTATAAAGGACTTGCAATTCGTTAGAAATTACAAAAAATTATTTGAAGGGCCAAAATGTTGTTCAAATAAATATGAAATTGGTACTAAAATTGTTAAACAGGATAAAAAATCGCCTTTGACGTTAAAAAAAGTATAAACATTTCTATAAAGGACTTAAAATTCGTTACAAATTACAAAAAATTGGTTGAATTGCCGAAATGTTGTTCTAATAAATAACAAATTGGTACTAAAATTGTTAAACAGGATAAAAAATTGCCTTTGACGTTAAAAAAAGTCTAAACATTTCTATAAAGGACTAGAAAGCCTTATAAGGGACTTAATATTCGTTATAAATGACAAAAAATTGTTCGAAGGGCCAAAATGTTATTGCAATGAATGACAATTTGGTATTAAAATTGTTTAAACAGGTAAAAAATTGCCTCTGAGGATAAAAAAAGTCTAAACATTTTTATGAAGGACTAAAAATCCTTATAAAGGACTTAAAATTCGTTAGAAATGACAAACAATTGTTTAAAGGACCAAAATGTTGCAATGAATGAAAAATGTATTTAAATTATTAAACAGGATCAAAAATTGCCTTTGAGAAAACATTTCTATAAAGGACTAAAAATCCTTATAAAGGACATAAAATTTGTTAGAACTGACAAAAAATTGTTTGAAGTGTCAAAATGTTGTAATTAATGATAAATTGATATAAAAATTATCAATCAGGATAAAAAAAATGCCTTTGACGTTAAAAAAATTAAGCATTTCTATAAAGGATAAAAATCCTTATAAAAGTGTTAAAATTCGTTTAAAATGACAAAAAATTGTTCTAATAAATAATAAAATCGGTTGTGTCGCCCCAAAACTTTCCCGAATTCTTTTTGAGATATTTAATGTTAAAGTTTCAACTTTTGACATTTTTTTATTTTTGACAAGTGACAGTTGGAGAAATAATTTTGACTGTTCTGTATAGAGTTTTTCAAGGGCTTTCAAATTACATATTGCAAGTCGAATTCCGTGACATATTGCATCTGTCGTTTTTTGACAGTGACACTTTTGTTTGACATATGTCATATAAAAACTAATGAGTTCTTCCGACGGGTAACCCAAACCTCTGTACCAAATTTCAGCCCAATCGGATTAATAATTTTTAAGATATTTAATGCTAAAGTTTCAAATTTTGACATTTTTTTATTTTTGACAGGTGACAGTAACCCAAAACAAAATGGCAGCACAAGTACATGATCACAAAATTCCGGTGAAATATCAAGGAATATTTACGAAGTATGAATCATAATGAAACGAGATAAAATCGGCATTATGGTACTACAAGAACTATATGATATACGCAGGAGGAATCCTGCTATTAGTGAAGAGAGAAATCTCTGGATAAAGTGAGGAAACAAGAATCTACAATCATACACATAAGAGTCACATGAGTTGAGTTAAAGGCATTATGGATTCCATCATCTACCAGCACCAAGTTGTACTTGGTTAGTCGCTTTTACAAAAGATTTTATTCTATTCAGTCCGGCTGGAACCCATCAATCTACGATAGATGTCGTGACTATCTATCATTTTTATTGTATATTGAATTTGTATTTGATTTTGGTATTATGTTTTGATACAGGGAGTGCAAATTTCATTTAATCAAAAAATATCTATTGGCTTAACTAAGCTATACTAAAATTGTTGTGACCGAATTAAAACTGTTCTGTATTTTAAGTATCTCTCTGCTAATAGACATCCTGTTTTCATAATATAAATATGATTTAAAAACCAATTATAATAATTTTAAAATTATTCGTCTTAGCATTAAATTAATAATTGTAGTAATAAATATGTGAAGTTGATTATCGATTCATTAGTCAATTCTAGTTGTTTCGAACTATATCTTACCGGGCACCCAGTTGGAACTACTGCGTTCTTTATTGCCTTAATTTTCGTAATACACATTCGATTAAATATGAAGGAAGTAGGACTTTATTGCAGCTAATATTAATAAAATATTTATACCGAGTTAATAAATTGAATTCGGAACACGAAACCGATGTGATTTTAAATATATTAAATTGATTTAATGTTTATATAATTTAATAAATTTTGCCTGTTTATTGTATTGAATATTGTAATATTTATTTGTTTTATTACTTTTCTACTACTAATATCTATGCGTAATCCTGAATAAACTCAAGCAAGCATATAAAAGATGTAAAAAGGTATAAAAGACTCCGCATTTCTAGTTTTTTTTAACGTTTCGAAAAACAAAATTTTTTTGTACCAAAATTTTATTTGTCAAACTTTTTTTTAAGGATTTTTCAATTTTTCATGGATTTTTCAAACATTTTTCAAGGATTATTTAAAGATTTTTTTAATTTTTCATGGATTTTCAAGGAATTTTCAAATATTTTTAAATGATTTTTCAAATATTTTTCGAGGATTTTTCAGATTTTTTAAGGATTTTCAAGGAATTTTGATGGATTTTAAAGGATTTTCAAAAATTAATTAACACAGTTTAATGTTTAAAGAACTTTTACTAACTTTCAAAATTTTTTACGGGACATTTCAAAACTTTTTATGGATTTATTAATGGATTTTCTAGAATTTTCCATTTTTTCAATTTATCAACGATTTTTCAACAATTTTTTAAGGATTTTGCAAGTAGTTTTCAATGATTTTTAAAGGATTTTTCATGGAATTTTAAAAGATTTTCAATTTATTAATGAAGTTTAAATGATTTTTACTAACTTTCAAGAATTTTTGGAGGATATTTTAAAATTTTTTAATGATTGATTAAGGAATTTTCGAAATTTTTAAATAATCTACAAGGACTTATCTAGGATATTTCAAAAAAAATTTAAAATTTTTTTAATGATTTTTCTACATTTTCAGAGATTTTCATCTTCTAGAAATCTTTCATGAAAAATTCATTTAAAAAAATTGTTTTAAGGATTCTTCAATTTTCCATGGATTTTCAAGAATTTTTCAACCACTTTTCAGGGATTTTTTAAAAATTTTTTGTTTTTTATTGATTTTTGCAAGGATTTTTCAAGTAATTTTTAATTCTTTTTCAAAAAATTTTCTTGGATTTTTGAATGTTTTTTAATTTTGATGAATTTTCAAGGATCTTTTAGGATTTTCAAAAATTTATTAACAAAGGAGTTTTACTAACTTTCAAGAATTTTTCTCGGGCATTTCAAATTTGTTATGGATTTATTAACGGATTTTCGAGAATTTTTGATAGATTGTACAAGGACTTAGAATTTAGAGTGATTTTTCTATTTTTTTTGAAAGCTCTTCAGGAATTTTCAACTCAACTAGAAATCTTTAATCAAATTTTAATTTTTTAAGAATTATCCATTCCCTCAATGATTTTTTAAGGATTTCTCAAAGATTTTTTAAAAATTTTCAAAGATTTTTTAAAAATTTTCAAAGATTTTCAACGATGTTTCAATAATTTTTTAACGACTTTTCAGTTTTTCAATAATTTTTCAAACATTATTTTAAGGACTTTTTTAAGGATTTTTCAAATAGTTTTCAATCATTTTTAAATGATTTTTCATGTAATTTTAAAAGATTTTCAATTTATTAATGAAGTTTAAATCATTTTTACTAACTTTCAAGAATTTTTGGAGCATATTTTAAAATTTTTTAATTGATTTATTAAGGAATTTTCGTGATTTTTAAATATTGTACAAGGATTTATCTAGGAAATTTCAAAAAATATTTAAAATTTTTTTAATGATTTAAAAAACATTTTCAGGGATTTACATCTTCTAGAAATCTTTCATGAAAAGTTCATTTTTCAAAGATTTTTAAGGATTCTTCAATTTTTTATGATTTTTGTAATTTTTCATGGGTTTTTAAACGATTTTTCAAAAATTTTTCAAGTATTTTTCAATGATTTTTCAAAGATGTTCAAGGAACTTTGATGAATTTTCAAGGATTTTTAAGGATTTTCAAAAATTTATTAACAAAGTTTAAACGAGTTTTACTAACTGTCAAAAAGTTTTTTGGACATTTCAAAAAATTTATGGGTTTATTAATCGATTTTAAAGAATTTTTGGTAGATTGTACAAGGACTTAGAATTTAGAGTGATTTTTTTAGTTTTTTTCGAGAACTTTGTAGGAATTTTCAACTTAACTAAAAATCTTTAATTAAATTTTAATTTTTTAATGATTTTCCATTTTTTCAATGATTTTCAAAGATTTTTCAAAGATTTTTCAAAGATTTTTCAAAGATTTTTCAAAGATTTTTCAAAGATTTTTCAAAGATTTTTCAAAGATTTTTCAAAGATTTTTCAAAGATTTTTCAAAGATTTTTCAAAGATTTTTCAAAGATTTTTCAAAGATTTTTCAAAGATTTTTCAAAGATTTTTCAAAGATTTTTCAAAGATTTTTCAAAGATTTTTCAAAGATTTTTCAAAGATTTTTCAAAGATTTTTCAAAGATTTTTCAAAGATTTTTCAAAGATTTTTCAAAGATTTTTCAAAGATTTTCAATGATGTTTCAACAATTTTTTAAGGATTTTGCAAGTAGTTTTCAATGATTTTTAAAGGATTTTTCAAGGATTTTTAAAGGATTTTTCAAGGATTTTTCAAGGATTTTTCAAGGATTTTTCAAGGATTTTTCAAGGATTTTTCAAGGATTTTTCAAGGAATTTTAAACATTTATTATCGAAGTTTAAATGATTTTTACTAACTTTCAAGAATTTTTTGAGGAAATTTTAAAATTTTTCATGGTATTATTAAGAAATTCTCGAATTTTTTTTTAAAGATTGTACAAGGATTTATATATTTAGGATGCTGTAAATTTTTTTTAATGATTTTGAGAACTTTTCAAGGATTTTCAACTTCACTAGATATCTTTCATCAAACATAAATTTTTTAAGAATTTTTCAATTTTCCAATTTTTTTTATGCTTTTCCCAATTTTTCCCTATTTTTCCATGTGTTTTCCTATTTGTCACTATTTTTCCATATTTTTCTGTTTTTCGATATTTTTCCTCATTTTTTCTATTTTTTCCTTTTTCCATTATTTTATCCTATTTGTAGTTATTTTTCCATATTTTCTTCATTTTTCTCTATTTTTACCCAATTTGCCTTAATTTCTCCTATATTTCTCTATTTTTTACTATTTCCTAATATTTTTCTCTCTTTATTCTCTAATTTCCCTATTTTTCCATATTTTTTTCCTATTTTTTCAATTCTTCCATATTTTTTCTGTTTTATATTTATGTTTTCCTATTTATAACTATTTTTCACTATTTCCAAATATTTCCAAATCACCCTGTTTGTCCCTACTTTGCACTATTTATTCTTGTTTTTTCCCAATTTTTCCCAATTTTTCTCGATTTTTTCCCTATTTTTCACTATTTTTCAAACAAATTTGCATTACTTGTTCCTAGTTTTCCTTATTTTTTGCTGTTTTTCCTAATCGATGATATAAGCGCCAAAGTCCTGATTGCCTGATTGAATGACATACTATTTTTTCCTATTTTTATCAATTTTTTTCAATTTTTATCAATTTTTTCCATATTTTCTCTATTTTTTCCTATTTTTTTCCAATAGTTTTTCTTATTTTTTTTTAATTTTTATTATTTTCCCTATTTGTTCTTATTTGTACTTATTTTTATCTATTTTGTCCTTTTTTCCTCATTTTTTTTTGCTTTTTCTTATTTTCCTGTTTTTTCCTATTTGTCCGTATTTGTTCCTATTATTTTCTATTTTTTCCTAGGCTGCTTGTATGTCCCTATTTATTCCGCATCTTCTCTATTTTGCCCTGTTTTTTTATTTTTGTCATATTTTTCCCTAATTTCCCTATCTCCCTGTTTTTTACTATTTTCTCATATTTTTCTCTATTATTCTCAATATTTCACTATTTTTTGTATTTTTACTATTTATTCCATATTTTTTCTATTTATTTTAATTTATATTTGTTTTTTATTAGTCTTTCCCATTTTCTTCACTTTTCCATATTTGTGCCTATTTGTTCTTATTTTTTCCCATTTTCCCCATTTTATTATTTTCCTTATTTTTCCCCGTTTTTCCTATTTTTCCCATTTTTTTGTTTTTTTCCATTCCTAAAAAATCAAATTAGAGAAAATCCGATTATACGGAAGACATAACAGTCTCTATACCTTTATACCATCGTGTATATATATAATTCCATGTAAGTCATGGTTTTTCGCAATTTTCTACCCATTTCTATCAAAATTTCACAAAATTTTTTCTTAATGGGTATATTATCATTTATAATCTCCCTAGAAGCAGAATTATTACAGATAATTTTTTTCTCGGTTTCACTCATGTTTTTGTTGATAGGAAATTTCCCGAGTGAAAGACGAAGGAAATTTTCTATCAACAAAAACATGAGTAAAACCGAGAAAAAAATTATCGGGAATTAATGTCAACAAAAAGGAGCCTTTTAATTGGTTTCAAATAAATTTATGAAATTTTCAACATAACATAATTTCAAAATTTTAAGTCTATGGGTTTAGTAGATTTTGCGTTGATTCTATGTCAGTTAGTCAGTTAGTCAGTGAGTCAGGATATCTTTTTTTACATAAAAAATATATACCAGACAATTTTTTTTGCAAATTTCATTATATTCACAAGCACGGTAGACAGACAGTAGGCCGGTAGTTCCATTCACATACAACCTACGCAAAATTCTTAATTTTATTCATTGTCTTTTAATGGGTGTTCTACTAAACGAGACCATTTACTTTTAAACAGTTTAAAACATCACGTCAACACGAAGAAATAAAAACGTATTTTATGGATATCAGTATTATGAATTGTTGTATTTTTGAAATTTTATGTTTAAAAAAAAAATTAACATTTTATTTTAATAAGAGATTTTTGATAAAATGAGAAGAATTGTCTGAAGAAATTAATCAATGAGGAGAATTTATTAAAGTATATAAAATACTTTTTTAGTGTTCAATACTAATTATAAATTACAATTTAATCAATTGTTTATTAAATAGTAACCAAATTATCTCTACGCATGATATATTACTAAAATGAACTGCTTTTGATCAGATAAAATACTACAATTGTTTTGATTTTAATTGGCCATTGTTTCCATCGCTAATAACAACTTGCCTATAATCACTATTGTTACACGAGATAACTTGTAATAATGGAAGTCAATTATATTAATTGCTTACGCGATTTTTTTTTTATTTGTGTAGACCAAATTACACATTGTCCTGGCACACATAAATATAGATGCTTCAATGGGTTTGATTATTCTGAATTATTCAGTCAATATGTCACAACATGATGAATAATTATATCAATTTTAACGTTTTAAAATTTTCTGTTATCTATATGTATATATAAAATTGTCCTGTCGCTGACTGACTGACAATCAACGCACAGCCTAAACCAGAGGTGATAGAGACGTGAAATTTTCAGGGTAGTTTCCTTTGGTAGTGTAGGGGAGCACTAAGAAAAGAATTTTGAAAATTCGCATTTTAAGGGGTTCAAAATTGAGATTAAACAAATATTGACCCGCTCAACTAAGTGCGTCAACCAAAAAATCGGTTGTGTCATCCCAGAACTTTCCCGGCTCAGGTGTGAAGAATGAGATTATTTTAATTATAAAAAAAAATTTCTGAATGAACCGGTAAAATGTTGTAAAAATGAAATAAATTGTTGGAAAAAATGGGTAAACATTGCAAAAAATACACAAAAATTAATTAAAATGAAAAACGACAAAAATTACTTAAAATGGCACCTTGTTATTATAAATACCAACAAGATAATGAATTATTTAAAAAAATGGCAAAAAAATTGTTAACAATGATAAAGAGTTGCTAAATTTCAGCATAAATTAAAACCGTAATAAGAAAAGAAAAAAAAGCAAAAAATGTAAAAAAAAAACTGGACAAAAAAAGGAAAACTGGGAAAATAACAAAAAGTTCAAAAAAAATGTCAAATAAGACAAAGTAAAGAGAAAAAATTCAAAATACGACAAAAAAGTAAAAAAAAGGAAGATAAGTTTTAAAAAAGCAAAAAAAGTGGCATAAAGGGATAAAAAAACCAACAAAAAAGGTAAAAAGGCAACAACAAAAAGGCAAAATAGAAGCAAATAAAGGCAAAAATAGGTCAAAAAAGCTCAAAAACTAAAAACAAAATAAGCCAAAAAATGCTAAAAAAAATAAAAAAGGCAAAATTGAGGAAAAATAAAGACAAAAATGGCAAAAATAAGGGAAAAGGGAAAAAAAATTCAGCTAAAAATCGAAAAAAAGGCAAAATAAAGGGAAAAAATGGAAAATCCGCCAAAAAAAGAAAAAAAAAACATACAAAACAGTCAAAAAAAGTAGAATAGAGAAAAAATAAAGGCAAAAAAAAAAGTTTTAAAAAAGTCCAAAAAATATAACAAATAAAGGGAAATAACCAAAATACGCCAAAGAAGTAAAAAAAAAGAAGCAAAATAGTATGAAAATAAAGGCAAAAAAGGGATAAAAAAGCAACAAAAAGACTAAAACTTCAAAAAAAGTTAAAAAGGGCAAAAAGTGTAAAAACGGAAAAAAGGGTAAAAACAAAATTAAAAATCTCCAAAAAAGTCAAAATAGGAGTAAAAAGGTAAAAAACGTCAGAATATTAAAGCAAAATAATATGAGAATACAAGCCAAATGGCACAAAAATTCACAAATGGGCAAAACAGGGGTAAAAAAGCAACAAAAAAAGGTAGAAAAAGCAACAAAAAAGACAAAAAAGTAAAAAAAAATTAAAACCGGGCGTAAAGGCGTAAAAAGGCAAAAAAAGGAAAAAAGGTAAAAAAAACAAAAAACAAAATAAAGCTAAAATAAAGAGAGGCAAAAAAAGCAAAAATGGTAAAAAAAGCAAAAAAAGTTTTAAAAAAGCAAAAAAAGTTTTAAAAAAGCAAAAAAATGGTGTAAAAAAGCAACAAAAAGACTAAAAGTTCAAAAAGTTAATCAAAAAAAGTTTTAAAAAGGGCAAAAAGGGTAAAAAACGGAAAAAATGGTAACAACAAAATTAAAAATCTCCAAAAAAGTCAAAATAGGAGTAAAAGGGCAAAAAACGTCGAAATATTAAAGCAAAATAAAAAAAAAGGTAAGATACCAAAAAACAAAATAAAGCTAAAATAAAGAGAGGCAAAAAAATCAAAAATGGTAAAAAAGGAAAAAAAAGTTTTCAAAAAGCAAAAAAATGGTGTAAAAAAGCAACAAAAAATGGTAAAAAAGGTTAAAAAAAGTTAATCAAATTTTTTTTTAAAAAAGGGGCAAAACAGTTTAATAAAATAGGAAAAAAGAGTCAAAACAAAAACAAAACAATCAGTTATGTCACCCCAAAACTTTCCCGACGAGTATCCACGATGATTTTTTCAGATATTTAATGTTAAAGTTTCAAATTTTGACATTTTTTATTTTTTGACAGATGACAGTTGGAGAAATAATTTTGACCATTCTGAATAGAGTTTTTCAAGGGCTTTCAAATGACATATCTCAAGTCAAATTCCGTTACATAGTGCATCTGTCATTTTTTGATGGTGACAGATGTCGTACAAAAACTAAAGGGTTCTTCCGACAGGTAACCCAAACAAGTATACCAAATTTCAGCTCAATCAAATTAAAAACAGACAGACAAACTTCCATCTGAAAATGGTCTTAATCATTTTTTTAGCTCGTTCACGATACTTTCCCTTCTCGGAGGTGGGTCGGGAAAGTAAAACATACAGGGTGATTCTTTTAGAGTGTAGTAGCTCTCCCCCTTGAGGGAGTGCAAATATTTTTTATTATTTGTCTCCAAGTAATTTAATTAGAAAAATGAGAGAATGTATAAAATATTTATCTCATATCAATGTCGACGGATTTTAAAGCGATTAATTATTTTCACAAAAATTAAATTTGGATACCTGTAAAACAAAAATAAAAATCTATCGGTATGAATTAATTACTTCGACCTGAAGACTTCGCCATTAATCTAAAAGTAGGTCACATAAAATTATTAAAAAAAAAATAAGATTATAAAAAAAATGGTTTTGAAATAACACAGCCCCACAAAAAAAATAGTTCATACACAAGAGAGTGACATATGTATTCCCATGTATTTTTCGACGCTGAATCCGATTCCGAGCTCAGAATTGGACCCGCACGTCTGGAATTGGCCCCAGGGGCCGAATATGGCCTGAAATGCGGTTCCAGGGATAAGGCGAAGTCGACGCTGAATTTCGGAGCTAAAGCCGGATTTGTGCTCGAAAAGTTTATGGCCAACTGAAATTCCGTGTTTGGATCCGGGCAAATGACCCCTTGGGGCGGGAAAATCTTGTTTTGGACGTCCCGGTCGCGACTGTCCATTGGACGTCCATATTTTGTCCAAACAATGTCCTGAATGTCCATGGACTTTAAATGGACGACCATTGGACGTCCTCTTTCCGTTATCCATTAGATACACAGATTCAGGTAGTCCAGTGAAAGCCGGATTTGTGCTAACTGAAATTCCGGGTTTGGGTCCGGGAAAATGACCCCTTGGGGCGGGAAAATCCTGTTTTGGACGTCCTGGTCGCGACTGTGGTATTTTCATGGACTTTCCAATTCTGGAGCTGAGCCTGGGTGTGAAAAGTGTTTGGTCATCTGAAATTCCCAGTTTGAGTCCGGGAAAATGGCCCATTGGGGCCGGAAAATCATATTTCGGACGTACCAGTAGCAAAAGTGGGATTTTCATATATTTTTCAATCCTAGTCCTTGGAGTATGCTTAAAAAGTTTTTGGACTGCTGAAATTTCCAGTTTGGGTCCGGAAAATAGCCCATTGGGGCCGGAAAATCATATTTTTTAATTCTGGACCTGAGGGTCCTGAACAGGTAATTTTACATGGCTATAAACCTGTCAAGCACAGTCTAAGCTACAGGAATTAGTACATAAAAATCCCACTGTTGCGATTGGTATGTCCGAAATATGATTTTCCGGCTCCAATGGGCCATTTTCCCGGACCAAACTGCGAATTTCAGCTGACCAAACACTTTTCATACCCAGTTTCAGCTCCAGAATTGGAAACCCAGGTAGCACATATTAATCCATTGGATGTCCATTAGAAGTTCATTCATGGACATACCGACTGTCCAATGGACATCCAGAATTTTACAGATGGACATCCAATGGACGTCTAGTGGACTATACAAATGTCTCACTCCTAGACGTCCGTTTGGACTCCATGAAAGGTCCATACATGGATACTTTTTGTATTGCTGTTGGACAGTTTATGGACATTCGATGGACATCCACACCGACACTAATAAGTATTAAAATAAAATTGCCATTAAAGTAGAAATAAATTTACTGTTAATAATTATAATAACATATTATAGTACATCTTTACGATTTATTTATATGTGTTTCTCTCCGCTGATCTTCTCAGCCATTTTTTAGTTGCATTTTCCGTAGTTTTCTTATCAGAGCTGTTGTGGCTCTTGAGCAGCAGCTGGAAAAGAATTTTAGAAAAGGATTTTCCTTAAATCAAATTAAACAACAAACAGTAATAAATCTTTTAACAAACGCGTAATTGGCAAATGGGCTAATTAGGATTTTCTACAAGGTTATTAGAAAACAAACGATTTGCCTGTCTATAATGTTTTTTGTTAATTTTTGGAATCTTATAATTATTGTTAGTATTAAAAATGATACTTAGCTTTATTACCAGCAGATAACATATGCAAACTCAACATAATGTTAATAGTGTGGTTAAAGAATTAAAAAGGCGCCGAACAACCCAACCTAAAATATCTAATAACTGCGAAGTTGTAACTAGAACTAGAACTTCTTCTTTCCCAAAAACAAATCTTTCGTAGCCTTTTACTTTATATCTGGTCAACACGGTAATGAAGGAAAGGTATTTTAATAAAATTGTAATTTGATAATATAATTATAATTATTTATTATAAGCCGAACATAGTTCTACCTTAATAATATTGGTACTTATCAATGCTAGAACATTCCCTCATTTGGGACAGTTTTTGGACTTCCACTGAACTACCTGAATCTGTGTATCCAATGGATAACGGAAAAAGGACGTAAAATGGTCGTCCATTTAAAGTTCATGGACATTCAGGACATTGTTTGGACAAAATATGGACGTCTAATGGACAGTCGCGACCGGGACGTCCAAAACAGGATTTTCCTGCCCCAAGGGGTCATTTTCCCGGATCCAAACCCGGAATTTCAGTTGGCCATAAACTTTTCGAGCACAAATCCGGCTTTAGCTCCGAAATTCAGCGTCGACTTTGCCTTATCCCTGGAACCGAATTTCAGGCCATATTCGGCCCCTGGGGCCAATTCCAGACGTGTAGGCCCAATACTGAGCTCGGAATCGGATTGAGCGTCGAAAAATACATGGGAATACGTATATATGTCACTCTCTTGTGTATGAACTTTTTTTTTTGTGGGGCTGTGTAATGATCTTTGATATAACACTTGATGTAGTAATTCCACTTGGAAGCGTAAAAATGGGCATAAGAGTTTGAAAAACCGGGTACAGAAAATAAAATTTTAAGAATTTGAAACTAAAAGGAAACAAAAATCTGAAAATGATTGATTCAAAACCGGTGCATTATTGTAATGCCCCATGGTGCTTCAATAACTATACCAATCAATCATACTGTATAATAATGCAATATATCTGTCAACATATGCAACTTCAATCCATCAACATATTCATTACGCAAGAGAAAGCCAGAACGTATAATTAAAACAAAACAATGCCAAATTCTTTCGTTTCATAGCATATTAGATACAATAGTAATAAATCACTGGTGTGTCTTGCATACTAACAAACGTTTTATAAAAGTAAGCGGACGTCATGGAATATACACTATAAATTATGTTCAATATAAAGGAATTATCCTGTAGATAAAAGTTTGATCAGGTGTTTGTGTGGTAAATGTTATTATTCAGTGGTGGAGCTTTTGGGAGTGAAAAAAGGATATGTGATCCTTATAGCTTGTTTCCAATCTAATTTTTAATACATTACTGTCGTCATGTTGTAATGCTTTAATATTATAGAATTGAACTAGATGTCTAAAGTAAATTTGGAATACTTACAGCTCTTGGGATGAAAATAAAAAACTACCTTCATATAACAAACAAATTCTCTAGGATACAAAAAAAGTAAGTGATGCTATTGGAAAAGACGTCAAATAAAATCTGTTATTAATCATCTTAGTGATTCTAGGCCTCCGAAATAGACATGTTCGGAAATTAATTTAATCTCAGATTTTAAAATTTATATAAAAAAAATCAATTCCAATATACAGCTGTGGTAGGGAATCAGATTACGTTTGGAGTAGTGCTACCGTACCGTACCATTTTTCCCCACTTCTGTTTTTTACCAGACTTTTCTTTTTTCCTTACTTTTTTCTCACTTGTGTTTTTTCCTCAAATTCATTTTTTCCCATTTATTTTTTGCCCCACTATTTTCTTGATTTTTTCTCATATGTGATTTTTGCCTGATTCTTTCCCCCCTTTTTTTCTCACTTGAGATTTTTTCCCTACTATATCTCTCCTTTTTATCCACTTTTTTTTACTAAGTGCAAGTGGAAGTGACCAAAAGATAGTTTTCTCTTCGTAATTATTTTTCCACTTCTCCCCCCTCTTTGCCCACTTCTTTGCCCATCTTCTTTATCACTTGTGATTTTTGCGCTAGATTTTCCCTATTTTTTCCCACCTTTCCCCCTTTTTTCATGGTTTTTTGTTTCACATTTTTTCCCACTTGTTTTTTACCCCACGTTTTCCTGCCACATTTTTGCCTCACTTTTTCCTTTTTTTATCCTATTTTTTTTTGCCCATCTTTTTTATCACTTGTGATTTTTGCGCTACATTTTTCCCATTTTTTCATGTTTTTTGTTTCACATGTTTCCCACTTGTTTTTTGTCTCACGTTTTCCTCACTTTACCTTTTTTTATCCTATTTTTATTTTTTTGCACTGCTTTTTTGTTCTTTTTTTTCCATTTTTGTTTTTAGCGACTTTTTTATACCATTTTTTGCCCCACTTTTTTCCCTCCAATTTGTTTTTTCCACTCATTTTTTGCCCCACTTTTTCCTCTCTTTTTTCTTATATGTGATTTCTGCCTCACCTTTTCCCCACTTTTTTTCTTACTTCAGCTTTTTGCCTTACTATATCTCTACTTCTTTTCCCCCTAAAAAATAACATGTAAAAAAATGGTTGTCAAAATATTTACTGTCCCCTAAAAAAAATTGTAACCAAAAATTCTACTAAAAGAGCTTCCTCCCATTACATTTTTATTTTCACTCCAACAAAAAAAAAATTGGCAAAATACCTCGCATCGTTCAAAAAAAAATTTAGATCTTAGTTTTGTTTAGAAGAGAAAAAAAGAAAAATTTGGAAAAATTACAGTTAAAACATAAAAAAAATTGAGAAAAAAGGGGTAAATAAAAAATGTTGAAAAAAAGTTGGAATAATAAAAGTTTGAAACATAAAAAAATAATAAAAAAGCAGGGAATAAACAGTAACAAAAAAGGGTGGGGAAAATGGCAGGAAAAATATCGAAAAATAAGTTTAAAACATAAAAAAAACCTTAAAGAGTAGGAAAAAACAGAGAATGGGAAAAAAATAAATGATTGAAATATAAAAAAAGTAGGAGAAAAAGAAAACACATAGGAGGAAAAATTAGGGATTAATATATAAAAAGTACGGTAACAAGTAGGTGAAAAAAGGGGTGGGGAAAAAAAGCAGGAAAAATTTCAAAAACTAAAAATTTAAAACATAAAGAAAACCTTAAAGAGTAGAAAAAAACAGAGAGTGGACGAAAAAACTAAGAAGAAAAATAAAAGATTCAAACATAAAAAACAGTAAAAAAAGTGGGGGAAAAAGGTGTGGCGGAAAAAAGAAGTAAGACAAACACAAAGTAGGACAAATAAAAGATTGAAATATAAAAAGAACTTTGACAGGTAGGTGAAAAAAGGGGTGGGGTAAAAAAGCAGAAAAAATTTCAAAAACTAAAAGTTTACAACATCAAGAAACCCTTAAAGAGTATTGAAAAACAGAGGGAGAGGAGAAAATTTAGAAGAAAAATAAAAGTTTGACACATAAAAAACAGTAAAAATAGTGAGAGAAAAAAGGTGTGGCGGAAAAAAGAAGTACGAAAACACATGGTAGGAAAAATAAAAAATTGAAATATAAAAATAAGGGTAACAAGTGGGTGAAAAAGATGATGTGAAAAAAGCAGAAAAAAAAATTTAAAAAATCAAAAGATCAAAAAAAAACAACCTTAAAAGTAGGAAAAAACTGGAAGGAAAAAAGTAAGAAAAAAAATAACAGATTTAAATATAAAAGAAACAGTAAATAGGTAAAAAGGTGTGGCGGAAAAGAAGTAAGAAAACATATAGTAAAAAAAATAAAAGTTGGAAATATAAAAAAAGTAAAAAGTAGGGTGAAAAAGGAGTGGAGGTAAAAAGTGAAAAAAAAATTAAAAACAAAAGTTGTAAACATAAAAAAGTAGGGAAAACAGTAAAAAAATTGTGGAAAAAAGAAGAAACAAAAATATTTTCCAAATTAAAAAAAAAGATGGAGAGCCATAAACATTTATGGTTCATGTAATAGTTTAATTTTGGACATTTTAACACTCTTCATTATTGCTTTGGAAGAAAAAAAAAATTCGAAACACATTATGGCGTCCAAAATCCGCCATTTTTATGTTTTGACATTACTTATCCACATAACACATACAAATAAATTTAAATGTTTTCTCTTCTTTATAACTGCTCAGTCTACTATCTTCTTTTTTCTCAAATTTTAGTTATTTTTTTGTCTTCCTAAGAATATTGTATTTGGTTAATTATTTCTCTCTTTTTCTGTCTATCTGTCTAACCTCCTAGTTCTTTTCATGCATCGTCTTATACTTTCTTGTTTTTTTCACTTTTTCTTCTTCTGATATAATTTTTACTTTTTTTTAACATTATCTCACTTTTACCAGGTATTAAAATTCATATTTTCTTTTTCTCTTTAACACTTTAACTGCGACTGTCGTATATAAATGATTCGTGTGATGTGAGCATGGTAAATGGATAATTTTGCATATTTGGTTATTTACAGCTTTTTACATATTTTACAAATTTTCTACAAATTTTACTAATTTTACAATATTCGAAATATTTGAAATTTTCGAATAACTTTTTTAGGATTTTGAAACTTTTGGCATTTTTTAAATGTTTATAATTTTTTAATATTTTTAATTAAATTTTCCATATATTTTAGAGATGTTTGAATGTTTTGATATTTTCATTTTTTTTTTAATTTTTTAAATTTTTTTAATCAAATTTTTATTTTCCTTAAAATGAAATGAAGTTCGACACTACAGAACTGTAAAATCAAATTGTAGATGTAAAATTTCTATCAGATTTTACATTTTTAACAGTGTAACGAAGTTACTTTAATATCCATAATAATTAAAATATATAAATTAAATCGCGCACGGCACTGGAATAGAATTAACTTAAAATTGTGAGACAGGCTAGACGCTTTAAATATAAGGTTCTAATTGTTACCACCGCCGAAAGATGGAGTCACTTTCGTACTTGTTTGTACTAAATTGCAAAATTTCAAATTTTTCGAAATTTTTAAAATATTCTTGAAATTTTCTAATAACTTTTTAATGTTTCTTGAAAATTTTGACATTTTTGAAATGTTTAAAATTCTTGAAATTTTTGAAAATTATTTAATTAGACGAAGAATTTTGTTTTTTTTTTAAATTTTCGATATATTTGAGAAATTTAATAACTTTTAAATGTTTTCTGAAACTTTGACATTTTCCATGTTTTTAATTAGTAGAATAATTTGGTTTTAAAATTTTCCATATATTTAAGAAATTCTTGAATATTTCGTCATTTTTACTTTTTGAAATTCTCGACAAAAATTTCAAAATTTAATTTTTTTTGAAAATTTCGAATAGTTTTTTAATGTTTTTTTAAACTTTTGACATCTTTGAAACGTTTAAAATTCTTGAAATATTTTTAATTAGATAAATAATTTTGGTATTTGAAATTTTCGATATATTTGAGAAATTTTTGAATATTTTGTCACTTTTACTTTTTGAAATTCTCGAAAAAAATTTCAAAATTTAAAATTTTTCGATATATTTTTTAAATTTTTGATATACCTTTATCGAAATTTCTCGACATTATTTTTTTTTTGAAATTTTGGAATATTTTGATATATTTTCAAAATTTTTGAATCGTAAAAGTCAGTTTTGTTTCTAATTTTTTGAAAATTATTACAATCAATATTTTGAAATTTTGTTTAAATTCACTCAAAATTCAATCAATGTAAAAATGTTATTTTTTAAAAAATATTGAAAAACTGGAGAAATAGGCAAATTTGGGAAAAATAATGATAAATTGAGAAAAATAGGGAAAAACGGAGAAAACAGTTAAAAATAGGAAAATAGTAGGGAAAACTGGGAAAAATGAGGAAAATAGGACAAAATAGGGAAACATAAGTACAAATAAGGAAAAATTAACAAGCATTAGGAAAAATAAATAAAAAAAACAGAAAAATATAGGAAAAATAGAGAAAACCCTGAAAAATAATGGGGAAAAAGTGGAAAAAAAAATAGAAAAAACAGGTGAAAAATTGGGAAAAAGAGGGAAAATATGGAAAAATATGGCAACATGGTGAAAAATTGAGAAATTTAGAAAAAATGGGAAAAATAAGAAAAATTTGAACAAAATATTGAAATATGAAAAAAATAGTTACAAAATCGGTTGTGTTTCAGATATTTAATGTTGAAATTTAAAATTTTTGATATTTTTTATTTTTGACAGGTGACAGTTGGAGAAATAATTTTAACTGTTGCAGTTAAAGGGTTAAGAGATTTTGGTTAAAAATTGTAATAATTTAAAATAAAAATTGTACTTAATTAGTGCATAAAACGTAACAACATAAAATAAAATTAATTAATAAGATATATTTTTTTTAACTTGTATACAATTTGGTCTCCCACATTTTTTATTCGTTAAGTCTATTGTAATGGTTTTTTTTTTGGATAACCGTAATTTATTCTCATTAAAATTATAGTAATGATCCGCCGCTGATATTAATAATAAATCAAATACATATAACAATGCGATGTAAAATATTGTTAGAGAGTTAGAGCTCGCTATAACTTAACTTGATAAAAAATCATAATCCTTTGATTAATGCAAAGTGGCGTGTAAAGAATTATCCGTTGGACAATACAATGATAAATGAAGGAAAATTAGATACAAACAAATAGTGTCATGTCTAGGAAATACCAAATCCTAGAGGAGACATTTCAATAAGATTACCAATTAGGCGTTTGGCATACTAACAATATTACTAACTGGGAATGACGTATATTCGCTTGGTTTTCTTATCTCGATGATTTATTTAAATATTTCAAAAGTAATTAACTTTGATTTTTTGGTGTTGACAGGTACTAAGTAAATGGTGTCTTTAAGAAGAAATATTATAGTCAAACGACAAGTAAACATAAATAAAATTTATTAAAAAAAAGCAATATTATTTTATAGTAATAATAATAAATATTTATCTAATTATTTGTAAAATAATTGATTTTTAACTCTTATTTTTATAAATAAAATGTCTAAAACCCTTAGAAATCCTTTCAGATATTATTATACTTAGCATTCCTGTATATTATTATAGAACGTACCTTACAGATAATTAAATAAATATATGAGTACAGATAATGGTTTTTACTTTCCGAACAACAGAGTTGTATAGAAGGAAAGTATTGCGATCATGATATTTTGACCATACCCAGATTTTAACGGATCTTTACGTTTTGAGATCACCTGAATCCATTTATACCATTTTTAGCATGATGTCTGTCTGTGTGTGTGTGAACACGATAGCGTTCAAACGGCTGAACCGATTTAGATGAAATTTTATATACATATTTAGGGTAGCAAGGAGACGACCTGTATAGATTTTGGAGTTAATCGGACAAACGGAAGTGACAGTTGCTATAAGTGATGACGTCATTACTAAACAAGATGGCAATAAAGTTTTACACGTATATTTTTTATACGTTATAGTTTAATTTCGGATGATTAAAATTTTCAAAAACTTTAGCCATTGTTGCCAGATTTATCAAAAATTAATTTTTTTTCATATTTTTCTTAAATATCCAAAATAATGCATTTTTTTGAGAAATTTCAGGATATAAAAGTTGTAGAACATAAAATTTTCTACACATTTTGTCATTACCGTTTTTTTAAATTCCTCATAGTTTCGCCGCTAGAGGGCGTGAAACAAAATTATATAGACATTTGCGACTCTTTTAGATTTTGAGACAAAATTATTGATTTTTAAGAAAAATTACATAAAATCAAACTTGTAGAACATAAAATTTTCTACAAATTTTATCTTTACTTTTTTTCGAGTTCCGCATAGTTTCGCCGCTAGTTTTTATTTTAATTTTTAAACAATTTTAATCTTTATTAAATTATTATTTTTTAGAATTTAAAAAAAATATCGTTAAATTTGTAATAATTAATTTTATAATTACAATTTTTTTCAAAAGGTTATTAGAAAAATTGTGGAATTTTTTACAAATTGGCTAATAAACATTTAAAATTATATTACTATTTTAAACTAAATTGAATAACTTTAAAAGATAATATAAAATTCTAAATTTAAAATGTATTTTAGTTTCTTAAAATTTAGAATTGTAATTATTATAGCTAAAATAAAGAATATTTTTTAAATTTTTTGTAATTTAGTTTTATCAATAAGTATAAAATAAATGAAAAAAGTAAATAGCATATCCGAAAAGGATCCAAAAGTATTATATGTGTAAATTATTTCATAATTTTAACATAGTATTTGTAAAAGTTATAGCGATTTTTTTTTGGTTTTTCCTTATTTTCTCGTTTTTTTTTCATTTTTTTCTTGTTTTTTTTCCGATTCTTTCTCCTTGTGTGTTTTTTTCAATTTTTTTTGTTTTCAATTCTTTCTAATTACTACGGCCCGCCAATACTTAACCTTTGGTGAAATATGGCAAACCGTAGTAGTGAAATCGTGCAAAAATCTAAAAATTTTTTTTGCTGCAAATGACTTAAAATGTCATGAAAAGTGGAAAAAAATGATTTTCCGCGAAAAAAAGTCTGTCTATGTGGATGTCTGTGCGCACGATAACTCGAGAACGGTACAGCCGAAAAAAAAAAAAAAAAAATCTGACTTTCTTCCGCTGACGGAAACGGTTCGTAGTCGTGAAAAATCGCGCAGAGATTATTCCTTTTACTAGTTTTGTAATGTTTTTACGATTTTTTTGGTTGTTTTTTGTTTTCTTTTTCCAAATTTTTGCCGTTTTTGTGTTGTTTTTTTATTAAATTTTTTGATTTTTCCGTTTTTTCCGTATTTTAGAAATTTATTTTTATTTTTTTCCCAATATTTTCTGATTTTTCCAATTTTTCTAATTTGTTCTCGGTTTTTTTTTTCATTTTCTGTTTTTTGATTTTTTCTCGTTTCCCTTTTTTCTTGATTTTTTTCTATTTCTCTCTTTTGTTTTCAGATTTTTCTCATTTTTTTCTTATTCCTCTGATTTTTTTCAATTTAATTCAATTCTTTCGGATTTTTTAATGTTTTGTACGATTTTTTTGTTTTTTTCGTTTTTTCCAAATTTTTGCCGTTTTTAATTTTTTGTGATTTTTTCGTTTGTTGTGATTTTTAGCGTTTTTTTGCCATTTTTTCCGTATTTTTTGTTGGTTTTTTAAAAATATTTGATTTTTCCGTTTTTCCGTACTTTACAATTATTTTTTATTTTTTTATCAATATTCTCTGATTTTTCCAATATTTCGTGTTTTTTTTCTTCTTATTTTTACAGATTTTTTCGATTCTTCTAATTTTTTCTCGTTTTTTTTCTCATAATTCTGTTCATTTTACTGTTTTTGGTTTTTTTTCTGATTTGTTTTGATAAAAAATTTGATTTTTTTTTCGTTTTTTAATTAGTTTTATTAATGTATTTTGATCCAGAAAACCTGTATTAATGTATTTTGATGTAGAAAAACTAAAATAATCGATTAAGCTATTACTTTACTAAGAGTGTTCGGAAAGTTGGGTGTTATTACCGCCTCATTTTTTTTTCGTAGAGTAAAATGTCGATAAATAAGTATGGTACGATTGTAATGGTACAACTCAAAATTTCCTTCTTACTTTTCTGACCCACCATCCCAGAAGGGAAAGTATTGTGACTACCTAAAAAAAATTTCGAGATAAAGATGGAAATATCCATTTTGAGGTCCCCATTTCCAGATGAAAGTCTCTCTGTCTGTTTGTCTGTCAGTATCCTTATACAATAGCGGTCACATGTTTAATCCTATTGAGCTGAAATTTGGTATATCGGTTTGGGTTATCCATCGGACGAATCCATCTGATTTTGTACGACATCTGTCAAACGAAAGTGTCAATGTCAAAAAAAGGCAGAAGCAAGGAATTTGATGTCATTTGACAGCCCTTGAAAAAATCTATTCAGAACAATCAAAATGATTCCTTCAACTGTCACCTGTCAAAAATAAAAACTGTCAAAGTTTGAAATTTTAACATTAAATGTTTAAAAAAGTATTTGTCGGGAAAATTTTGGAATCACACAAACGATTTTTTTTTTAAATAACATCGTAGATGGTCTTTACAAAACTGTCATAAAATCAGTATATAGGGTGATCAACTTATACTCCGGAGTTTGATATCTCCGTTGTTTTGAGGGATGCGAAAAAAAGTTTTAAATACAAATTATAAATAAAGTCCAGCTCCACATTTTAATATTATTTCGTAATATACAGGATGTTTCATAAAGTCACAACATGCCAAAGTTACGTTTTTTTTAATGGAACACCCTCTATTTTTTTACATTTTTAGATTCGTCTCGAGAAGCTCATTTCACTTATTACACTTATATTGACTAGGGATACTATTTGTTAGAAGGTCATGGGTAACAATTTCCTAAAGTTTCAAAACAAATAAACCGGGGATCCATTTTCCATTTCATTTTTTTTCCCAAATTTCCCTATTTTCCCTATTTTTTTGTTATTTTTCCCAAATTTTCACTATTTTTCTGTATTTTTTTCCTATTTCCCTATTTTTCACCATTCTGTCCAAATTTTTCTGTTTTTCACCATTTTGCCCTATTTTTCCTATTTCTTTCAAATTGTTCTTGTTGTCCATTTCTTTTTCCTATTTTCGTTATTTTTACTTATTTTTTCCTATATCCTTATTTATACTTCTTTTCCATATTTTGTCTAACTTTCCTCATTTTTGTCCATCTTTCCCGATTTTTCCCACTGTTTCTCTATTTTTAACTATTTTCCTTATTTTTTTTCCATTTTTTTCTATTCTTCATATTTTTCTTGTTTTTCATGTTTCCCCTATTATGACTTTTTTCTTTATTTTGTTCTTATTTTTCCCATAGGTGTCCCAGTTTTTCCTAATTTCCGTATTTTTCTGATTTTGCCCTGTTTTTTCCTCTTTTTTTGCAACTTTTGCCTATTTCTCAGTATTTTCTCTATTTTACCCTAATTTTCATGTTTTTTCACTATTTTCCCGTATTTGTCTCTATTAATCCCTATTTTTCCTATTTTTCCCAATTTTTCATAATTTTTCCCTATTTTTGTCTTTTGTCCCTATTTTCAATGTTCTTCACTATTCTGTCCAAATTTTTCTATTTTTCACTATTTTGCAATATTTTTTTCTATTTTTCTCAAATTTTCACTTTTTTCCTCCATTTTGTTCTATATTTGCCCCTATTTCTCACTATTTCCTCTGACTTTCGCTGTTTTTCCCTATTTCTTTCTGATTGTTTCTGTTTTCCATTAGTTTTTCCTATTTTCGTTATTTTTATTTATTTTTCCCTATTCTTCCCTATTTGTCTTTTCCATATTTTATCCAATTTTCCTCATTTTTGACCATCTTTCAATATTTTTCCTAATTTTTTGTCGATTTTTAACCATTTCCACATTTTTTCCTATTCTTCAAATTTTTCTAATTTTTCATTATCTTTTCATGTTTCTCCTATTTATCCTTATCTGTCCCTATTATTCTCTATTTTACTTTTGTCTCTATTTTATTCTTATTTTTTTCGTAGTTATCCTATTTTCCCTATTTTCCCTAATTTCTGTATTTTTTCGGTTTTGCCCTGTTTTTTCCGCTTTTTCCAACTTCTCCCCATCTTTCACTATTTTCTCTATTTATACTTAATTTGGTATTTTCTCCATTTTTCAGTATTTTCCGTATTTGTCTTTATAAATACATATTTTTCCTACTTCGTCTTATTTTTTTCAATTATTCCCAATTTTTTACTATTTTTCTCTTTTTCCATATTTTTCACTATTCTGTCCAAATATTTCTATTTTTCACTATTTTGTTCAATTTTTTTCAATGATTCGGATTTTTTCACTATTTTTCCCTATTTCCTTTATATTTGCTATATTTCTCACTACTTTCTCTAATTTTCGCTAAATTTTCCCTATTTTTGCTATTCTTCCTATTTCTTTCTAATTGTTCCTGTTATTCATTAGTTTATCCTGTTTTCGTTATTTTTACTTATTTTTTCCTATTTGTCCTTATTAATAGTTATTTTCCTTATTTTGTCCAATTTTCCTCATTTTCCCCTAGTTTCCACGCTGTTTCTCTATTTTTAAATATTTTCCCCATTTTTCCTTATTTTTTTTTCTCTATTTTTCCCTATTCTTCATATTTTTTTTGTTTTTCATCATTTTTTTATATTTCCCCTATTTGTCAACATTATTCTCTGTTTTACTTTTTTTAAATATTTGACCCATTTTTCATTTTTTTAATTTTTCACT
Organism: Neocrepidodera transversa; assembly: GCA_963243735.1. Lineage (NCBI taxonomy): Eukaryota > Metazoa > Arthropoda > Insecta > Coleoptera > Chrysomelidae > Neocrepidodera > Neocrepidodera transversa. Next base: position 10,737,744 of record OY725342.1, on the reverse strand, counting down.
ATTCTTCATATTTTTCGTGTTTCCCCTATTTGCCCATATTTGTCCCTATTTTACCTTTTTCTCTATTTTTCCCGTAGGTGTCCCATTTTTCCCTATTTTCCCTAGTTTTTGTATTTTTCCGATTTTGCTCAACTTTTTCCTATTTTTCACTATTTTCTCTATTTAACCATAATTTCCTATTTTCTTTATTTTTTAATAATTTCATGTATTTGTCTCTATTAATCCCAATTTTTTCTATTTCGCCCCATTTTCCCAATTTTTTATCTATTTTTTCCATATTTTTCACTGTTCTGTCCAAAATTTTCTATTTTACTTTCCCGACCCACCTCCTAAAAGGGAAAGTATTGTGAACGAGCTAAAAAAAAAAATTCGAGATAAAAACGGAAATATCCATTTTGATGTCACCTGAGATGATTAAGACCATTTTCAGATGAAAGTCTGACTGACTGTCTGTCTGTCTGTCTGTGTGTATTCTTCCACGACAGAGGCCACACATTTAATCCGATTGAGCTGAAATTTGGGGTTTGGCTTACCCGTCGGAAGAACCCATTAGTTTTTGTACGACATCTGTTAAACGGAAGTACCACTATCAAATAATGACAGATGCAATATTTCTCCAACTGTCACCCGTCAAAAATAAAAAAATGTCAAAATTTGAAACTTCAGCATTAAATATCTGAAGAAGTATTAATCCGATTGAGCTGAAATTTGGTATATGGGGTTGGGTTATCTGTCGGAAGATACCCATTAGTTTTTGTACGACATCTGTCAAACGGAAGTACCACTATCAAATAATGACAGATGCAATATGTCACGGAATTGGACATGCAATATGTCATTTGAAGCCCTAGAAAAACTCGATTCAGAATAGTCAACATTATTTCTCCAACTGTCACCTGTCAAAAATAAAAAAATGTCAAAAGTTGAAACTTTAACATTAAATATCTGAAAAAGTATTCTTGGATACTCGTCGGGAAGGTTTTGGGGCGACACAACCGGTTTTTTACTATTTTGCTGGATTTTTCCTTATTTTTCCCAATTTTTCACTATTTTTCCCATTTTTTTCTATATTTACCCACTATTTTTTCTATTTTACCTATTTTTCTATATTTACTATTTCCTTAGTTTTCCATTTTCCATTAGTTTTTTCCGATTTTTGTCCCTTTTTATATTTATTTTTCCCTATTTTGTCCAATTTTCCAATTTAAAATTTTTTAATGATTTTTTTTTATAATTAATTATTTTTATGTTTATTTTATATTATAAAAAAATATTACTGCAAAGATTATTGAACAAAAAAACATTTAATACTAATACTTAATAACGTAATTGCTAACATAAAATATACTATTAACACGCACTGGTTAATTGATGCCCGGTTGCTAATTATCATTTCAAAATCTATTTTAATCGTCACTTGCATCAAACAGTTACAAGTCTTGTCAGTCAAGTTGTAACTTTCAACGTATCAGTTCCAATTGACTTGGTCAATAACATGTTCTAATCAAAATTCAATATGTTTTAATCGCCTTGTAAATACATAGAAATTACTGGAATTAGATTAAACAATGGCGCGTGGGTAACGATATAGATTGTATATGTTAGGGATTTTTTTTTAATTTAGAACTGGTTATACAAGTGCAGGAATAATTGGTCATGGGGATCTAAAATGGTCTTAGAAGTGAAATAATAATAATAATAATACATTTATATATTATAATCACGACGAACTTTACTTTCTCTCCCTAGGCCTCAAATTTTCCATCAATCCTAATTTAAATAAGAAACTTATCGAAGAATTTTCCATTGATATAGACTTTATACTTAACCATTTCTCTTACGACCTGGAGCTCGTTAACTCCTTAAAATCCCAATATCTTAACATTTTAAACAAACACCTTCGTGCTAGCCACTCTCCTACTAACAAAAATTCTCTAGCCCTTAAACACTTAACTTTACTCAAAAACATTAAACAAAAAATGAGGGGGTAATCCCACCCAACTTTCCTAGTAAAGTAATTGTTTAATCGATTATTTTAGTTTTTCTGGATCAAAATGCATTAATAAAATTTGTTTAAAAAACGGAAAAAAAAAAATCAAATTTTTTATCAAAACAAATCAGAAAAAAAAAACTTAAAAAAATAAACAGAAAAATGAAAAAAAATTAGTAAAATGTTGATAAAAAAATGAAAAATAATTGTAAAGTACGAAAAAAAAACGAAAAAATCAAAAATTTTTAAAAACCAACAAAAAACACGCAAAAAATAGCAAAAAAAACACTAAAAATCACAAAAAACGAAAAAATCACAAAAAATTAAAAAACGGCAAAAATTTGGAAAAAAATCGTACAAAACATTAATAAAAAACCGAAAGAATTGAAATTAATCGAAAAAACATCAGAGGAATAAGAAAAAATGAGAAAAACCTGAAAACACAAAAGATAGAAATAGAAAAAAAAACCAAAAAAAACGGGAAAAAAACAAAAAACAGAAAAATAAGAAAAAAAAACGAGAATAAATTAGAATAATCAAAAACTTCTAAAATACGGAAAAAAACGGAAAAATCAGAAAAAATCAAAAATACAAAAACAACAAAAAATACGGGAAAATTGCAAAAAACGAAAAAAAACTTGAAAAAATCATAAAAAATTGAAAAATGGCAAAAATTTGGAAGAAAAAAACACAAAACAACCAAAAAAATTGTAAAAACATTACAAAATTCAAAAGAATTGAAATAAATCGAAAAGAATCAGAGGAATAAGGAAAAAATGAGAAAAAAAATGGAAAAAAAACGCAACAAGGAGAAAGAATCGGAAAAAAACAAGAAAAAAAAGCGATAAAAAAAACAAAAAAAAAATAGAAAAAATTACAGAAATTACAAAAAATTTGAAAAAATCCGAGAAATAAGAAAGAAATGAGAAAATCAGAAAAGAAATTGAAAAAAAAAAACAAAAAAATGAGAAAATAAGGAAAAACCAAAAAAAAATCGTTATAACTTTTACTATGTTAAAATTATGAAATAATTTACACACATAGTACTTTTGGATCCTTTTCGGATATGGTATTTACTTTTTTCATTTATTTTATACTTATTGATAAAACAAAATTACAAAAAATTTTGAAAAAATTCTTTATTTTATAATTACAATTCTAAATTCTAAGAAACTAAAATACATTTTAAATTTAGTCTTATATTATCTTTCGAATGGCGCAAATCCCATTTCAATAACTTTAATATTTTACAAGTTATTCAATTTAGTTTAAAATCGTAATATGATTTTAAAAGTTTCTTGCCAATTTTTAAAAAATTCCACAATTTTTGTAATGAAATTTTGAAAAAAATTATAATTATAAAATTAATTATTACAAATTTAAATATATTTTTTTAAATTTTTAATATTAAAATTTAACTAAAAAATAATAATTTATTAAAGATAAAAATTAAAATAAAAACTAGCGGCGAAACTATGCGCAACTTCAAATAGTCAAGACAAAATTTATAGAAAATTTTATGTTCTACAATTTTGATACCATGTAATTTTTCATAAAAATCCATAATTTCGTCTAAAAAAGTCACAAAAATGTCTATATAAATTTTTTTCACGCCCTCTAGCGGCGAAAATATGAGGAATTCAAAAAACCGGTAGTGACAAAATGTGTAGAAAATTTTATGTTCTACAACTTTCATATCCTGTAATTTTTCATAAAAATGCATTATTTTGGTTACTTAAGAAAAATATGAAAAAAAATACTTTTTGATAAATCTGGCAACAATGGCAAAAGTTTTTAAACATTTTAATCATTCGAAATTAAACTATAACGTATAAAAAATATATATGTAAAACTTTATTGCCATCTTGTTTAGTAATGACGTCATCACTTATAGCAACTGTCACTTCCGGTTGTCCGATTCACTCCAAAATCTATATAGTTCGTCTCCTTGCTACCCTAAATAAGTATATAAAATTTCATTTAAAACGGTTCAGCCGTTTAGACGCTATCGTGTTCACACACACACACACACACACAGACACACACACACACAGACACACAGACAGACATCATGCTAAAAATGGTATAAATGGATTCAGGTGACCTCAAAACGTAAAGATTCGCTAAAATCTGGGTATGGTCAAAATATCATGATCGCAATACTTTCCTTCTATACAACTCTGTTGTTCGGAAAGTAAAAATCGTTAACTTTAACTTAATCTTAACAAAAGCTGATAAAGGCAATTGTATTGTTATTATGTCCAAAGACGAATACATTCAAAAAACTGAAAATTTCCTCAATAACAATGACTTTAATTTGCTCACTTCTAATCCTTTTATTAAATACAATAAAGTTTTGAAATCTTCTCTCTTGAAATTTAAAGAATTTTTTGAAAATTTGAATCTCAATCCCTCTTTCTTTCTTTTGAAAAATCCCTACATCCCCCGCCTCTATGGCTTTCCGAAGATTCACAAATTAAATTTCCCTATTAGACCTGTCGTTAGCTTTTTCAATTCCCCAGCCTCTCACCTTGCTAAGTTTCTCTTCTCTTTCTTATCCCAGCTTCTTAAATACAAACCAAAATACACCATCATTAACTCTCTTGACCTCATTAATAAAACTAAAAATTTAACTATCCCTAACAATTCTAAACTAATCTCTTTCGATGTCTGCAATCTTTATACAAATGTCCCTAGAAGTGAAAAATCTTTTATTAAAAAACAATACCAACGCATCAACAATCGTTATTATTCTAGAACTCCTTACAATTTGTCTTGACCAAGATTTTTTTGTTTTCAATAATAAAATTTATCAATAACCTAATGGCTTAAGCATGGGCAACCCCCTTAGTTGCTTAATGGCTGATCTATTCCTCGATAATCTTGAACAAGAAAAAATCTTCACCCCTATTAATTCTCAATTAATTCTTCATTGGTTCAGATACGTTGATGACATTTTTGTTATTTTCCAAGGTAACTCGGCCGACATTGACAATTTCCTCAACAATTTACATTATAACTAACAGTTGAAATTGAACTTAATCGCACTCTTAACTTCCTTGATTTATCTATTAGTTTACTCAACAATCAACTCTCTTTTGACATCTTCAGAAAACCAACTCAAACTGACCATTTAATTAATTTTCATTCTAATCACTCCTTTCAACACAAAATGTCTGCCATTTACTGTTATGTTCATAGATTGCTTAACGTCCCTCTTTCTTCTTCAAACTTCTCTAAAGAAGTTAATACTCTTAAACAATTAGCAGTTAACAATAGTTTTCATCCCAATATCATAGATAGAGTCCTTCATAAACTTCAGATCAAACGTAACTCTCAATTAGCCTTTAATGTCTCTTCCTCTTCTTCTACTGAATTAAAATATTTTTCATTATTCTACCTAGGCAAAATTTCTCTCGATATTTCCAAAGTTTTTCGAAGCATTGACAACATCCGGATTTCCTACAAAAATAATTTTTCCATTAAATCCTTTCTTAGTTACACTAAAGATCCCCTACCTATTCTTGATAAAAGTGGTATCTATAAACTTTCTTGCGCTGATTGCAACGCCACCTATGTCGGTAAAACCATTAGGAAACTTGACACTCGTATTAAAGAACACATCAGATACCCTGAAAAGTCCACCTAAAATTTAATAATCATAATTTCACCCCTACTGAAAACGTTAAAATTCTTCACAATATCTTCAATTGCAATTTTAAACTTGATTTATTAGAGGGTAATCCTAATGCCAGAATCGAGTTCGGCAGCCCCGAAAACCTCCCAAATAACGATTTCCGAGCGATTTTTCCGAGTTTCCAGTCGTTCCTATAATGGTGCAAGTAATGATGCAATTGCGAAATGCATTTTTCGGCTCAAAAGACATTTTTCAAAAAATGGCTAAACGAGACGATATAGACTTTTTTCCTGGGACCTTCCTGAATACAATATAGAAAACCGCATCTCGATATCTGCTGAGCACTGAGCGACAAGAAAATTGTGGTAGGAGTCTTTCTAAACATAGAAGCGGCTCTTAACAACACTCCAGAAGAAGCTGACAGAAGAGAGGGTAGATAATACGACGTCCAAATAGATTTCCAGTAGAAGAGCAGAGACAAAGATAAAGCAATATACCATCTCTATCTACACTACCAAAGGAGATCTACAAGTGGAACGGGCAGGAATTGCTTATGTAGAGCCAAGAAGATATCTTACTCCATCGCATACGCATCAGTTGGAGCAGTCTAGAACTGGGATACATAAAAGAAGTATGAAGAAGGGCGAAAGTCACCTTCCTTCCAAAAGCAGGGAAAAGTGAGACCATACTGCCTAAATCCTTACGACCAAGCAGTCTCACATTGTTTCTCCTTAAAACAATTGAAAAAGCTGTAGATAATAAAATCAGAACAGAAACACTAGAGCGGGTACCACTGCATTCCAGCCAGTATCCGCATCAAGCAAGTAGATCCACGGACACCGCACTTATGCAACTGACTGATGATATCCAGGAAGCACTGACCAACAAGGAAATTGTGGTAATAGTCTTTCTAAACATCGAAGGAACTCTTGACAATACTCAGAAGAGGGGTAGACAATACGATGTCCAAATAGATGCCGCAATTGCTTTCAAGTAGAAGAGCAGAGACAAAGATAAAGCAAGACACCATCTCTATCTGCACTACCAAAGGAGGTCCACAAGGAGAAGTGGCATCCCCGCTTATGTAGATAAACTCCTCCGTATTCTGACTTATTTGGGTATATCCTGCCAAGGATATAACATAGCCATAATCGCCAGAGATAAGTTTATAAACACTCTTTAAGAAATTCAAAGAGGATATCCATATTCTCAAATGTGGTCAAATGTTGAGGTAGTAAAACTTGAAAACCTTATAAAACTAAAATTTGATGGAAAAGGAATACTAGGTTGGCCACCTATAGGGTTGCCTCCCTACATTTGACCTGTCACTCGCGTTCATCTAATACAAGTGCCTTACATTTTAGGGTACGATGTCCTATCATCATACTCTCCTTACCCCAATTTCCTTAAGCTATGGCCACTAAGCCACACTATGGGGTTAGGACCTCGATCAACTTCATCTTTCTTACTCCTTTTACACATTTTAATTTTATATGTTACCAATGTTCCTAGTACCACGCAATCCCTTTGTTCATCCCTTTTTTAGGGTTCCGTACCCCAAAGGGTCGAAACGGAATCCTATTGCTCTCACTCGCGTGTCCGTCCGTCTGTCTGTCATACCGGTCTAGCGCTAAACCGTTGTAGGTACAGTTTTCAAATTTTCACAGTATATGAGTCTTGTTATCTTAAAGCAACATAAATTATAAAAAATATTTTTAAATGTTTTCAAGGGCTCCCATACAGCTAAAGGGGGGCGCTGAAAAAAAAAACTGGCCTAGGAAGATTTAATTTAAAATTGTGGTACAGGATTTCGAGTTTTACTACTTCACTCTTTAAGAAGCTTGGACTAGCAAATTTTGTGACTTTGAGGTTTAAACCTCAATCCACATACTTTCAGATTGCAAAACCTAAGTGACCAATATCTTTGAGCACATCAGACAAAAGAGCTAGATCTACCGGATCTGAAACCATCAGACATCCTAAATTTCTTATTTTTTGAGGAGAACCTGGACTACTAGATGGGGTGCTTTAATAACCGAGATATCATCAACAATTAAACACTAGAAGGGAATACAATAGATCTTATAGTTCGCGGTGGACTTACCCCATACCTACATACATACATACTTCTGATCACCTAATATAGTATTTCGCTTTAATTATAGCTGCTATATGAGCTATCTTTAATAAGGGGTTGGTTGGACGCCAGTGTATTCTTGTAATTATTGTAAGTTCCAAAGAATACACAAAAAACAGACTGTGTTTTTACCAAAAAAAAAACAATTACTTTGTTTAGAATAAAAGATCAACATAAACAACATGACATATTATACCGGGTGTAAATGGGTCATGGACCACCCCTATAATTTATAAACGGATTAATAGAATTATACCAAAATTTGATCGATTATAATACAGCTATTTTTGTTTTTTTTTTTTAAATAAAAATCCAATATGACCAACATCCGGTTTGATGGAACCCCCAGTACATTTTTTTACATATTTGGATTCTACAACTTCAAACACGTACAAATCGACTTTCAAATGTCACTCGAGACGCCATTTTTATTTTATTCTTGAATTTTTTTTATCCCTCCTAGGTGCAAATGATTTGGTATAAATTCATTATAATCAAACTAAAATTACCATAAATTTTGTAAATTATTTGTTTTTATTTCTTAATAATTATTTCTATTTAAAATATGATGTAAATAGCCCTAATTTTTTTTAACAGGGATGTCTTCAGGAGAATTTTGTATCGAAATTAAAAAAAAAATAACATTTCTCCTTTATTTGAGAAAAAAATAAAGGTTATGTCCATCATTTTAATTGTAATTAAATGAACAAATTTTAATACATGTTGGTCCATCAATGTTTCATTTAAAAAAAAATGAGTTTTAAATAAAAACTGGATTTGCTGAATTAAATGTTTAATAAAAGAAACAAAAATAAATAATTGACAAAATTCAGATATTTTAGGTAATTTTAGATTAATTATAAGTAATTTAGCCCAAATCATGATCACCTAGGATGCATAAAAAAAATTCAAAAATGTCGTCTCAAGTGACATTTGACAGTCGACGTGTACGTGTTTGAAGTCGTAGAATCCAATTATGTAAAAATATACCGGGTGTTCCATTTGAATTTCATGGTATTTCCGGTCGAACCGGATGTTGGCCATTTTGGATTTTTATTTAAAAAAATTCAAAAAGTTATAGGGGTGACCCATTACCCATTTACACTCTGTTTTTTAGTAAAAAAAAATGTGGAATAAGTGCATTTTATATTTGGTTCATCCTGTAGGCATGAAAATTGTAAATTTTCTGATAAAATTTGTTTTTTCATTTATCTAGTAAGAATCTTTAGTAATAAATAATAATAAAATAATTAATATAGATTAAATTATGATTTTGCTCTAATTTTCATGAGTGCAGTTGTTGCTGCCTTCCTCTTGTATGTATTTCTATTTATCTATGTCAATTGAGGCCACTAGTGCATATTTCCAAAGGTCGTTACTTTTTGTTGTATTTGTTCCATTCATTACATTAGCATTGTATTAGGTTCAATGTAACCTGTTCTCATAGGCGTCGGATATAAAAATAGAACAGGGATCCAAGAGGTATGAAAATTAATTTAATTTACCCATTAGTTTTGTTCTTACTAAAATGGAAAATATACCAGTGGAGGTACCACCATTAATTTTTTTAAAAAATTAGCTATAAAATGAGGATTATATTTTTTAATAGAATTTAATAAGTTTATGAATTGTTGAAAATCGTCTAATAAAAGATTTGAAAAATTTAATTTAAAATTCATAATAAATATAAATAAATAAATTTTATTATTAAAATCTGATTTTTAAATGTCGTTTTAATTTAATTATTATTATTTTTTAATTAATTTGGGTTTAAAAAATGAGATATTAATATTTCTTGGACCTTGAGAAAAAGTAAACCCCAATAACGACGCCTATGTTTGATCTATTAATTTGAGGTGCGGTCACCTTACTAAACGATTATTTATTTTATTATTAGCTAACAGTCATTTAATTAAGTCTGTTAAAATAACATTTGTCTCTTTCTTTTTAACGATGTGTCAATAATCTCTAAATATTAATTAGTAACATGTTGGTCAATAAATGTAAAACTACTTTTGACAGGTTTATAAATAACTATAGCAAATTTAAAATATGTATCGAAATTTCAAAATTCAAATATTTAAAAAATTTTGACCAAAACTTATAAAAATGTCTTACTAATAAGGAAGAAACAGACAAAATTAAAAAGAATACAATTGAAATAAAATAGAACTTATTTATTTAATCAATTTTTGTAACTTTAACCTGTATTATATTAACTTTAACTGGTATCGTTAAATGGAACCAGAAATGCTCTAATTGGCACTCAAAGTATTTCAAATGTAAAAAATCTGCGTATATTCCTAACATAAGGAGACAAAAAAATAATTAGGAAAAACATTCCTTTTAATAAAACATATTTAAAGATGGTAAATGTTAGTAAAAAAGAAAACGAGATAATCACAAACGAAAGCGAACAGGTTAAAAAGTAAATGCGTAAACTAAACAATAGGGTAAATCAGTTAGAAAAAAAGAATAAAAAAATTGTTACCGGCATAAAGGTAAATACAGCAGATCAAGAAATGATTAAGAAAGATATGTAAAATATGGTAGCGTGGGGTTTGCGAACGTGGGATTTGCGAACCGTGGGATTTGTGAACATATACCAGGCATACCCCTCGGTCAGTTTATGGGGACAGTGGGGTTTGCGAACACTGCTGGTAATTTTTTTATTAAGTTAAATTTGTGTCGGTTTTATTTTTGTATTTTAATAAAACAGCAAAATATTGATGATTTATTAGTGGTAAGTGGTAAAATTATAAAAATAATTCGGTAAATGTTATATTTCAGTTATTTTTTCACACACAACTTTTGTATAATTACCGAAATATTTACATTTTAGAAAAATCCTGCAGCTCATAATTTTTTTTAACATTTTTGTAGTCAGTCATGTCTTTCATCCTAAAATAGCATTATTATTTTTAATACCAAAATTTAGCCGAAATTAGCCTTAAATGTCATTATGGGATCGGTATTGTTTTTGGTGAGCCATTATATTATTTATGGGTCAGTAAATCCGAAAATATTTTGTTCATAAACACATTCATATAAATGTATTTCTTAGTTTCTTGAATGGAAATATAATAAGACAATTTTAATCCTTCTTTAAATTTGATCATTTGTGTCGGCTGGAAAAAAAGCTGTTAGGATCATAATTTTTTTTTTCAATAACATATAAAGTTTATTAATCATTTAGGTAAATTAAAAAAATTTTCATTTTAGCCATTTAATCATTGATTATTAATAATATTTATCTTTTGAACTTTTAACATTTTTTAAATACTAATCTAATATCATATATTAATCTTCAGCGTGTTCGCAAATCCCACCAATAATCATTTCTTAAACCTAAATACAAAGACCGGAAAACTCAAAACAATTTTTAGAGCTTGCCCCCCAATATTTTTTTTTCGATTTTTTTCTGTTACACCAGATTGTTCTAGTTGTTCTGAACATTGTTCCAAATTTCCATGTCTTAAAAAAATTATTTCAAGCTTAAAACCAATTAAAACCATTTATAGCCAGCCCCCCATAATTTTTTTTTCACCTTTTTTTTTGTACCAGATTGCTCTAGTTGTTCTTAATAATTGTTCCAAATTGCCATGTTTAAAAAAAAAATATTTCAAGCTCAAAATCAATTAAAACCTTTTAGAGCTAGCCCCCCATTAGTATTTTTTCTATTTTTGTTGTTGTACTAGATTGTTCAAGTTATTAGCATTGTTCAGCATTTCCATGTTTAAAAAAAATATTTCAAGCCCAAAATCAAGAACAACTAGAATAATCTAGTACAACAAAAAAAAATTCGATAAAAAATAATGGGGGGCTAGCTATAAATGGTTTTAATGATTTTGAGCTTGAAATAATTTTTTTAAGACATGAAAATTTGGAATAATTTTCTGGAACAATTTGGTACAAACCTAGAACAATTTGGAACAACTTTTAAAATATTAATATTCGAAAAATGGGGGGCTAACTTCATTCACACACACAAAACTGTCAAAAACTGGTTCCAGAAATTAATGATACAAGGCAAGGTGTGGAGATGGAATCGGGGGGTGAATCAAAATGATAAACTATGGATAAGGATAAAAGTAAACAGAAATTACTCAGAGAAAAGAGTAGGAAACAGAAGAATCTAACACGGATAATGAGAATAAAATTGAATCGTGAAATGTGAGGGGTACCTTTGAAGGAGCGGCCCTAATAAACATAGTGGAAGTGATTGCACAAATAGCTAAACTAGTGAAAACAAAATGGTTAATTTGATTTTTTTAAATAAAAATTCAATATGGCCGACATCCGGTTTGACCGGAAATGACATGAAAATTGGAAATTCGAAAGGAACACTCGGTAAATTTCTACATATTTGGATAATACATATTGGTCGACTGTCAAATATCACTTGAGAGGCCATTTTTGTTTTATTTTTTAATTTCTTTTATCTATCATAGGTGGTCATGATTTGGTCTAAATTACTTATAATTAAACTAGAATTACCTAAAAAGTCTCAATTTTGTCAATTATTTACTTTTTAATAAACATTTAATTCAGCAAATAGAGTTTTTTAATTAAAAGTCAATTTCTTTAAATGAAATGTAAATGGGCCCATCCAGTAGTAAAAATTGTTTATTACCATTAAAATGATGTACATAACAAATCTTTATTTTATTAAACAAAGGAGAATGTTATTTTTTTTTTAATTTTGATACAAAACTTTCCTGAAGACATCCCTGTTAAATATTGAGAAACGAAAATAAATAATTGACTAAATTTAGACCTTTCACGTAATTTTAGCTTGATTATAATGAATTTAGACTAATCTAGTCCGATACTTTGGAGACCCCTCCACTTTTCTACCACGCTACTATTGGTCAGGGGAGCCATGCGTACCATATTTTTAAGGATCCCCGAATTCAAAGGACTTCCGAATATTTTTAAGGAGCCCTGAATTCCAGGACCGCCAATTGCAGGACTCCAGAATTCAAAAGATCCTGAGGACACCCGAATTCCAGGACCCCCAATTGCAGGACTCCAGAATTCAAAAGACTCTCGAATTCAAAGGACCTGAATATTTTTAAAGACCTCCAATTTCAGAACCTCCGAATATTTTTAAAGTAGTACCGAAAGTACAAAACTTTGACTCGTTCCTTCCTATTCGGGAGTCTTAAAATTTGCGGTCCTAAAATTCGGGCGTCCTGAAATTGGGGAATCCTGAAATTGGGGATGAAATTGGCGATACTGAATTCGAGAGTCCTGAAATTGGGGTCCTGAAATTGGGGGTTCTTTGAATTTGGTTCTCCTTAACAAAATGAAGGGCATGGCTTTTTCCGCAATTTAGAAAAGTGGAGGGAGCCTCCAAAGTGTCGGACTTTCTAATAATATTGATGGATAAAAAAAATCAAACTGGCGTCTTAAGTGACATTTGACAGTCGAACTGTACGTATTTGAAATCGGAGAATCCAAATATGTAGATATGTACCAGGTGTTTTATTTGAATTTCTAATTTTCATGAATTTTCCGGTGAAACAGGATGTAGGCCATATTGGATTTTTATGTAAATAAATCCAAAAATAGCTCTATTTTAATCGAACAAAATTTGGTATAAATCTTTTAATCCGTTTAAAAGCTATAGGGGTGGACTCTGACTCATTTACACCCGGTATATATAAAAAATCTGTTGTGTCAAACTTTGACATTTTTTTATTTTTGTCAGGTGACAGTTGGAGAAATAATTTAAACTGTTCTAAATAGAGTTTTTCTAGGGCTTTCAAGTGACATATAGCATGTCCAATTCCGTGACATATTGCATCTGTCATTTTTTGATAGTGGTACTTCCGTTTGACAGATGTCGCACAAAAACTAATGGGTTCTTCTGACGGGTAACCCAAACCCCTATACCAAATTTCAGCTCAATCGGATTAAACGTGTGGCCTCTATTGTGGAAGAATACACACACACATACACACACACAGACCGACAGACAGACTTCCATCTGGAAATGGTCTTAATCGTCTCAGGGGACCCGAAAATGGATATTTCCGTTTTTATTTCGAATTTTTTTTTAACTCGTTCACAATATTTTCCCTTCTAGGAGGTGGGTCGGGAAAGTAAAAGTGACAAAGCTGAATGTGGAAATTATAGAGGCATTTCTCTGCCAGATGTGGTATATAAAGTACTTGGGGGAATTGTACGAAGCAGATTTGATGGAATTCTAAAAAAACAAGTGAGAGGCTTCAAAAAAGGCAGATCCACCATAGATCAAATTTTTGTGCTGAAAACGATCCAAAGTAAAGCAGAGCATTTTGAGCTTTTCAAACAATACTAAAATCAAAAATTAAGATTATATCAAACAATAATACAACCTCTAGTATTGTATGGGAGTGAATGCTGGATTATGAATAAAAATATAGAAAACAAACTTAATATCTATCAACAACGAGTCCTGACGTATTTTTTTGGAAGAGTGAAAGTAGAAGAGAATTAATGTAGAAGAACAAATGCGGAAGTGATATAAGGTCAAAGAATGACTGAACTGTCTCAAACTATATATGCAAACTCAACAATAAACAGTTCCTGACCTATGGGCAACGACCGGCGTTCAATCTGTCGGTGTTACCTTGCTATATCACGTTATACGTATAACTCACGTCTCAACCTTTATATTGTTTAAATAATAACGAGTTTAATGAACTATGATATATTATTATTGAAGTTTATTTTGTATGGCCCAGAAGGCATCACATCACCCTCCTTAAAAGAGCTAAAACAAGTCTTTGTTTTAGCTTAAAATTAGTAACATACTACGATCTGATTGTACCTTGACAATACGAAGTCATACTGAACTTAAATACACAGTCACTAACGAGAAATAATCGGATGCCTTTATTTAATAGTCAAAATTATATATTTACTTCAAGTGATAGGAATCAGAAAAAAATTAACAGAGCAGAGATCTATGCCATTGTATTTGAAGTTAGGCCTTTTACAAATAGGTGCGATACGTACCAATTCTAATTAATTAAGCAAAAACTTTAGACATAATTTTGAAATATAATATTATAATATTTAAGGAAAAAAATAGTATTATTGCTTTTATTCATTTGAAATGAAATAAACACCTCAATGTATCTCATATCAGAACAAGCGCTACTTTATCGTTAATCTATAAATCTTATAACATTAGCTTCCTTTGTAGTTCTAACAACCAGGAACTCCCATACAATGTCACTTTGATATATCCTATAGTACAACTAAGTAGAGTAATAAACACAATGTATAAATTCTGAATTACAATCCAAGTGTCCGGACAACAAATCGACACACGCAAACAACATAGGGTTAATAACTTTAAGGTGACACTAATAGAAAATGACCGTAATAAAACAGTGGAACACACTAAAATGTCGTCGATGATTTAGTACCGGACTTCAAAAGGCGAGATACTTTCACGCTGGGTAGCGAGATGATTGTTTATGAGGTTTCAAATGCCTCCTAGGGTGGATACGGCCCACAATTGTGAGAATCAAATCACTGTAATAAATATCGAATATAATTCGTAGATATTATACTGTTATACCGTGTATACAGAGTCTGTAGTTTATAGTGTTTAATATTTCATTGCAATATTACTTTAGAAAATATATAAAGATAATTATTTTATTTATTAGTTTAGGTTTTAGATATGCAAAATTTTATCATTTTTTCATAATCCTCATCCTCATCCTGATCCTCATCCTCGTTCTCGTCCTCATCCTCGTCCTCGTCCTTATGAAAGGATCGTTCGGAATTAGGTAAAGAGACAGCTTTTACAAATTCAAATGACAATTGTTAAGTCATGTATATGTACTCATTTAAGAATTTATGTTGGTATGACATAAACATTTCTTGAAATTATCCAAATAATAAGTCGATTTTATGTCATTAAAAATTATGATAATTTTTTAGAAATATCCGTTTATATGTATTGTCTTGTTGCTCATGCTGGTGAGATTTTCCAGGTTTTCCTACATATATAGCCAAATAGTCACCTCAATCATCAGTAAGTCTTGAGATTGTAACTTCAATCATCAGTAAGTCTGGAGATTGCCACGGAATATTTTTTCCCACACAAACTTAGGATTATGTGGTTCAATCTAAAGGGGATGAAATATAGGAAAATATGTTATTGTTATTTTTGTCTGTCTGTGTGTATTCTTCCACGATAGAGGCCTCACGTTTAATCCAATTGAGCTGAAATTTGGTATATCAGTTTGGTTTACCTGTCGGAAGAACCCATTAGTTTTTGTACGACATCTGTCAAACTGAAGTATCACTATCACAAAATGACAGAAGCAATATGTCACAGAATTTAACTTGCAATATGTCATTTGAAAGCCCTTGAAAAACTCTATTCAAAACAGTCAGAATTATTTCTCCAAATTTCACCTGTCAAAAAAAGGCAAAATTTGAAACTTTAACATAAAATATCTGAAAAAGTATACGTAGACCTAACCGGTTTTTTTTAAATTTTTATAGATTTTTATTGAATCTTTTGAAATTTTTACAAAATTTTGAAATTTTTACATTTTTAAAAGTTTTTAAATTTTTACACATTTATCATTGACATTTTTAAATTTTTATCAACATTCCTGAAATTTTTGATTAAAGACTTGAATTTTTTTAAATATTTAGAAATTTTTGATTAAAACTTTTTATCTTTCCTGAAATTTTTCATCAAATTTCTTAAAATTTTTTAAATCTTTACAAAATCTGGAAATTTTTACGTTTTCAACATTTTTGAAAAATTTGGATTTTTCATTGAAATTTTTTAAATTTTTATCAAAATTCCTGAAATTTTTGATCAAAGTTCTTGAAATTTTTGAAATCTTTACAAAATCTGGAAATATTTACACGTTTTTAAAATTTTTAGATTTTTGATTGAATTTTTTTAAATTATTACGAAATCTTGAAATTTTACACATTTTTAAAATTTTTGAAATATTTGGATTTTTGACTGAAATTTTTTAAATTTTAATCATAATTCCTCAAATTTTTTTATCAAAGTTCTTGAAATTTTTGAAATCTACAAAATCTGAAAATTTTTAGTTTTTAAAATTTTTAAAGATTTTTTATTGAAACTTTTGAAATTATTACGAAATCTTGAAATTTTACACATATTTAAAATTTTTGAAATATGTGGATTTTTGACTGAAATTTTTTAAATTTGTATCCAAATTCCTGAAATTTTTTATCAAAGTTCTTGAAATTTTTGAAATCTAGTTTTTTTATTGAAATTTTTGAAACAGAGATTTCCTATTGAAATTTTTATCAAATTTCCTGAAATTTTTGATCTCAGTTCTTAAAATTTTTGAAATTTTTACAAAATCTGAAAATTTTTATTTTTAAAATTTTTTAAGTTTTTTTTATTGAAACTTTTGAAACTATTACGAAATCTTGAAATTTTACATTTTTGAAATATTTGGTTTTTTGACTGAAATTTTTTAAATTTTAATCATAATTCCTGAAATTTTTTATCAAAGTTCTTGAAATTTTTGAAATCTAGATTTTTTTATTGACATTTTTGAAACATTTAGAGATTTCTGATTAAAATTTTTATCAAATTTCCTGAAATTTTTGATCTCAGTTCTTGAAATTTTTGAAATTTTTACAAAGTCTGAAAATTTTTAGTTTTTAAAATATTTATGGATTTTTATTGAAACTTTAACATTTTTACGAACGAAATTTTTAAATTTTTATCAAAATTCTTGAAATTTTTAATCAAAGTTCTTGAAATTTTTGAAATCTTTACAAAATCTGGAAATTTGTACACGTTTTTAAATTTTTTATAGTTGTTTTATTGAAACTTTTGAAATTATTACACAATCTTGAAATTTTTATACATTATTAAAATTTTTGAAATATTTACACATTTTTGATTGAAATTTTTGAAATCTAAATTTTTTTTATTGAAATTTTTAGAGATTTTTGATTGAAATTTTTTAATTTTTTATCTTTTCTCAAATTTTTGATCACAGTTCTTGAAATATTTGAAATCTTTACAAACTCTGGAAGTTTTTGTAAATTATTGTAAACGAGCTAAAAAAAAATTTCGAGATAAAGATGTCACCTGAGATGATTAAGACCATTTCCAGATGGAAGTATGTCTGTCTGTCTGTGTGTATTCTTCCACGATGGAAGCCACACGTTTAATTCTATTGAGCTGAAATTTGGTATATGGCTTTGGATTATCTGTCGGAAGAACCCATTAGTTTTTGTAGGACATCTGTCAAACGGAAGTGTCACTATCAAAAAATGACGGAATTTGACTTGCAATATGTCATTTGAAAGCACTTGAAAAACTCTATTCAGAACAGTCAGAATTATTTCTCCAACTGTCACCTATCAAAAAAAGACAAAATTTGAAACTTTAACAACCGGTTTTTTTTATTACTGACACCTATTTTTATATCACAATTTATACATTGTGTTTATCACTATATTTAGGCGATAGATCAAGTGCTAGCACACCAGATTTTTTGCTTTGGATTGTGGCGATTATTGGATCGAAAATCCTTGGATCCTTGAATTTTTTGGTCCTTCAGGATTCTTAAGGACTCTTTGCTCTGTTATTCAAATTTTTTAATTCATCAATCCTCATTTTGTTTGTATTATATTTCAATGATATTTTGCTTTGGATTCTAACAATTTTTGGACCGGAAATCTTTGGATCTTTATAATTGTTTTTGGTCCTTGGAATTTAATGATTCTTTGCTCTATTATTCAAATTTTTTAATTGAAGAATCCTCATTTTATTTGTATCATATTTCAGTGATATTTTGCTTTGGATTCTAGCACTTTTTAGACTGGAAATCTTTGAATCTATGGAGTCTTTGGTCCTTGGAATTTAATGATTCTTTGCTCTATTATTCAAATTTTTTAATTGAAGAATCCTCATTTTATTTGTATCATATTTCAATGGTATTTTGCTTTGGATTCTAGCACTTTTTAGACCGGAAATCTTTGGATCTATGGAGTCTTTGGTCCTTTGCTCTGTTCAACTTTTTTAATTCAAGAATCCAGATTTTTCTTTTTATTATATTTGAAGGTTTATTTGCTTTAGATTATAATGATTTCTTATTCTGAACTAGTCTTCGATCCTTGGTATATATTATCCGAAATTTTTGGTACCTGGATCTTAAAGATTCTTTACTATGATATTCAAAATGTTTACCTTTCGACTTTCAGAGAAGAGAAGTATAGTAAACATGCTAAAAATTGGGTAGTTAGTTTTCAATAGAGAATATTATCCTTCTTTCTTGATATTGGTCATATAGAAAGACAAAATACTCTTCTTCGTTTCTACTATCTTCAAACATGGGAGGATTGTTAGTTTGGCTGATATTTCAATCCTTCAGATGACCGCTGATAGGATGGCCCCAAAGTACCATTTCAAAAAACCATTTACTGTCAACTTAAGCAATGAACAGGAATGGGAGAAAGGTGAGCCCTCGCATATGCAAGGAAGCATTATATAGTACACTGATGGCACAGGGATATATGAAGTGATACCAAGGAAATATATCATGTCTAAACATTGGACAAGATGCAACAGTATTACAAGTTGAGAATATAGACAGGGAATACAAAGGTAAATCCATCTGGCAGTCAATCAGCGACAAATGCATTGAAATCACAACAATATAATTCTAAATTTGTGTTAGACTGCCTACAATCACTTAGTACCTTGGCAAGGAACAATAATATGACTATCGTTTGGGTACCAGGGCATAGTGTGATTGAAGGCATTGAAAAAGCTGAAAATTTCACAATGAAGGAAACAGTCAATACCTTTATGGAAAATGAACCAATATATGGAATTCCATATGCACTGGTTCGTCAGAAAATAAAGCAATGGATGTTCAACCAGCAACCAATGGAAATCATTATATGATAATATTAAACAACCTACCAAATGATCTCTTACAGCTTAATCGTCAATAAATGAGAGAAATTGTAGGCCTACTGAGAGGTCATTGCAAACTACGCACACATTTACAGAAAATGGACTCCATCGTGGAACCACCAAATGCAGAATGTGTTAAATGGCACAAGAAACTGCAGGACACTACTTAGATATAACCAATGTACAAGATGACCAAACAGGACCAAACCTAGTTCAGAGAATCTTCAAGATTACTCAAGTTTTAGGATTTAGTATAATGAACTGGGAGACCCTGCAAGACGGAGTACAATAGGTCAATGATCGAGTTGCAAAATGATAAATCTCCCCTATTTTTCCTTAAAATAAAAAAATCTACTATCTTGGTAGGTAGACAAATTTGAAAAAAATGGAATTCGGTTTTTATTGAAAAACATACAGGTAAGAACAATTTGATACCGAATTGCTACTACCTCTAGTGTCTCTACTTCATTTATTTATATCGAATTCAGTGTTCAACAGGTTATGATTGATCTGTACAATTAATGGATGGAGGAATAATCGGTCATAGTAGGCTAATGACATAATAATACTAGTAGACTTGCAAATATTTCCTTATTTGTATAATCTTATTATTACCAATATTGACGCAACTGACTACCGAACCAAAGAATTGAATTGTATCATTAAAATCGCTTACACAAACAAATATAATTTTCTTTTGTAAAAGTCAAAGCGCCAATTGTATATTTAATATAATAAAATGTGCGAGGAAGAGATATTGTTAAGTGCCATTAAAATTATCTTTGATGACTTTTAGAATATCATAAAATGAAAATTATTAACACAATGTTAAAAAGTAATAATATTTGATTAATTGCCTTTTGGTGCCAGTGGTTCCAAATTGGAACCTTGGGGTACTTTAGGTGTAGCAGTAATGTGTATATTCATTATTACATAATTTTTAAAACACAAGAATTAGTGAAAGAAAATTTCTTTACGAAATTTTATAATACATTTTTAAATAACATAAAGAACAACCGTACTCAAAAAACATTTTATTTTATAGTAGCCTCTAGCTATACATTAACAATCCTTATTTCCAGTACTTGTAAAATGTAAAGATAACAAAAGATATGTTGTTAATTAAAGACGTTTTCAAGTCGTAAACGCAAGATAATATAAAAGCAGTATAAAAGAGCCTTTCTTCCATAAACTTCAGACACTACAATAAAGTATCTTCTTTATTGTTGATTAAAATGAGGTTACGATGTTTTTACTAAATGCCGAGGACGTTCATAAATTCGAGTGCTAGTTGCTGTTAACCAGGCATTTGAATAAAGGGATTAAAAGATTATGAATACTTCTAACGTATTATTTATAATTATAAATCTAGCCGGTAATGTAATATTATTAAATATTTAAACAAAAATAACAGAAATTTACAAAAAAGACTCAAAGGATACCAATAATTGATAATAAAATACGACATAATCATTTAAACAATGTGGGTATATGAAAAGCCCAATAAGAAATTCTAAAAAGAGGTAGATGAGGTCAAAATTGGAGATTGGAGACATTTTACGTTTCTCCAGATTATATAGTATTTATTAATTTATTTATTTATTTATTTATTTATTTATTTATTTATTTATTTATTTATTTATTTATTTATTTATTTATTTATTTATCTCATATTATAGCAGTTGTTTGTTCAAATCACCGGTAATAAAAAAAAATTCCTGTCGGTAGGGTCGACAGGGGAGGTAGATTTCTATTGTTTAAATTTGAGTATCCTTCCCCACTCCACGATATGGTCAGATCGAAAAAAGTTTCAAACAAATAAATTTTATAATAATTAGGATATGAAAAAAGTGTAATGACCTGTTTCAATATTTTTAAAAATAGCGGAGATATGAATTTTTTGAAATTTCAACCCCCTCCAGTTCCATCCCCTTAGGCCCGATTAAAAAAAGTTTCAGACAAATTAATTTTATAATAATTAGAACATGAAAAAAGTTTTATGAACTGTTTCAATATTTTTGAAAATGGCGGAGATATAAATTTTTTGAAATTTCAACCCCCTCCAGGTCCATCCCCGTGGGTCATATGAAAAAAAGTTTCAGATAAATTAAGTTCATAATAATCAGAGCAAAAACAAAGTCCCATGGTCTTTTTTAATATTTTCAAAAATGGCGGAGATCTAAATTTTTTGAGATTTCAACCCCCTGCAATTCTCACCCCCTTAGAGGTAGAATGCCCATTTGCAATACGCAACGAAATACTGCCCCAAAGAATTTTTGTACCAAATTTGGTGACGATTGGACAAAAATTGCGACCTCTATCGTGCCGGAGGTATATACCGATAATTTTTTTTTTTACTGATTCTTATTTAGAATTTCATAATCGGCGTAGCGCCCCTATTCCCGGTGCTGGGTCCCGTTATTGAATCGATTACAATAGGTAGATTCCATATATGGAAATCTACCTAATATCTGTAAAAAAACGAAAGATTTATCGTTCTATCGAAAAAATTCTTAATCTCGAAGTGCGCAAAATAAATGTAAACACTAAAAAACCTTCATTTTTGCTAACTAAGCTTAACGATGAAATAAAACAATTTAATTTGTTTAAATCTTCATTATATTTGAACTAAGTTCAATATATATTAGTGACGCGTTTCGCTAACACAGTAGATTTCTCAAACGTTCGAATCTATATTGAACGTAGTTCAAATATAATGAAGATTTAAACAAATTAATAGTATATTGTTTAACGAGCAAGGAATGATAGTTATTTCCCACGAGTATGAAGTTTGCAGCATGAGCCGCAGGCGAATGCTGCAAATCATACGAGTGGGAAATTAGCATTCCATGTGAGTTAAACACTATACTTTTTCTACGGCTGTAATGGATAATAGCGAAATGATTTAACAAATAACATGAATTTCAAATTTAACGTCATTCAAAATTTCTATTTAGGTACAATTAAAATATCAATTACACTTTAGTATAAATGAGAAGTTTTAAAAAATGATTTGTAGGACTTTTCATATTTTTCTTTAGATAATTCTGGAATTAAACTTAAACATGCCTGATTTGCGGCACAGCTATATAGATATACGAAAATAGAACTGTCATTACTTGAAATTGACATTCCATGAAAGACCTGATTTATTGAAATAATTACACAATAAATTATTGTGTTATCAGATACGGAAATGAAATTGCAGACATACAATGTACCTCATTGATCTATCAAGAACAGTTAAGAAAGAGCAGTTTTGTATTATAGCCGTTATTTCATCGTTTAGTATGGATCTCATCTATTGCCTCATCTATTCAATTTATAATTAAACTTTTTCAGAAAATAAGTCCAATCTAACCAGAGTAGACCAAGAAGAGACGAATAGGAAAAGGGGGAGATTCTCTTTCCAGGAACGGCTTATGTACTGTACGTAGATGGTTCAAGACCCCAAATGGTACGGAAGCCGGAGTGTATAACAGAAAACCGTGAGTTGTCATTACAGTAAGCCTAGGCAAGTATGCTACCATCTTTCAGATGGAGGTCTTCGCTATAGAATTGTATGGAAGAGAGTTGGTAAACCATCATCTTGCCAACAAAAGTATTTATATTTTGTCGGACAGGCAGGCAGCTTTAAAAGCAGTGAGCTCCAACGGGCTGGACTCGAAGCTGGTGTGGAACTGCATCAAATCCTTGGATCACATTGCTACCAGTAACAGAGTAACCTTATTCGGGATACCTGGGCACAAAATGGTGGAGGGCAATAAGAAAGCCGACACTCTTGCGAGAAGAGGTGCCGAGTTCATTTGACCGGAACCCTTCTTTGGCATAGCCAAAAGCAGTGCCAAAGATAATATCTGGGAAGCATCCTATCGCAGATCCTAGAATGGAGTAAAAGTGATCTACGCATCCTAATTCGAGTGCTTACAGAGCACTGTAATCTGCGTTACCATCTGAAGAAGCTAGGTCTGAGTCAAACATTGGACTGTCGCTTCTGAAGTGTGGAAGACGAAACGGTGGAGCATATTTTATGTTCTTGTCTTGCTCTGGAAATGAATAGGCTTCGTACGATTGGCTTCGTACAGCTGGAGAATAACGACTTCAAGGAAGCTTCACCCAAATCAACCATAGAGGGGCAAGCAAACGCTCCACTTACATTTAACCTAAGACCTAATCAGTGTAGAATTCAAAATTTTATCGAGAAAAGATCTTATTTTTTTATTATGGAAGTGCAAGTGGCAAACTTTTGCTCGGCACATCAATTTTTTAAAAACGAATAAAACTTGCAAGTAAAATTTTATTAAGGAATAAATTTTATAGTTAGTAAATATTAATGATTGGGATATAAATATAAATTAAAATAAAATAATTTAGGTGTAATGTTACTAGTATATCGCTTTAGTACCTGAAGGTACTTTAAATCATCTGGAGGATTATTAGGTTAGTTTCTTAATTCTCCAGTAAAATTAAATGGCAAAACGAGCATTTTATGTTTTTAATCGTTAAAGGACCCTGGGATAAAAGTAAAATGGCCGGAATCCACCAAAATTTCCTCCAATATCATCAGCCATATTGGAAAACGCATTTACTCTCTATCTCCGGTTCTATTGGTCCGATTTTCTCCCTGTTTACTTTCCCGACCCACCTCCTAGAAGGGAAAGTATTGTGAACGAGCTAAAAAAAAATTCGAGATAAAAACGGATATATCCATCTTCGGGTCCCCTGAGACGATTAAGACCATTTCCAGAAGGAAGTCTGTCTGTGTGTGTGTGTGTTTGTGTGTGTATTCTTCCACGATAGAGGCCACAAGTTTAATCTGATTGAGCTGAAATTTGGTACATAAGTTTGGGTTACCCGTCGGAAGCACCCATTTGTTTTTGTACGACATCTGTCAAACCGAAGTATCACTATCAAAAAATGACAGATGCAATATATATGTCACCGAATTGGACATGCAATTTGTTATTTGAAAGCCCTATAAAAACTCTATTCAGAACAGTCAAAATTATTTCTCCAACTGTCACCTGTCAAAAATAAAAAACTGTCAAAATTTGAAACTGCACCATTAAATATATGTAGAAGTATTAATCCGATTGAGCTGAAATTTGGTATATGGATTTGGGTTATCTGTCGAAAGAACCCATTAGTTTTTATACGAGATCTGTCAAACGGAAGTTTCACTATCAAAAATGACAGATGCAATATGTGACCGAATTGGACATGCAATATGTCGTTTGAAAGCCCTTGAAAAAATCTATTAAGAACAGTCAAAACTATTTCTCCAACTGTCACCTGTCAAAAATAAAAATTGTCACAAGTTAAAACTTTAACATTAAATATCTGAAAAACTATTCGTGGATACTCGTCGGGAAAGTTTTGGGGCTACACAACCGATTTTTTACCTCTCGCCCTTCAGATAAGAGAGGTATAGGAATCATGCTAAAAATTGGGTAGTGAGTTTTCAATGGATAAACACGTTTTGGGGTCCCTAGAATACGATTTTAATATTTTCGCGATGATGTCTGTGTGTGTGTGTTAGTGTGTGTGTGTGTGTGTTAGTGTGTTAGTGTGTGTGTGTGTTTCGATGGATGTTGTAGTAACGATAACTCAAAAACTACTGAATAAAAAAATTTGAAATTTTGCATACAGGATTCTGATACCCTAGATTAGATCTGATTAGATTTTGGTGCCAATCGCACAACCGGAAGTGGCAGTTGCTATGGGTGATGACGCCATTATTATAGAAAACGGCAATAAAGTTTTACACATATATTTTGTATACCCTACAGTTTATTTTCATCTCATTAAAATTTTCTAAACTTTTGAAATTGTTGCCAGATTTACAAAAATATAATTTTTTTTCATACTTTTTTGTGTCAACCTGTAAATTTTTGATTCAAAAATGGCGAGAGGTCATGTGCTGGCCACATCAGATTTTTAGGATTGTGGAGAAAACCATTTCCCACCATATTCATTAGGAAACATTTCCGTAAGCTATTTTATATTTTTAATCATTAAAGGACCCTGGAAGAAGAATAAAATGGCCGAAATCCACCAACATTTCCTCCTGTAGGCCATCTTGGAAAACGCGTTTCCTCAGTAGCTCCAATCCTGTTGATTCGATTTTCTACTTTTTAACTTGCTCGACCCACCTCCTAGAAGGGAAAGTATTGTGAACGAGCTAAAAAAAAATTCGAGATAAAAACGGAAATATCCATTTTCGGGTCCCCTGAGACGATTAAGACCATTTCCAGATGGAAGTCTGTCTGTGTGTGTGTATGTGTGTGTGTGTATTCTTCCACGATAGAGGCCACAGTGTTGGTAAATTTTTGCCACTCTTTGTATTCCTATTGCTGACATTATGTATTATAGGCCTGATGATAGCAGAATGCCGAAACTACGAAACTAGTTGCCGTTTCCGCATCTTCAATGTAACAACAATAATAAAATACCGTGTGGTACAAGATTTATAGTTTTATTACCTCAGAATAAACTCGTATTAGATTTTTTTTTGTATTTTTTGAGACTTTTTATAATTTTTTTAAAATTTTATACATATTAAATTAACAAATTAGAAAAAATAGACAAAAATCTTATTTCTGTCACTTGAGTTTCTTTTTTGAGCTTTTTTATAAATTTTCATTTATATTTTTGTTGGTTTTTTTTATGTTTTTGCATATTGCGATGCACTTTGAATTTAATTAAAAAAAATCCGATGTGGCCACCACATGACCTCTCGCCATATTTGAATCAAAAATTAACACGGTGGCACAAAAAAGTACGAAAAAAATTTACTTTTTTGTAAATCTAGCAACAATGGCAAAAGTTTTGAAAATTTTAATGATACGAAAATAAACTATAGTGTATACAAAATATATGTGTAAAACCTTATTGCCATTTTGTTTAGTAATGGCGTCATCACCCATAGCAACTGCCACTTTCGGTTGTCCGATTGACATCAAAATCTAATCAGATCTAATCTAGGGTATAAGAATCGTGTATGCAAATTTTCAAGTTGTTTAATTTAGTAGTTTTTGAGTTATCGTTACTACAACATCCATCCAAACACACACACACACACACACACACACACACACACACACACACACACACACACACACACACACACACACACACACACACACACACACACACACACACACACACACACACACACACACACACACACTAACACACTAACACACACACACACTAACACACACACACACACACACACACACACACACACTAACACACACACACACACACACACACTAACACACACACACACAGACATCATCGCGAAAATATTAAAATCGTATTCTAGGGATTCTAAAACGTGTTTATTTATTGAAAACTCACTAGACAATTTTTAGCATGATTCCTATACCTCTCTTATCTGAAGGGCGAGAGGTAAAAATGAGAACGGGTTGCCACCCAAATTTTTGATATTTTGTGTAAAATTGTATAAGCAGTGTTAATAAATTTTTGCCACTCTACATATCTTAAATAATTATATAATGTATTTATAGTATCTAACAAAAAGGTTTCATGTAACAGTGAACAAATTATAGATTAAATTTTTTTTAAATAATTATTAACATATCGTTTAATTAAAACTAACAGTATCTTATCACAATCAGGATCAAAATTTGGCCACAGCCCATTATACTTTCATACTTCTTGACCATATAAACACACCTGTAATCCAAAATAAGCAGTTACGAAATTCTCGAGATAGCAAACTCACCTCATCGATATTGTTAAAAGAGAAATACGCGGAATCAAGTATCGGCTTTCATAAAAATCGACCTGCGATGTGACAAAAAGTGCTTTAATAGTATAACGAAAGAATGAGTGGCTGCCTAGTGGAACGCAGTTTAACCGCTGGTGTGCCAATTAAATAACTTAATTAAGCGGTTTAATCAACTTGTCATACGGGAATCAATCTGAAGCGAGCTGATGCACTGTGCGCTTCATGCGTCAATTAGATAGACAGAAGTGTTATTTTTTTATCAGCATATAAAAAATTACCTTCATTTAATCAAAAATGGTTAATTTATTTATTAATAAACAAATATTATCATCGATTTAGTATTTAAAGTTATTAAGGTAAAAAATTGTTTGAATTTTATTTTTTATCAATTAAATTTATGACTGATAATAAAGAATTATACTATTTTTTATTATTTATTTAAAATGCAAATTAAAGGACAATGGGCATTTTTATAGGGGTTTTGGACCCACCCTCAACACCAATGCGTTATACAGTGTGTCCGTAAAGTATGGAACAAATTCATTTTTAGCTAAACTGGCCCTTTTAAGAAATAATCCTGAAACTCGTCGATTTTTACCTCTCGCCCTTCAGATAAGAGAGGTATAGGAATCATGCTAAAAATTGGGTAGTGAGTTTTCAATGAACACGTTTTAGGGTCCCTAGAATACGATTTTAATATTTTCGCGATGATGTCTGTATGTGTGTGTGTTAGTGTGTGTGTGTTAGTGTGTGTGTTTGGATGGATGTTGTAGTAACGATAACTCAAAAACTACTGAATTAAAAAACTTGAAATTTTGCATACACGATTCTTATACCCTAGATTAGATCTGATTAGATTTTGGTGTCAATCGGACAACCGGAAGAGGCAGTTGCTATGGGTGATGACGCCATTATTATACAAAACGGCAATAAAATTTTACACATATATTTTGTATACCCTATAGTTTATTTCATCGCCTTAAAATTTTCGAAACTTTTGCCATTGTTGCCAGATTTACAAAAAAGTTAATTTTTTTCGTACTTTTTTGTGCCACCGTGTAAATTTTTGATTCAAACATAGCGAGAGGTCATGTGGTGGCCACATCAGATTTTTTATTTTAATTTACCGTATTTTAAAATAATAATCTAATTTACAGGGTGAATTACTTTCAAAGAATGAGGTCACCGTCATTTTTTTTTAAATGGAACACCCTATATTTTGTTTAAAGTTTCGGATTACTCTAGCTGAACTAATTCCAAAAATGTATCACATGTTGATTCCAATTGGTACAGGGTGGACAAAAATACAATAGTTTTGTGTGTGCTCATAAAGTAACGCGCGTAACGAGAAATTATTTATTATCAATTAAAAAAAAAACATAGTCGTCTAGTTTTTTGTGAAATGTCATTATTTGTTTAGTAATTTATTGATGTTCAGTGACAGTTTAGTACTACAATATTTTTGGTATTCGTGAATGTTTTAATTATTGCTTAGATTTAATTTGAAGTAGAAATGGAGTTAAGTGTAAAACAAAAAATTGAAATACTTATGATGAACGTCGGTGATGTTAGCACCCGGCCAGTCAGCACCAAGCTTAAACCGAAGTAATCTAGGCTCACGGAAGGCCAACTCCAAGCGACACTTTTCCACCACGGTCAAATATTTTTACAAATTCATTCTGCCGATTTGGGATCCACTCATAAAAAATTTCTCGTTTTATTAATTTGT
Source organism: Neocrepidodera transversa (assembly GCA_963243735.1). NCBI lineage: Eukaryota > Metazoa > Arthropoda > Insecta > Coleoptera > Chrysomelidae > Neocrepidodera > Neocrepidodera transversa. Next base: position 10,708,554 of record OY725342.1, on the reverse strand, counting down.
TTATATTTTTTGTTGCGTTGATAATAGGCGACCAAGAACAAAAATTAGCTAATTACAAAGAAAAATGGAAGGACAATTCAGACAAAATTTTTCGTTTTCATACATCTCCCCCAAAGGGCCAGCTCCAAGAATCTAAATCTAAATTAGATCTAATTTTAGATTCTTGGAGCTGGCCCTTTCGGGGCGACGTATGTAAACGTAAAATTTTGTCTGAATAGTGCTTCCATTCCTCTATGTAATCAGCTTATTTTTGTTCGTGGCCGCCTATTCTCAACGCCCTAAAAAAAAATTTTGAAATTTGTTCGACCGCTACGAAAATCTAATTTTAGATTCTTGGAGCTGGCACTTTCGGGGAGATGGATGTTAACGAAAAATTTTGTCTTTTTTTTTACATTTTTAAAAATAAAAAACCTTATAAAGTTTTTGAAAAACTCTATTCAGAATAGTCAAAATTATTTCTCCAACTGTCGCCTGTTAAAAAAAAAATGTCAAAGTTTGAAACTTTAATATTAAATATCTGAAAAACTATCCATCTCTAGATACTTGTCGGGAAAGTATTGGGGCGACACAACCGATTTTTTTTAAATATAAAAAATCAAAAACAATTTCGTACGTTTTTTACTTTCCCGACTCACCTCCTAGAAGGGAAAGTATTGTGAAAGAGCTAAAAAAAAAATTTCGAGATAAAAACGGAAATATCCATTTTCGGGTGCCCTGAGACGATTTAGACCATTTCCAGATGGTCTGTCGGTCTGTGTATGTATGTGTGTGTGTGTGTGTGTGTGTGTATTCTTCCACGATAGAGGCCACACGTTTAATCCAATTGAGCTGAAATTTGGTATAGGGGTTTGGGTTACCCCTCAGAAGAACCCATTAGTTTTTGTACGACATCTGTCAAACGGAAGTATCACTATCAAAAAATGACAGATCAAATATGTCACGGAATTGGACATGCAATATGTCATTTGAAAGCACTTAAAAAACGCTATTCAGAGCAGTTAAAATTATTTCTCCAACTGTCACCTGTCAAAAATAAAAAAATGTCAAAATTTGAAACTTTAACATTAAATATCTGAAAAATAATTCGTGGTTTTTTTTACAACCTTTTCAATTTGTCTTTGAGATTTTTCGAGTTTTTTTCAAGTTTTTTGATATTTTTGGGTTTTTTTTGAGATTTTTGAGATTTTTAGAGGTTTTTGAGATTTTTTGAGATTGTTTGGGACTTTTTAGATTTTTTTGAGAAAGTTTTGAAGTGTTTTAAGATTTTTTGAGATTTTTTTGGTTTTTTTCAGGTTTTTTAATATTTTTTAAGATTTTTTGAAATTTTTTTGAAATTCATTCGCGTTGTTTAAAACTCTTTGAATCGTTTGGGATTTTTTAGAGATTTTATGAGATTTTTAAAGAGTTTTTGATATTTGTTGAGTATGTGTTTTTGGGTTTTTTGAAATTTTTTTATATTTTTTGATTTTTTGAGGTTTTTTAAGATTTTTCAGATTTTTTTGTTGAAATTTTTTAAGGTTTTTTGAGATTTTGAGATTTTTTGACTTCTTTGAATTCTTTGAGATTTTTTGATCAAATTTTTGAGTTTCTGAGACATTTACCATTTTGAATTTTTTGAGATTTGACGTTTTAAATTTTTTGAGATTCTTTGTGAATTTTTAGGTTTTAAAGAATTTTTGGAGATTTTTGAGATGTTTTTGAACCGTCTAAAAATTTTTTTTGAAACTTTTTGTGGTTTTGAGGTATTTTACCTATTTTGAGATTTTTTATTTTTGAGATTTTTGAAATTTTTTGCGATTTGAGATTTTTTGACATTTGAGATTTTTTGAGTTTTTACTTTCCCGATCCACCTCCGAGAAGGCAAAGTATTGTGAACGAGCTAAAAAAAAATTCGAGATAAAGATGGAAATATCCATTTTGAGGTCCCCTCAAATGTTTAAGACCGTTTCCAGATGACAGTCTGTCTGTCTGTCTGTCTGTCTGTGTGTATTCTTACACGATAGAGGCCACAGGTTTAAATCGATTGAGCTGAAATTTGGTAAATGGGTTTGAGTTACCCGTCGGAAGAATTCATTAATTTTTGTACGACATCTGTCAAACGGAAGTGTCACTATCAAAAAATGATAGATGCAATGTCACGAAATGTCACGAAATTTAACTTGTCGGGAAAGTTTTGGGGCGACACAACCGATTTTTTTCCTATTTTACAGTCCAAGTTTTGAAAATCAAGTGAATATATTACAAAAACTTTATAGCAGTCGTACTTATTTATTCCATAAATAACTATTATTAAAATCTGAAATAAATCTAATTTTAAATATATTTTATTTCAGAAACAATAAATATTACTCTTGTGATTTTTTTTAATGAATAATTTTTTTTTGTATAATTATCTAGTGATTGGTAAACTTTGATAAAATTAAATTTAAATACTATAAATTCACAAGTTTCTTTCGGTCTAAATGGATCGGATTGACTTGATAAAATCTCGATTCTTTGGTGTTCATGTCAGTGGCAGTGTTACTAAAACCCTTCGTAGGTGTTTATATTTCTATTATGTAGGCGAGTTGCTTCTTGTGCAGAGAAACAGCTGTCGATGTCTCTTTTTCTCGTGGGTTAACACTGTTAACACCACCATTATCTTAAATGATGACTTTATTAAGACACGCCATCTACTATAGGGTCTATTAGAGAATCAAGCGTTAGTCGTTTTGTTTAACATATTTTGAATTAGAGTTAGAATATTTAATTTCTTTTATATATGAATATTTAATTCAAGAAGAATAATATAATGGTTATCCCGATAAAAAGTACTAAATAAATCAATCTAGTACTTTATTTTTTTAAATTTCATTATCAATATTATCTGTATATTAATACGCAAAGAGAAAACTTCGGACCCCTTTTTAAGCATAATGCGCGAACGGAGAAGTGTGAGATTTTGTATAGTTAAAGTTTATATATAGGAGCGGTGCATAAAGCTAAAATTAATTAACATTCAACTATTTTTAATTATCGGTACGATAACCTAGAGAAGTGATATTTTTTTTGGAAATAAGTTTTTATTTTTCGTTATTATAGACGTGTTGAACCATTTTTGAATAGGTAAGAAATAGGAAAAAAACAGGAAAATATAGGAAAAAATGAGCAAATTTGGAAAAAAATAGTAAAAAATGAGAAAAATTGAGAAAAATATGAAAAAATCTGAAAAATAGAAAAAATAGCAAAACCATAAAAAGTAAGAAAAATAAGAAAATCGGGAAAAAATTGGATACAATAAGAAAAAAGAAAAAAAAAAATTGCAAAAATGAGCAAAATAGGAAAAATGGATAAAAATAGAAAACAAAATTAAAAATAGGGAAAAATAGAAAAAATTACGAAAATATAGGCAAAAATAGGAAAAATTCTTAAAATGGAAAAAGCATTAATAACTAGTAAAAAAGAAAAAAAACAAATAAAAAACGCTAAAAAAATCGCAATAAACAGTGGCTAAAATACACAAGAAAAGATCTCCTATAAAACGCATAAAATTTCAAAAAAATCACAAAAAATTGCAAATGCAAATAAAAGGAAAATATCACAAACTAATGGCAAAAAATTGGAAAAAATCGCAAAAATATCCGGAAAACGGAAAACAATTGTAACCATCTAAAAATAAAAAAAACCGAAAGAATTGAAATAAATCGAAAAAATCAGAGGAATAAGTAAATATGGGAAAAAATAAAAGACACCAGGAAAATTAGAAAAAATCCGAAAAGCAAAAAATCAGAACAAAACAGTAAAAAAAATTAAAAAATGAAAAAAAATCAAAAAACCGAAAAAAAAACACTGGTAAAAGTTGAAAAAACAAGAAAATGAAAAACTAAATTGTAACATATGAAAACAAACAAAAAAAAGACACAAAAACAGAGAAAAAGGCAAAAAAAGCAAAATAAACAATAAACGAAAAAAAAAGTCGCTAAAAAAACGCAATCGAAAAAACCGGAAAAAGGAAAATAATGGTAAAAGTTGAAAAAAACTAGAAAAAAAAATGAAAAATAAAATTGTAACATTCGAAAAAAACGATAAAATCAAAAAAATTATATAAAAAAACATGCAGAAAGCAAAAAAAAACAAAGATATCGAAAAAAACCGGAAAAAGAAGACATTGGTAAAAGTTGAAAAAATCAGAAAAACAAAATTGTAATATACGAAAAAAACGAGAAAATCTGAAAAGTTATAAAAAAAACACGTAAAAAAGCAAAAAAAAAACAAAGAAATCGAAAAAAAAAAACGGATAAAAGAAAACAATGGTAAAAGTTGAAAAAATCAGGAAAACAAAATTGTAACGTTCGAAAAAAACGATAAAATCAAAAAAATTATATAAAAAAACATGTAGAAAGCAAAAAAAAAACAAAGATATCGAAAAAAACCGGAAAAAGAAGACATTGGTAAAAGTTGAAAAAATCAGAAAAACAAAATTGTAATATACGAAAAAAACGAGAAAATCTGAAAAGTTATAAAAAAACACGTAAAAAAGCAAAAAAAAACAAAGAAATCGAAAAAAAAACGGATAAAAGAAAACAATGGTAAAAGTTGAAAAAATCAGGAAAACAAAATTGTAACAGGAAAAAAACGAGAAAATCAAAAAAATATAAAAAAACTGAAACAAAACAAGTAAAAAAAGCAAAAAAAAACAAAGAAATCGAAAAAACCGGAAAAAAGAAAACAATGGTAAAAGAAAATCAGAAAAAAAATGAAGAACAAAATTGTAACATACAAAAGAAACGAGAAAATCAAAAAAATTATAAAAAAACCGAAAAAACACGTAAAAAAAGCAAAAACAAGAGATAAAAAAAAACGAAAAAAAGAAAACAATGGTTAAATTTGAAAAAATCTAAAAAAAATGAAAAACAAAATTGTAACATACGAAAAAACCGAGAAAATAAAAAAAATATAAATAACCGAAGAAGACAAACGCAAAAAAAGCAAAAAAAAAACACTAAAACGCTAAAATCGCCAAATTCTAAAAAAAAAGACGATAAAAAATGTAACAAATCGAAAAAAAAAACGAAAAGAAAGAATAAAATGAAAAAATTTGAAAGATTCGAAATAATCGTAAATAATACAGTTGAAAAAATCAGTGAGAATCAAAAAAAATATATATAAAAAACCGAAGAAAACAAATTCAAAATATGCAAAAAAAACACAAAAAAGAAAAAAAACGCTAAATTCGCCAAATACGAAAAGAAAAGTCGCTAAAAAACGCAACAAATTGAAAAAAAAAGAAAAAATTTGAAATAAATCGCAAATTACAAAAAAATCTCAAATAAAAACGGTATAAAGCATAAAAATCGAAATAAAATCCTAAAAAAATGGTTAAAAAAACGCAGAAAACAGCAATTTTTTTTGAAAAAAAATCTGATGAAATCACAAAAAATTGCAAATTCAATCGCGCAACAAAGTAGGAAAAAACTGAAAAAAAAAATGCAAAAATAATCGCAAAAAAGGTAAAAAATCGCAAAAAAACAACAAAATAAAAAAAAACGAAAACAAATGTGAGCATCTTAAAAATCAAAAAAAAAATTACAAAAAATTCGAAAGAATTGAAATAAATCGCAAAATCAGAGGAATAAGAAAAAAATCAGAAAACAATAGAAAGAAATAGAAAAAAAAACAGAATGAGAAAAAAAAGACAAAAAAATCAGAAAGAAACAAAAATAATGAATTGTATAAAAAATGGGACAAAATATAAAAAACAAAAAATACGGAAAAGTAGAAAAAAATGAAAATAGGGAAATATGGGTAAAAACTGAAAAAAAAAACAATAAAAAACGGGAAAAATGGCGAAAAAATATGAAAAAATAGGAAAAAGAAGAGAAAAATATGAAAGTATGGAAATATGGACAAAAGTAGAAAAATGAGGAAAATTAAAAAAAAGCAATAAAAAACGGGAACAATGGGGAAAAAATAAAGAAAAATTTGAAAAATTGGAAAAAGTAGAGAAAAATTTGAAAGTAGGGAAATATGGAAAAAAGTAGAAAAATGTGGAAAATTAAAAAAAACGGAAACAATGGGGAAAAAATAAAGAAAAATATGAATATAGGAAAAGGTAGAGAAAAATATGAAAATAGCGAAATATATACAAAAGTAGAAAAATAAGGAATATTAAAAAAAAAAAAACAATAAAAAAAAACCGAAAAAAATGGGGAAAAAATAAAGAAAAATATGAATGTAGGAAAAAGTAGAGAAAAATATGAAAGTAGGGAAATATGGGCAAAAGTAGAAAAATGAGGAAAATTAAAAAAAAACAATAAAAAAACGGGAAAAATGGGGAATAAATAAAGAAAAATATGAAAAAGTAGGAAAAAGTAGAGAAAAATATGAAAGTATGGAAATATGGGCAAAAGTAGAAAAATGAGGAAAATTAAAAAAAAAGCAATAAAAAAAAACGGGAACAATGGGGAAAAAATAAAGAAAAATTGGAAAAATTTGAAAGTGGGAAATATGGAAAAAAGTAGAAAAATGTGGAAAATTAAAAAAAAACGGGGGCAATGGGGAAAAAATAAAGAAAAATATGAAAAAGTAGGAAAAAGTAGAGAAAAATATTAAAGTAGGGAAATTTGGGCAAAAGTTGTAAAATAAGGAAAATTAAAATAAAAAAACGGGAAAATGGGGAAAATATAAAGAAAAATATGAAAAGGTAGAGAAAAATATGAAAATAGGGAAATATGGGCAAAAGTAGAAAAATGAAAAAATTAAAATAAAATAATAAAAAAACAGGAAAAATGGGGAAAAAATAAAGGAAAATATGAAAAAATAATAAAAAGTAGGGAAAAATATGAAAGTAGGGAGATATGGGCAAAAGTAGAAAAATGAGGAAAATTAAAAAAAAAAAAACGGGAACAATGGGGAAAAATAAAGAAAAATATGAAAAAGTAGGAGAAAGTAGAGAAAAATATGAAAGTAAGGAAATATAGGCAAAAGTAGAAAAATGAGGAAAATTAAACAAAAAGCAATAAAAAAAACGGGAAGAATGGGGAAAAAATAAAGAAAAATATGAAAAAGTAGGAAAAAGTAGAGAAAAATATGAAAGTATGGAAATATGGGCAAAAATATGAAAGTATGGAAATATGGGCAAAAATAGAAAAATGAGGAAAATTAAAAAAAAATCAATAAAAAAAACGGAAAAAATGGAGAAAAAAAAATGAAAAAATAGGTATATGAGAATTACGGTCGAATTGTAATTATCATTATATGAACTTATATTTTTGTCCTGAAAAAGTGTTTCTTTAGCTCTACTCGTATATTATTAATTAATAATGATTTATTAATTTTCTCTTAATTTTTTATTAAATTAAAATTGTTTTAACTATATTTGCTTATTTTTCAATTTATCAATGTCGAATAAAAAATTTAATTAAAACCATTATTATTATACACTAATAAAATTGCATTATTTAATTTTCTATTATTGTTATTCATAACATAACAAACTTCTCTATTTGTAATTCCTGTTATTGGTTCTATACGTCTTTTTATCTTATCTCATAAATTATAAAATAATTGACAGAAACCCTGCTGATACTATTTTTTTCGAATAAGAAATCTCGATAATAATTCAATAGATTTTATGTTAATTAGTCCGTTATTATAACACTTGTAAGTACGGAAGTAATTCCATCTTGTTGTGTGTGTATCGGTATATCGCGAAACAATATGTTTGCGTACATTGTTGTTATTAATAAATGCAGAAATATACGTTTATGCCTTCGGTTATAAACGTTTATGGTATTCAAAGAAACTTATATACCTTTAAGTATGAATAATAATATTGATAATCATATACATATTACACCATTAAGGTTTACAGCTATAATAAACTTTTAATAAAATATTATATACATGATAGAAAAATAAAACTAAAATAACAAGCAAAGTTTTATTATATCAGAGTAAAAGCAAAAATTTTTTTTAAAAAAGGACATCATAGTATTAAATGACTGTAGATAATTTTTAAAAAAGAAAGAGATAAACAAAAATGACTTGAGACAAACAAATTATGAAACAATAAGGTCCTACAAATTAAGAAAAGTAGAAGTGGCTATCTATTATACAAGGTGGACCAAAATTTTGGTCCACCTTGTATAAGCGGCAAAGTCCTGACTGATTGACTGACTGACTGAAAAATTGGGGAAATAGGGCAAAAAGAGAAAAATAGCAACAAATAGGGACAAATAAGGAAAAATAATGAAATATTAAGAAAACAGGAAAAAATTAAAAAAAAATAGAAAAAAGGAAAAAACTAGGAAAAAAAAATGAAAAATTGGCAAAATAGGGAAAAATGGGGAAGTAGGAAAAACAGGAAAAAATAAGAAAAAATAAGGAAAATACAGAAATTAGAGAAAAATGGGGAAAAATGGTAAGACATATGGGAAAACAGTAAAAATAATGAAAATAGGGAAAAATTGGGAAAAAAAGGAGAGTAGTAAAAAATAGATAATAATAGGGACAAATCGAAAAAAAGCGGAAAAAATAATGAAAAACAACGAAAATATGAAGAAATAAAAAAAAATGAAGGGGTAATCCCACCCAACTTTCCGAATACTCCTAGTAAAGTAACTGTTTAATCGATTATTTTAGTTTTTCTGCATCAAAATACATTAATTATATTACCTATCGAATGGTATAAATATCATTTTAATATCTTTAATATTTTTAAAGTTATTCAATTTTTTTTAAATTTATATTAAATTTAAAAAAAAAAATTAGGAATTCTACAATTTTTTGAATAAAATTTTGAAAAAAATCACAATTATAGAGTTTTTTACTACAAATTTAAGAGTAATTTTTTTTAATTTTTTAATATTTATTTGAACCTTACAAAAATAAAACCTATTTTTGAATAGTTATAAAATCAATAAATAATTAATATCTCATTCAATCTTATTCAAAATGGGAAACAGACCTTTTTTTAGGTTTTCTGGATCAAAATGCATTACTAAAGTTAATTTAATAAACAAAAAAAAAATCAAATTTTTTGTCAAAAATTCATGGGATTGAATTGTTTTAACTTTTTTTCATTTTTTGCTATAACTTTTACAAATACTGTGTTAAAATTATGAAATAATTTACACACATAGTACTTTTGGATCCTTTTCGAATATGCTATTTACTTTTATCATTTATTTTACAGTTATTGATAAAACGAAATTACAAAAAATTTTAAAAATAATTTTTATTTTGGCTATAATAATTACAATTCTAAATTTTAAGAAACTAAAATGCATTTTTAATTTAAAGTTTGATAGTATCTTTCGAATGGTGAAAATTACATTTCAATAAGTTTAATATTTTAGAAGTTATTCAATTTAGTTTAAAATCGTAATATAATTTTAAATGTTTCTTGCCAATTTTTAAAAAATTCCACAATTTTTATAATAAAATATTGAAAAAAATTATAATTATAAAATTAATTATTACAAATTTAAAGATATTTTTTAAAATTTTTAATATTAAAATTTAACTAAAAAATAATAATTTAATAAAGATAAAAATTGCTTAAAAATTAAAATAAAAAGTAGAGGCGAAATTATGCGGAACTCGAAAAAAAAGTACAGACAAAATTTGTAGAAAATTTTATGTTCTACAATTTTGATTATATGTAATTTTTCATAAAAATCTAAAAAAGTCGCAAATGTCTATAAAATTTTTTCACGCCCTCTAGCGGCGAAACTATAAGGAATTCAAAAAAACGGCAATGATAAAATGTGTAGAAAATTTTATATATCCTGTAATTTTTCATAAAAATACATTATTTTGGTTATTTAAGAAAAATATGAAAAAAAAATACTTTTTGATAAATCTGGCAACAATGGCAAAAGTTTTTAAAAATTTTAATCTTTCGAAATTAAACTATAACGTATAAAAAATATATGTGTAAAACTTTATTTTTCATCACTTATAGCAACTGTCACTTCCGGTTGTCCGATTAACTCCAAAATCTATACAGGTAGTCTCCTTCCTACCATAAATATGTGTATAAAATTTCATTTAAATCGGTTCAGCCGTTTAGACGCTATCGTGTTCACACACACACAGACACATACACACACACAGACACACACACAGACAGACATCATGCTAAAAATGGTATAAATAGATTCAGGTTACCTCAAAACGTACAGATCCGTAAAATCTGGGTATGGTCAAAATATCATGATCGCAATACTTTCCTTCTATACAACTCTGTTGTTCGGTTCTAGCTCAGCCGCCACATTATCCCGATTTGGGTCCACTATCTCGGCCCCTAGATGTCACATTTTGACGTGTGAGGTGTCAAACGATTCGGAATGACATAATAATATACGGGGAATGTCTAAAAGTTGAGTTAGGATATTGCCAATGGGGCATTAGAGAATATCTCGGCCGTTAGATGTCGGATTTTGACGTGTGAGGTGTCAAACGATTCTTGATGGCAAAAGCATATACGGAGAATGTATATTGGTAATACCCTAACTCAACTTTTAGATATTTCCCGTATATCCTTATGTCATTCCGAATCGTTTGACACCTCACTACTTTTGTATTAAATTTCCCATAAACATGTAAAAATAACATGTCAAAATCGATAAAATATGGTATTATTTGACGTGATTTTCAATCAAAATTCTAAGCGTTAAAAAATGTTGAAACGTCCTAAAATGTAACGTTTCCAAAGTTTTTTCATGTTCCGTTTTTTGTTTAGAAAAAAAGCGTTGACAACGTTGGAAAATGTGACGTTTGAAACGTATTTTAACGCTTCAAAATACTAAACGTTAAAAAACGTCGCGTTCTCTCTTTCTGATACGCTGAATTTCCTATACCTCTCTCTCTAACACGTTGAATTCCCTATAGTTGCGGAAGTAATGGTGTAGACTATCTACTATACACCAAAGTCGAGAAGTAGTTTTCCTTAACCGAGTATTATTATTATCCCGAGATGCAAAGCATAAGTGGATAAATTGCGAGGGTGAGAAAAATCTTCTCTACCGTGGTTTATATACTATTTTTTCCACTACTAGAACATTTAATCATTTTTTGGATTTTTTGGGTATATATTTGAAAATAATTTAATGGAAAAGATGCAAATTGGTAAAGAGAATATTCAATAAATTAAATTGACATTTCATTATGTTAATTGCACTGCGAATTTTAAAACTTTCAAGTAACGATGAAGACATAAAGAATTCGTTTTATTTGACACTTAAATTTGAAAAACTATTCAATTGATTTTTAGTTTCAATATCAAAATATTTATTACATGACCCCAAACTATTTCAAACGAAAATATGTCTGATAAAGAACTGCTTCTCTCCATTTTATTTGATTAGGTCGAAAATTCACTGGAAATGATAGGAATTCAAAAGAAAGTGCTTATTTGCTATCGACTTTTTTATAATAATTTTTAAAAAACTATTTATAAATAATATAATCTCATATTTTTGCCATTAAGCGATTTATTAAATAATATAAAAAATAGCTAATTGTTAATAATTGTCCTGTAAAAATATAAGGGCGACCTCCAATTCATGTTAATAGGATAATGGTTGAAAATATTGTTCAAAATAAAATTTTATTTATAGGATAAAATTAAGTACTTAAATATTTTTTTTAATAAAGAATGGGATAATATATAAAATTAGTGAAATTACTTCCCCTATATAATTTGTTAGGAATTGACCGTAAAATAGTATAGGCAAATAAAATGTATCATTCAGATTGAATATGAATATGGGTTACTAAAGGGTTTGCCTGGATAAAATTATCAGGATCACCAAGTAAATAAGGGCTTCTTAATGTTAATAATAATAATAATAGAAATAAGTCTTCCTAAAATATCTTTCTCGACTCGAATACAGCATAAATAATAACATCTTCTAATACTAGTAGTAGAAAAAAAATTAAATTTATAGTTAGTTAAAAAGTATTCTATTCATTTATTGTCTCAAATCCGATTCTGTATTAATCATAACCCAATCAGGCATTCATTCCCATACATGCCGAAAATATATTATCATATTGAAAGTAACTACTAATCTCCTATTTGTAATCGAACAATGATAGAGCTCAGCCGCTTTCTCACAAATGATGCCTTCTGGCGTAAATATAGATATAGCCAATTATTATAGCGTATTATTGCTACTGTTCAATCGACATCTTAGATCTGATCGAACTGGTTTGCTGTTACAAACAATCATTTTAATTAGCTTTATAGAATCAAAAATGTTCTTCTGTAAACAGTGGTGGATCCGTAGGTAATAATAATTATATATTATTATTTTTAAGCATTTTATATCCAGAGATGAAACCGACAAAACTTAGGGGGGTTATAGGGACTGCCAATATTATTGTAAAAAGCCATATACAAATGTCGTTACTATTATACAGTGTGATTTGTGAATTTAGATAAAAAATTCAATCCGCCATTTTAAATACAGGGATAACCGGATTTGATTTAAATTTGGTACATGAATTAAATTTAATGGCCTTAATAAGTAGCCCTTTGAACGAAACCAATGTCAGGACCGGAATATTCTTTTTGTTCCATCTTAAGTTCTTGTAAGAATAACTCACCCTGTTAAAAAAGTTTCTGGCACCATTTCAGTTATTCCGTAATAAATTATGATGTTAAATGTTTTCACTCGAGAAATTAATTTTCGGATAAAGTACCATCAAAAATGGGTTAATATAATAAAAAATTACGAAACCAAGACATAAATATTGTTATTTTCTTTAATTAGTTCGTAGTAAAATTTTATAAAATACTCTCATAACCCAAAAAAAGGTGAAGAATAAATCCGTATCAGTAGCTTACAATTTTTGTCTAAATACAGTAGGCTTGTGTCAAGTATTAAATCCCTATTTTCATTATGAAAAAATATTGTTTAGCTAGCTGTCATGTTGATTACAAAAAATTATTGTGCGTTGTGTTGTACTTTCATAAATTCAAAATTAGTAAGCAAATATAATTTAAAAAAAAATCAGTACAGTCCTTTTTGAACAAATTCCTATTCGCTTTTTTTAGCAGATTTTGAATCTGCGATCAGAATATTGATAATTATTATACTAGAACAGTTATTACAAGAAATGACTCATTCCGGTCCTGATACGAATTTATTTTTTCGTCTTTTCTTGGCTTATGAAAGTATTTTATAAAATTTTACTACGAACTAATTAAAGAAAATAACAATATTTATGTCTTAGTTTTGTAATTTTTTATTATAATAACCCATTTTTGATGATATTTTATCCAAAAATTAATTTCTCGAATGAAAAAATTGAAAATAATAATTTATTACGTAATAACTGAAATGGTGCCAGAAACTTTTTTAACGAGTTCCTATTTCGTAGATTTCGAATCTGAGCTCAGATTTTTGATAATCATTATACAGGGTGAGTTATGCTTACAAGAACTTAATATGAAAGAAAAAGATTATTCCGGTCCTGATATTGGATTCGTTCAAAGGGCTACTTATTAAGGCAATCTAGTTTAATTCATGTACCAAATTTAAACCAAATCCGGTTATCCCTGTATTTAATATGGCGGATTGAATTTTTTGTCTAAATTGACAAATAACACTGTATATCACTAGAAGTTAAATATTGCAGCACCAGATCTTATACAATCTTATATATATAACTCAAATTTGCGAAAAAAATATACATAGTGGCGCCAAATTTAATTGATTATAAATACAAAATTGGTTAAATGGAAAAATAGATGCAAATTTTCAAGACAGGAATTTTATAAAACATTTTTATCGAAGGACAAATATCTAATTTTTCGGACAACCTTTCATCTTTGAAGGCCACCCTCATCAATATTTTTAATACGGACCTGCACTTTTTATTTCATTTTTAAAATTACAAACTTTTTCTCTATTGTTACATGTAGAATATACAGGGTATTTCATTGGGAAAGTGACATACGTAAACTACAGATAGAGGACACCTAGGCGATCTCAAAACCCCATACTTAATGGGTCTAACTACTTTAATAACTAAGATACAGGATGTTTTATCTATTTTGCCAATTTCTTGCATGGTTTATAACTTTTTAACCTCACTGTATATTTTCATGTTATTTGGCAGGCATATTTTGTTTAAAGTGCCCAATCGATCAATAAACTTACAATAAAAGAAATCCAGGTCCGGATTAAAAAAATATTCTAAAATATTCCGACCCAAAAACAACACCCTGTATATCAGATTTTTACAAAATAAATTCTGTATTTGGAAAGAGCACGGAAAAATTTTAGTGATATACTTTGCATTTTCGGCAAAAATGTTTTTTCTTGTAAAATGTTAATTTCTTTTTAATGTGATTTAGAATCTATTTTAGAAAAATCTGTTTTTGTATCGGAATATTTTATAATATTTTTTAATCCAGACCTGGATTTCTTTTATTGTAAATTTATTGATCGATTGGGTACTTTAAACAAAATATGCCAGCCAAATATTATAAAAATATACATTGTGGTTAGAAAGTGCAAGAAATTGACAAAATATATTTTATTATTTTTCTACACAAATTTTTATAAAAACTGTAAAAGCGGACACCTCACCTTGTATACAGACTAACAAGAATTTTTAATTTTGGGACATACTGTATACAACTTCCAAGAATTTTCATTTTTACACTTTACACGATTTTTTTTAATAACTCAACTTGGGACACACTGTATATAGCTTACACAAATTTTAATGTTTGACACACCGTACATATCAAACAAATATTTTCATTTTTTACGCCATTGTTTCTGTCCGAAAATACAAAAAAAAAACCTGTTTGGACGTCTATCCGTCTGTCTTTGACTCTCGAACAAAAGCTGCGATCGAGTTTGGCTTTTATACTTTTATAGTTATGTCTCTATTAAATTTGAACAAATAAAGTGTTTTGTATAGGAAAACTCTTTTTCATATCAAATTTTTACGTCACATTATATATAGGCTTGGCCAGGATCGCACTAGCCATTCTGGAATAAATTCCCTACAACTTATGTGTCAAAATTAAAAGTCGCCCCCGTAGCGGCGAAACTATGCGGAATTCTAAAAAAAGTTTTATACAAAAGTTGTAGTCAATTGCATGTTCTATTACTTTGTACTACAACATTTTACACTGAAATGCATTGTTTATCCTCAAAATCTGGAAAAATTCTGGAAACCCCAGATGTACACATTTGGCGTTATCTAGCGACGAAACTATTGGGAATTCTGGAAAAAGTTTTATACAAAAGTTGTATAGAATTAAATGCTCTACAATCTTGTACTACAACATTTTACACTAAAATGCATTATTTATCCTCAAAATCTGGAAAAATTCTGGAAAACCTAGATGTACACTTTTGACGCCCTCTAGCGACGAGACTATTGGGAATTCTGGAAAAAGTTTAATACAAAATTTTATATTTTTTTACATATTTATTTTACAATTTTTCCATATTTTACAATTTTTTTAATTCCAGACATTTTTGAAATGTTTATGGTTTCTAATTATTTTTTTGTTTTTTTTTTTTTAATTTTTGATATGTTTTTACAATTTTCGATATATTTTTAATTTTTATATGATGGTATTTCAAATTTTTGATATAAGTACTTCTGAAATTTTTGAATTTCTTAAAATTCCAGTTTTATTTTTTAATTTTTTAATTTTTTTAAAGCGTTTTTGAAATTCTTAAAATTTATGAAATTTTGAAATTGTTATTTTGCAATTTTCAAAAATTTTTAATATATTTGGAAATGTTCGATATATTTTAGAAATTATCGAAATTTTTGAATTTCTAGACATTTTTTTTTTCAAATTTTTGACATATTTTTGAAATTTTCGAAATTTTAAATTTTAAATTTCTCAAAGGGTTAAGTATGGGATTTTTGAGATCGCCTAGTTGTCCTCTATCTGCAGTTAACGTATGTCACTTTCCCAATGAAACACCCTGTATACTTAATCTTCATGAATATATTTTATAATTCTTGTTTATCAGGGTAAAAATGAACAGTATCGTACTTAGAAAAATTCGTAAAATACAGTACAATCTCGAAACCTAATAAAAAAGTTAAGTGTTCTACAGGTTGGATATAAAAATGAGAATTTCAAAGTTGAAATAAAAAGTACAGCTCCGTATTTAAAAAAAATGTTTAGGGTGGCTTTTAAAGGAAGAAAGGTTGTTTTAAAAAATTGCATACGTTTAGTTAGACGATATTTGGCCTACAATAATTAAATTTTTTTCTACCTTTAAAAATTAAAGTGTTAATTAAATAAAACGAAAATCGTCAATCAATTTCGGTTTTTCCTAAATATCTTGAAAACCAGACTTGACATTTTAATTTTGAAAATCTTATCAATTCGTCTTGGTACATCTTTTTTCCGATATAACCAACTTTGTATCTATACGAAATCCCAATAGGGTTCAATTAAATTTGGGCCACTCTGTATTATAGTTAACTGACTATTAAATAATTCTTTATTATCCACTTTTTTACCACTTACCAATTAACTGAATTAATAAGTAACTTGGTAGATGATAACTTGAAATTTTCACTTACCTGAAACAGAAAAAAAAATAAATAGTTGGTCAATATAAATAAATTATATCGGTTGTCCCAACCAAATGTTGAAACAGAAAAATTTCAAAGAGGATAAATACTTGTGTAAAAATCTACATCCTGTATATATACAAAGGTGTTTCAAAAGTTTGGAAACGGTCTTATCATCATATTTGCTTTTAAAAAAATTCAAAATGGCCTCCTGTGGCAAAAACAAATGAATGTTTTTAATTTGGACCATTTATCTTTACTAGTTTTTGAATTCCAGGACAGTTTCCGGACTTCTGAAACTCGCAGGATCGTTTCCAGACTTTTGAAACACCCTGTATATTTTAGTTTAATTTCTTGGACTCTCGTAATATACTATTTTATAAAATTTCGGCTAAAAATATTCTAGTCTTTTTCAAACTACAAAAATGCTAAATATTATTTTTTTTTAATTTTTTAATTAAATAATAAAAGAATGACAATTATAAAAAAAGTGAACTTGTGTTTTAGTCAACTTAAACAAAAATAAAAATCATGAAACACCAATAAATCTCCCTATACATATACAAACAATTTAAAAACATTTTTATTATTGATTTTTGAGAAAAAATATTATATTTAATGTGTTTTGTTTCCTCTTAGACTTTGTTGATTTTTTTAAGACACTCGATCTTTTTTAAGCCCCACTTGATCTGTCTGGGTTTATGTTATCAAAACTCATTACTTTTAATTATATTATATTTAATATAATTTAATCAGTTAAATTTTACATCAGTTTTGATTTTGACATAATTTGACATTTACGCATTTTAAAAAAATGTCGCGATATGTAACAACAGTTAGTATTGAAATTAATTGATTATGTCCAACGGGAAAAAGATGCTGGAACGATTCTTTTGCCCTTGAGTGTAGTTTATGAGGTAAGCAGAAAAATACGTATCAATAAAATCGAAAATAGTATATGAAAATAATGTATATCTATTATCTATTTTAGAGAGTTTCTGATGCTCTAGGAGTTTCTTGCTCAACGGTTAAGAGAATTAAGGCAAATGGGTTACAAAGAGATATGGATTTTAAAAATCTAAATACTAAGGCCATTTTGTCGGTAGGCTAATCCACGATATTTATGAAAATGCAATACGAGGCGTATTTACGGGATGTATAGAGCAGGTACTTTCTTGCATTAAAGGTCACTTAGAAAAAGGAAAATAGGCAAAAATCAATATTAACACATATTTTTTTAGCGGAATACGTTACCATACGTTCTTTAAAGTCAAACATCCAAAACATTGATGGAGTTCAGATATCCACTGGAGAAGGATCCAATGGCGTAAGTGCTCTGTATCCAATAGACTATTTTTGATAGAGCAGCCTTATGTCGCAGAAGAACGACTAGAATTTTTAAGGGAATTTAAGAGAGCTCTCTATGTCCTCTAAAATCTGAGTAATTACTACTCTGCCTGCAACAGCTACATGACAAATAACCCCTTTCGAAAAATTACTCGCCTACAGTTTGGTATGTTGCTTAGTACTGCTTTGGGAAAGTCAGCAAATGTTGATAATGGTGTTAGTAGCTTTAAAACATGTGGCATAGTCTCAAGCAATACCGGATTTTGCGTTTCTAACTGAAACAACTGACTCCGCAGCAGCTACTTTCAATCAAACTGTCCCAATAGCTTCAATACACGAACCCAATGGGTTTTTAGAAACCAACATCCCATCAACAAATAATCAACCAACTTATGCTGGGTCGAGTAATTTATTAGATGATTTACTTGCTGTTCCTGGTTCTAGTTAAAGAATTGATGTGGTTTTAGTGTCTGATGAGTTGGAAAAAGTTATTCCCTTAAAACTTTTTGATAAAATACACCTAGTGAAGAAGGGCTCAAACTATATTAACTATTTTAAGCTCACCAGAAAACATTCAATCCCTGAAACAGAAAAAGTTAGAAAAAGATGAGGAAATTAAGATTAAAGCAAAGAAAAAAAATAGAAAGGGATGAGAAAAAATTATTGAAAAATAGAGAGATTAATAAGAAGCAAAAAAAAGATCAACCAAAAGAAGAAATTTCAACAAACGAAAGAACTCACATCTTCTTCTCATTCAGAAGATATTGACATGGATGAAATTTGCAATGACGAGTTTAGTGAAAGTGATTTGGACTGGGACGAAAACGAATTTTTTTTTACTGTGGGAAATCTTACAACGATACGAAAAAAAAGGCGACTGGATTAGATACATAACATTCTCCCGTTGGACTCATGAAGGTTGAACAAGATTTGATAATCTGTGTGATCACTGTGGAAAGAGAGAATTGAACATTTTCTTTTGTTAATTTTTTTATATTAGGTCCATATATGTAATCTACCTATTGTAATCGATTCAATGACGGGACCCAGAACCGGTAATAGGGGCGCTACGCCGTTTATGGCCTTCTGAATAAGAATCAGTAAAAAAAATTTATCGGTATATACATATGTGTGTAGACATTCCGTTCCGGCACGATAGAGGTCACAATTTTTGTCCAATCGACACCAAATTTGGTGCAAAAATTCTTTTTAGTAGTAATTCGTTGCTTATTGCAAATGGGCATTCTACCTCTAAGGGGATGAGAGTTGGTGGGGGTTAAAATCTCAAAAAATTCAGATCTCCGCCATTTTTGAGAATATTAAAAAAGACTATTGGACATTTTTTACGCTCTTATTATTATAAAATTAATTTATCTGAAACTTTTTTTTATCTGAACCATGGGGGTTGAAATGTCAAAAAATTTATATTTCCGCAATTTTCAAAAATATTGAAACAGGTCACAAGACTTTTTTTATGTTCTAGTTATTATAAAATTAATTTGTCTGAAATTTTTTTTCATCCGACCCACGGGGATGGAACTGAAGGGGATTGAAATTTCAAAAAATTTATATCTCCGCCATTATCAAAAATATTGAAACAGGGCATAAAACCTTTTTATGCTCTAATTATTATAAAATTAATTTGTCTGAAACTTTATTTAATCGGACCTATTGGGATGGAACTAGAGGGGGTTGAAATTTCAAAAAAATCATATCTCCGCTATTTTTAAAAATATTGAAACAGGTCATAAAACTTTTTTATGTTCTAATTATTATAAAATTTATTTGTTTGAAATTTTTTTCGATCTGACCATATCGTGGAGTGGGGAAGGATGAAAGTCTCAAATTTAGACAATAAAAATCTACCTCCCCTGTCGACCCTACCGACAGGAATTTTTTTTATTAATGTAGCCTGAATAAAGTTTAATTTTTTATTATATTCTATTTTTTTCTTATTGTTCTGATCTATTTGTCGTTTCTTGTCGATTTTTTTCGATTTGTTTCAATTTCCTTAAATTTTTTACGATTTCATCCGATTTTGTTCCTGACGGAGGTCATCTTCGTTTTCGACCGCACAATTTTTTTAAAACTAATGTATTTGGTGATATTGAAGATTATTCTTTAATATGAGTCTAGAAATCTTGCTTGATACCATTTTTTTAAGGGTTAGAAAGAAATCCGGCTCGTACGGTTTTTTTATTTTAAATCCTAGATGGTCATTGGTCCGACTATCCCTTTTGAGTGAGTCATTTAACCCGGATACCAACGGGATAGTTGAACTAGGCAACAATTTAAAAAATACTTTTTTAGGCTCTTAAGTTTTCGATGTACCTACCGATAAAACAATATTGTTTAGTAGAGTAAAAAGACGGTTAAATAAAATTTTGATACGTTAATGTTGGGCCAATTTTGAAAAATGTACCTTTAAAAAATGTGGTCCATATATCAGCGACTTACCCTAACCTATTTAACCGGATTAAATTATTTAAATAATAGTTACGTTGAAGTGATACCATGGTTTTTATTGGAATTTTATTTTTAAAGAATATCTTTACCACTAACCAAACCTATATTACTTTCCCGGCCCCATCAAAGGGAAAGTAAGGTGAACGAGCAAAAAAAAATCGAGATATCAATGAAAGTATCCATTTTGTGGTCCACCAAGAAGATTGAAACCATTTTCAGAGTAAGGTCTGTCTGTGTGTCTGTGTGTAATCTTCCACGATAACTACCGAACTGTTTAACCAATCATGCTGAAATTTGGTATGAAGGGTCGATGTGTACCTCGAATGCGACAATTAGTTTTTTGGTTTAAATTGGTACAGTAGAAGGTCCTCAAGACCGACATTGATTGAATACATATGAAAGATTTTTGCCTTTTTTTAAATTTTAAGGACAAACAATACTTTTAGTGCAAAGTGTTATAGTGCAAATTTTTAGAGCATACAATTGTGTACAATTTTTGTATTAAACTATTCCAGAATTTCCAACAGTTGCACCACTAGAGAGCAAGCAAAAAAATAGACAAGTAGGTTTTTCGCAGGGTTTCCAAATTTTGAGGACAAAAAATACAATTTAGTGCTAAATGTTTCAGTGCAAATTTTTAGAGCATAAAATTTTCTTCAATTTTTGTATTAAACTTTTTTCAGAATTTCAAATAGTGTATGTAGGTTTTTCGCAGTTTTTCCAAATTTTGAGGACAAAAGATACACTTTGGTGCAAAATGTTCCAGTGCAAATTTTCAGAGCATAAACTTTTCTACAATTTTTGTATTAAACTATTTATAGAATTTCCAGTAGTTGCGCCACTAGAGGGAGCGCAAAAAATATGTATGTAGGTTTTTCGCAGTTTTTCCAAATTTTGAGGATAAAAAATACACTTTAGTGTAAAATGTTCTAGTGAAAATTTTAGAGAATAAAATTTCCTACAATTTTTGTATTAAACTTTTTCCAGAATTTTAAATAGTTGCGCCACTAGAGGGCGCGCAAAAAATATGCATTTGCAGTTTTTCCGAACTTTGAGGAGAAACAATGTACTTTGGTGCAAAATTTTCTAGTGCAAAGTTGTAGAGCACGAAATTTCCTTTATCTTTTATATTTAAGTTTTTTCCGATTCCCCATAGGTTCGGCGCTAGAGGGCAAAAAACATACACATTTAGGCGTTTTCCAATTTTTTTTATTTGAAAGGCAAACAATGGGCTTTAGTGCAAAATATTCTAGTGCAAAGTTGTAGACCATGAAATTCCCTACAACTTTTGTATCAAACATTTTCCCGAATTCCCAATAGTTTTCAGCTATGATTTTCGGAGATCCTAATTGTAGCAATGTGCGCATGCGCCAGCTTATGTAATTATCTACATTAAAATATCAATTGGGTCGACGTATTTACCGTCAGATTACTATTTAAAATTTGTTCCATAAATTAATGGAATGCTTAGTCTTTTGTAATTAAAATAATCCTATTCTCTATAGCCGAGCCGGGAAAGTTCTGGGGTGACACAGCCGATTTTTTTTTTCAAACACTCGATGTACTTACTGAGCCTTAAAACTAAATCATATTGTAACTTTTTTCTAATAGGTACTAAATTTTTACCACAGCAAAAACTTTTATTTTGTTTATAAGGTGCTATTGTAAACATTTAACAGAGTCGGACTTATATAAAAGATCAGTCGGTTTTTCAATAAAGAATTTAAAAGTTAGATCTGACTTTATTTAGCTTGAAGATGATTATGATGATACTGAAAAACCGAAATATTTTTGATTTTTGTTTGTCGTAATACTTTTTAATATTTTTAAAATGACTGATCCGCTACTGACTTTCCGTAACAATCGCTTTAATTAGTTTTATAGAATTCGAACTGTTCATCCGTAACGGCGGTACTGTCAGCTGAAAACAATCGAGAGACAAAAGAAGTTAGAGCAAGTCTATTAGGATGTGTATATGGGAGAAGTTTATGGTTAGTTGAGCTATTTACCTACTCCAATTAAAGACTGATTAATGATTATTGTTCGTCAAACAATTCCGACTTTCACCCATATGCCGTGTTGTCGGGTTGTTTGTTGACCGGACATTTGCATTACTATGCTGAGTTATGTCATCCGTTATCGAATTGGTTTCGTTTTCGCAATTGTTATTTCCAGAAAATTGACTAATTAATTACATATTTAAATGTCTAAAGATTCATTCATATGATATTACTTTACAATGCTCTGTACACATGTTCTCTTTTAATCAATTACAATGTCGATATTCGAAGAAGTGTTTAAATTTTTATTTGATTTGTACCAGTTACAAAAAGCTCTAGCACCGTTGCCAGATTCATTAAAAAGTAGAAAATTTAATTAATTTAATTTAATAATCATGTTTTATTAACTTATCTTGATTTCAAATGTTACTAGTTTGCTGTGTATATATGTATAATTTTTACCCATCATTAGTGTTTACCTCAAATTGGAAAAAATATAAAAAGGTCATTATCATAATAATTGTTCTCTTCTTCTAATCTTATCTTTCTTTTCTTCGTATATTATCTTAGTTCAGTCTTTAATTTATTTATTTTGTTCATTATATATACCAACAACAATTAACTTTAATTTTGAATGTCTCTAAAAATCACTCATATAAATATACGGTCTCTTATACCACATTTTATAGAATTTCAAAATAAAGTGACTGATTGGGACAGTGATGTGGTAGGTGTTACTAAAACTTGGCTTAATAAAAATACTAATAATGATATGATACACGTAGATGGTTATGCTCTCGTACGAGAGGATAGATTGAACAGAGGTGGAGGTAGTCCATACGCTAGGTAACATCTTGTGTTTTTGAGAGGTCCACGATTTATTTTTGTGGCATTATGTTGTCTCAGACATACATATTTACTATCATTTGATTAACAGGCCCAAAAATGCCCAGTTTGATTTTTATACAGGGTGGTCATGTATTAAAACTAAAAATATGATATTTGCATACAAATGTTCTTTATTTACTCAAGATATGAGTTTGTATGTGTTGTCAGTGTGGAATATAATATACAATATATCTATAAAATATGTTATTGGTATTATACACGGCGGTCCAAACTATCAGTATATGACAAAAAAAATCAGGTAGGTAGAACTAAAAACAAATATGGAATTATTTATCATAAGGATTAGTACACTGAGATGTTATGCGACAACGAAAAAAAGAACAACATGTTAATCTTGAACTTCACCCAGCAGAAAAAAACCTCTAGCAGATCTTGAATAGTTTGTGCCATTAAAAACTTGTTCAGTTATGCCTACAACAAAGGCTCCCTTTTCTATCAGTATGCTTTCAGCACCACTACCATGTAAATATTTCCCAATGCACGCTAGCAATACTTTAAGCATATGAAAACTTTCAAACATTAATGTAATATTTTGAAACTCATGAAAAAGTGTTGCACGGTTCTGTAACTAATGACAATGACGTTTAGATTGTGACAATTGTATAAGAAATAAACTTGTAAAGTTTCATTCTAAACGTCATTGCCTTTACCTACCGAATCTTTAAAGTTAATGGACGTTCTATCTACTGACAGTAAGTATGACATATTTAAAATATGAATAAAGCATTTTTATTTATTCTGACTTTTGTGACCTAGAATTCATTTTAACTGCAGTTAATGGTAAAAATGATCGAATTAGACCTATGTTTACCATGTAAAAGGGCTTAAAAAAGAACTGACCATTTTCAAGGGTGTTAAGCTAAAAAATCTTGTATCGTAAACCTTAAAATTGACTATGCAAGTGAGTTTTCTCGTAGACCTTAAAAAAATACAGAACGTTAGCTAGCGTCTGTATTAAGGTGGTGTGGGTATGTATATCAAAAATAATATTAAACATGAAATAATTTTGTCGGGTTCTAACGAAATTATGGAATATTTATGGGTAAAAATTAGGATAGAAAAAGAAGTAATTGCAGTTGGTACTGTTTACCGTCAGCCTAAGGGAGTTCAATTTTTTTAAATCAAATTGAAAATATATTTGAAAGCGTATTTGCGACTTATGAAAACATTTTAATGGACTCATCCAGTCATTTTTTTTTATATTTTTATTTTATAATTTTGACCAACCATAACACATTGCACCGGGTCCAGCCTTTCTGAGACCGATCCTGCGGCTGTAATTAATTCTTAAAATTTCAATATCGGGGCTATAGTGGCTTGTGACGTGGCCCAATTGAAACAGATTATATTTGGCTATGTTGTCATATCGATAAAACTGGCGACTTTCGTTCTGATTTGTTATGATTAAAAAAAGAAAAAAGTATGTCAAATTTTTCTACAAACGAACAAAGCTAGAATATTGGCAATGCTGTAGAATATTGGCAATGCTGTAGATTATAAAATTAACATGTTCAATATTGATAATTGAGTAACTATTAGGTTCAACAATATTTTAGAAACGTTTACTGTCAGTAGATAGAACGTCCATTAACTTTAAAGGTTCAGTAACTAAAGGCGATGACGTTTAGAATAAAACTTTACAAGTTGATTTCTTGTACAATTGTCACAATCTAAACGTCATTGTCATTAGTTACAGAACCTTTAAAGTTAATGAACGTTCTAATTAATCTTACACAATTAATTAAAGAACCAACATGTGTACCTTCATTACTTGATTTAATTATAACTAATTTTGATATAATTGACTGTGACCAAATGGTAGATCATAATTTAATTGCTGATCATTCAGTTGTTAATTGTACAATTAAAAGGGATTTTACATTTTTTCCTGTAAAAAAAACTTTTACATACCATTGTATTGGAAGATTTCACAAACGATTTAAACAATATGCAATGGAATGCTTTATATTATACTGCTGACATTGATGAAAAGGTAGCAATGTTAAATTCTAATATTTTAACAGTTTTAGATATTCATGCACCTATAACTTTTAAGAAACGTAGTTATAACCCGTGGTACACCGAAAACATCAAGCTCATGCAGATATTAAGAAATAAAGCTTTACGTAAATTTCGAACAACTCAATCTCCAGAACACTGGCAATACTATAAGCAACTAAGAAATTATACTAACACAGCCATTAAAGCCGAAAAGAAAGCATATTTAAATAATAAATTTCAAACTTGCACCTCAAAAGAAATGTGGTCGGAATTGAAAAAATAAATATTGGACATCGTGAGCTAATTAAAATTCCCAATTTTCTTAAATCGGTTGAAACCATTAATAACTATTTTATTAATAGCTCAAGTCAGATTCCAGTAAACAATGAAACTTAAAATTTTTATAGGAACAATAAAAAATAAAATATATCAATGTATTCAACTTCAGTCTAATCACCAACGACGACGTAATTAAAATAAAAAATTCCATTAATTCTAAGGCTTATGGCAATGATGCATTGAATATAACTATAGTCCGTCTTTGTTGTCCAACTATTATTCCAGTTATTACTCATATTATTAATGAATACGTTCGTAACGGATATTTTCCTTGTGACTGGATATTTGCCAAAGTTTTACCACTACCTAAAGTTGTTGCGCCAAAAGAATTTAAAGATTTAAGATCCATCAGCATTCTTCCCGTTTCCTTTAAAATTTTCGAGCGTATTATGGAACGTCAAATCAGGGATTTTGTTGATATTTAGCAATCAAATTTTACCTATTAAACAATCTGGTTTCAGAGAAAAATATAGCTTGCAGATGTCATTGACGATCTGATCAAAGAAAAAGATAACAATAAATGTTCGATTTTAGTATTTCTTGACTTTACAAAAGCTTTTGACTTGATCAATCATGTTATACTTTCACAAGTAGTCGAAATAGATGGAATAAAATCTTCTCCTTTGGGAGTAATTTCTGGTGTACCTCAAGGGAGTATTCTAGGACCACTTCTATTTACTTTATATAGTGCAAGCTTTCCAGATTTTATTAAGTTCTGCAACTATCATCTTTACGCTGATGGTACACAGATCTATATCTCATTTAAGTCTGACAATATACTGGAAGTAGCTCAGAAATTGAACTCGGATCTTGAAAAAATTTATCAGTTAGCAACATCACATTCTTTGAAAATAAACTCTATCAAACCATCAGCTTTAATAATTCATAGTAACAACAATTATAGAAACAACAATCAATATTTCGAGAATATTTCATTGAAACTAAATAATACCGAAATTCCTTTTAAATCTAATTGTAAAAACTTAGGTCTCGTGATTGATACAAAATTACGTTTTAGGGAACATGTCACGGCTAAATTAAAAATAGCATATTTAAAATTGATTTACTCTCAGAGGAAATTTTTATCAATAGATATTAAAAAAATGTTATGTTATGTGACTCCTTGGTCTTGTCGCATCTTAATCATTGTGATGTTGTATATGGGCCATCATGCCTTGATAATGAAGACTACTGTCAAATACAAAAGTTACAAAATTCCTGCATACGTCTCATTTGTTATAAGGAAATATGAACATGTCTCACATAAATTTTCTGAACTTAAATGGTTAAAAATGGAAAACCGGAGGCTTTTACATATGTACTGTTTGGCTCATAAAATTTTAAAATATAAAACACCGCCATTCGTATACCTAAATTTAACAAAAAATTTTTTAAGCGAAATTTTATTTACGACGTTGCTGTCTGCATCAATGATATTCATACCATAAATCCTGACTTTTCCGACCTGTCTCCGATTACATTTAAAAATAAATTCAAAAAATGTTTGTTGGCAAAACAGTGAACTAACCTTTTTTTCCATTTCTATATTATTCTTCCTGTTTTCATTCTCTATTTTATTACATTTTCTCTTCTCTCTCTTTCTTCTATACTGTTCTTTGCTTTTAAATTTTTGTAACATGTAGATGTATAGATATAAAGGCACTGGTGGTAGAACAGGAGTGGAGTTTCCACAACTAAACCAATTATAGCCCTTTAACTGTTTTGAAATGTATTATTTGTAACATTATATAAAAAAAAAAAACAGATAATAAATGATTTATTATTATTATTATTAACTACTTATATGGTTAACAAAAAAAAATTCGATTCAAGAAACTAAATACCCCATGCTAATATGATTCATGTCCTTTAACCATCCTTTTGTCTATATCTTTCTTTTGCAGCAGAAAATTACCATACTTGCGTGTCCATCGCTAATGAACGCAATTCACAATCCGCAGCAGTAACAGCCTTTTCGAGCTGTTGTTTTCGAGCTCGGCTTAGCCTATAATTTTTATTGTCACGGTAGAGATTTAACAGCAGGACAGCTAGCAGGAGAGTTTTTGCTTCTTTAGCGTTTTATTGTATTGTGCACGAGCAAAATATTCACTGTCATCGATCATTTTGTATTTTTACACGGGAACGCGATGCGAAGCCAGTTTGTAGGTACGTAATTTTTATTTTTAATATGTAGATGAGTGCTTTAATCAGACACAAATATATAAAAGATAATGTATTGGTTGTTAGAGATATTATTATTCCTTGATTAAGAAACTGAAGATGACAAAGAAGATGTTATTTATAGACAAAACTATCTTTAGAATATACAAGGTGTTCCAACATAAAATGTACATACGTTACAGGTACACCAAAGCCAACCTAAAATTCCTTCAAAGGTTGGTCCTATGTCATTTTTTACTGAGATACAGGGTGTTTAATGAATATTGGTCATAACTTTTTTTTGCCCTTAGTTTCTGAAACTACCTTGTATATTTTATTCATATTTGGAATTTATGTTTTACAAATCTATACGTTAATTCCAGGTCCGCACTCAAAAAAATCATTCTATTTTATTTTAATCAAACAACATCCTGTATATCAAAATTTTTAAAACCGATTAAAATAATCGAAAATCTCATAAAAAACTAAGTCTTCTCCCAAATTTTTAAAAATGTCACAGTCGCCATGTTCTTAAAGCATAATTTTGATTTTCAATATTCATTGAGTTATAATTTTTTTTTGCGAAATTAATCAAAAATAATAATTTCATTGAAAGATCTGTAGCTTTAAATTTATTAAAACTATCGTTTTTAATCAACCATTCACATCAAATAGTGCAATTTCAGGTCCGTATTCAAAAATTATTATTTTATTTAGAGTTACCAATAATAGCCCTATGTATATTAAATTTTCAGAGTAAGAAGCACTTGAAAAAAGTTGAATAATTAAATTTCCGAAGTTATTTTTATTTGTAACATTGCTTATAAGAATTTGTAAAATGTAAAACCATCGCAAAATTGGTAAATTTAAATAAAATAATAATTTTTGAATACGGACCTGGAATTGCTCTATTCAATCAAAATGGTTGATTAAAAACGACAGTTTTGACAAATTAAAGATATCATTTAAAGAACTATATTAAAATTTTACAATTTACAAACGGAATTATTAATTTTGATTGATTTTGCAAAAAAAATAAATTGTAAAAATCAAAATTGTGCTGTAAAAACAATGTGAGTTTTTGAAAATATGACAGAAGACTCAATTTTTCATGAGATTGTTAATTCTTTCTATCGTTTTAAAAAAAATTGATATACAGGGTGTTGATTGACCCAAATAAACATATCATATATGTACTTTTTTTTAATTGGATAATTTTACTTTCCTAGTCAAATCAAAGGGAAAGTATAGTGAACGAGCAAAAAAAATTCGAGATATCGATGGAAATATCCATTTTGAAGTCCCCCAAGAAAATTGAAACCATTTCCAGAGTAAGTTCTGTCTGTGTGTCTGTGTATAAAATTTGGTACGAAGGGTCAAAGCCGTAGATATGGGAAGGGTAAAGGGGATAATTACCATCACCCAGATTACCAAAAAATAGCACGAAAAGATGAAATAAAATATGTAAAATGTAGTTTAAAAGTTTGATTACCCCCTCCCCCAAGAAAAAATTACCACCGCCCTCAGGAAAAAAAAATGATTTACGCCCTTGTATATAGATTATTTCACAAGAGAGTTTCATCCCGAGGTTTAGGAGAAAATAATAATAATCAATCGCACATGAAATTTTAGATACAATAATTATAGAATCACTGTTGGAATAGATTCGGAATAAAATGAAGGAAAATTCACGGAAATCTCCAGAAAATCAAATAAATAAACGCCGAAAAGTATTTTTCTGCAGAAAATCAGAGAAAAATGATATAGAAATGCCCACAGTTTCCAATGGGAAAGTTTTTTCCTAAAATTCTTCAAATGAAAACGAAAGTATCGAAAAAACACATATAAAGTGCAAATTTTTAAAAAATAAATAAATTTTTTTATGAGAAAAGGCCTAGAAAAAATCACACATGAATTGGGAAAAAAGCATGAATACATTTTTCCACAGTTCAATTTGAAAAAAAGAAGGAAGAATGCATTTTTCCACAGTTAAATTTAAAAAAAAAGCAGAAATGCAAAATCTTGTTAAAACTAAAGGAAAATCAAAACCAAAACACTCAATTTTTTGAAAATATGGACAAGAAAAATTAGTTCGTTATTTGGAAATTCAATTTTTTTAAAACGACGTATTCAAAACAAAAGACAATCGCGAAAAAATAGGACATTATTTATTTTGCCAAAAATGGAGTAAAAAAAAATTTGTATATTTTTTGGAAAATCTAAAATTACTAAAAAATTTTTATAGGGAAAATTTGAAAAAATAATCATTTTTTTTAATCTAGCCGAGGGAAATTATTTTATTATTTGAAAAATCAATTTTTTTTCAAATAATGTGATAAAAAAAAAGAAATAAGAAATTATTTAATTTGCCAAAAATATAATCCAAGGGGAAATTCGTTTTTGGAAAATCTAAAATTACTGAAAAAATCTTGTTATAACTAAAGGAAAATTAAAACCAAAATACTCAATTTCTTGAAAATATGGGCAAGAAAAATTAGTTCGTTATTTGGAAATTCAATTTTTTTAAAACGACGTATTCAAATCAAAAGACAATCGCGATTGCCAAAAATTGTGCCAAAAAAAAATTTGTATATTTTTTGGAAAATCTAAAATTACTAAGAAAATTTGTATAGGGAAAATTAGAAAAAATAAGAAATCACTCTTTTTTTTAAATCTATCCGAGATAAATTAGTTTATTATTTGAAAAATTTAATTTTTTTCAAATATTTTGATTAAAACAAAAGAAATAAGAAATTATTTAATTTGCCAAAAATATAATTCAAGGAGAATTTGTTTTTTGGAAAATCTATTATTACTGATAAAATCTTGTTAAAACTAAAGGAAAATTAAAACCAAAATACTCAATTTTTTGAAAATATGGGCAAGAAAAATTAGTTTGTTATTTGGAAATTCAATTTTTTTTAAACGACGTATTCAAAACAAAAGACAATCCCGAAAAAATAGAACATTATTTATTTTGCCAAAAATTGAGTAAAAAAAAATTTGTATATTTTTTGGAAAATCCAAAAATTACTAAAAAATTTTTATAGGAAAATTAGAAAATTAATCATTTTTTTTTAAATCTAGCCGAGGTAAATTAGTTTATTATTTGAAAAAACAAATTTTTTTCAAATAATGTGATCAACACAAAAGAAATAAGAAATTATTTAATTTGTCAAAAATATAATTCAAGGGAATTTGTTTTTGGAAAATCTTAAATTACTGAAAAGTTCTTGTTAAATCTAGAGGAAAATTACAAAAAAAAATAAAACCTTACTCAATTTTTTTAATAATATATTCGAGGGAAATTAGTTCGTTATTTGGAAATTCAATTTTTTTTTGAATGACATATTCAAAACAAAAGACAATTGCGAAAAGTAAGACATTATTTATTTTGCCAAAAATTCAGTCAAAAAAAAATTGTATATTTTTTGGAAAATCTAAAATTATTAAAAAAAAATTTATAGGGAAAATTAAAAAAAAAATAAAAAATTACTCATTTTTTTTAATCTAGCCTAGGAAAATTAGTTTATTATTTGAAAAATCAATTTTTTGTTCAAAAAATATGATCAAAAACAAGAAATAAGAAATTATTTCATTTGCCAAAAATATATTTCAAAGGAAATTTGGTTTTAGAAAATCTAAAATTACTGAAAAAATCTTGTTAAAACTACAGGAAAATTAAAAAAAAATAAAACCTTACTCACTTTTTTTAATAATATATTAGAGAGAAATAAGTTAATTATTTGGAAAAAAAAAATTTTTTAAACGAGAAAAAATGGCAAAAAAATTATTTAATGTGCTAAAAACTTTAAGAGAAATTTGTTTATTTTTTGGAAAAACTCCAAAATCACAATAAAAATTCAAAAACATAAAAAAATGCCTAAATTTTCAAAAATAGAGTATAGGAAAATTCGTTTCAAATTTTTATCTATTTTAATATTTAACCATTACCAAAAAAATTACATAATTCTAACCTTTATAATGAAGCTCGTATCTTCAGTTTTTTTCTTTCACTTCACTTTATTTTAACTGAAAAAAAAGAGAAAACGTGTTACTAATAAATAAGAGAGGCTTCGTAAATATTTAAAACTTATATTTACTCATTTATTTAAAAAAATGGTACCAAAAAAAAATAAACCAAAAATAATTATTCCTATACACTTGAATTGTCCAGTAAAAGGACTATTGAAAACTCTTTTTTTTCTAATTAAATCC
This sequence comes from Neocrepidodera transversa, assembly GCA_963243735.1. Lineage (NCBI taxonomy): Eukaryota > Metazoa > Arthropoda > Insecta > Coleoptera > Chrysomelidae > Neocrepidodera > Neocrepidodera transversa. Next base: position 10,676,560 of record OY725342.1, on the reverse strand, counting down.
GTATAATGTAAAAACAAAAAGTTATAACATAAATTTCAATCACCCTGTAACACAGTTATAATTACTGTAGAGAAAATTTGAAGTTTATAAAAAAAATCTAAATTGGTTTATCTATATGCGTTATGGTATCATAAACCCATAAAAAATATAAATATAAAGAAATTCATATAAATTTCTAACATACCTTTTATAATTTACAAATTTTAAAATCACTAAACACAATTTTTATATCACTTTTGTCAAAATTCTTTCACGCTTTAACTAACACTATTACCGGAATTGTTCAGACTTGTTAAAATATTTCATTGTCGACTATTTTTTTTTTGAAATTCCATCGCGGCGTCGCGTCGGTGGAGGTGGAAGTTATCTTTGTGTGTACGATTTTATTGGGTTTAAGTAAAAAATTATCTGTATTGAAATATTTACAGCGCAGAATTAAATATTAAAATTAAATTGTTTTGCTTGTTTTTTACTTTTACGAAATCTACGAATTATAAATTATAATAAAACTCATGGAAGTGCGTCATTTTTTTCATAAATATTAGTAAATTTAAAAAAATATGTATCTATTATTCAGTATCGTATTTTTAAAATTAAAATTATTAAATTAAAAAGAATTATTACAAAATTAAGAACACATTGGTCCTTTTTTGACTTTTTGCAAAATAATTCGAAATAAATCAAAATTCGAGATTTTTATAGGAATACAACCAAATTATTCATCGAAATGCCTTTTTTCATTTATTTTCCCGACCCACCTCCGAGAAGAGAAATATCCATTTTGAGATCACCTGATTAAGATTAAAACCATTTCCAGATGGAAGTCTGTCTGTCTGTCTGTCTGTGTGTATTTTTTCTCGATAGAGGCCACACGTTTAATCCGATTGAGCTGAAATTTGATGTATCGGTTGATGTTGGAAGAACCCATTAGTTTTTGTACATCTGTCAAACGGAAATGTCACTATCAAAAAATGACAGATGCAATATGTCACGGAATTTGACTTGCAATATATCATTTGAAAGCCCTTGAATAACTCTATTCAGAACAGTCAAAATTATTTCTCCAACTGTCAGCTGTCAAAATTTGAAACTTTAACACTCGTCTCTGGACACAACAGATTTTTTTTAAAAATCCTTTGAGAGAAAACACATTCTTGTTATATCAATTTTTTTTGCTTTGTTTCTATTTTATGTGTGAAAATATGCATTTTTACTGTTTTTTTTTAGTTTTCCTGTGTGGAAAAATGCATGCTCGCTTTTTCTCGATTTATGTGTAAAAAAATGCATTTTTGCTGTTTTTTTTCTGGTTTTTTTATGTGGAAAAATGTATTCTTGCTTTTTTACCAATTTATATGTTAAAAAAGCATTTTTGCTGTATTTTTGACAATTTTTTTGTGGAAAAATACATTTCTGCGGTTTTTTCTACATCGAGTGTGAATTCGTGCTTCTGTTTCTTTTTCGAATTTGTTGAAAAAAATACGTTTTTGCTGTTATATTCAATTTCTTGCGTGTAAAAATGCATTCATGCTTTTTTCCCAATTCAAGTGTTAAAAATGCATTGTTGCTTGTTTTTTTTTTTAAATTTGTGTGAGATAAAATGCACTTTGCATTTTTTCAAATTTGAATAAGGAAAAATATATTCTCGCCTTAGTTTTTTTTTTACAAATTTGTGTAAAAAAAAGTATGCTGCTTTTGTGGAAAAAATGGAGTCTTGATGTTTTTTTTTTCAAATTCGAGTGTGAAGAAAATGTATTGTGAACGAGCTAAAAAAGTTTTTCGAGAAAGATGGAAATATACATTTTAAGATCCCTTGAGACGATTAAGGGGGTTATTCTGTAACGAGTTACGATATCGTTAATGAACGATTATCGTTACCTGACGATGTTTCTTATTCTTTAGCTAAAAATTGTCGTTACTGTACGATAAAATGTATCGTTACTGTACGACGTCGGTAGAGGTGTCTTTATGTCGTTAGCAAAGAATTGGGGGGTATAACCGACAGACAAATGTCAATTCTTCAGTTTTCCTTTTTACATAATTGTAGTGAAATTATCATATATAATACAACGAGTGGTATCTTGACTATCGATAATCCCATAAGTTATTTCACGAAACGTGTTGTCAAATATTAATTTCACGAGTCAATAATAGTTCAATAATTTACATTTACAGTACAAAAGCATTTACATCTCGCCATTGTCCACCAAATGCATTAAATTTTTCCGTCATTTGGTCCCATGTCCTCTTCAGAATATCTGGATCTGACCCATAAAATTTATTTTCTCTCAATGATTTATTTACTCTAAGTTTATTGAGATATGCCTCTCCGATTTTTTTGGTGCAGTTGTCATTGTAAAAAATCAACTTTCTCTAACTGAAAAACCACCGTCTAGTTCTCATTGTCAAACCAAACCAAACGCAACTTTTTTTTTGGGCACAGAATATTAAAATAATGTTGCCAACCTTCGCAATTTCCACTTAATACTAAGTAACCAGATTTTGTTCTAACGACATACATACTGAATAAGCGTTAGGAATTTATCGTTCAAAATGTCGTTGAGCAATATATCGTTAGCCTAACGACATCGTATGTTAACGACAAGTTACTGAATAGACCCCTAAGACCATTTAGTCTGTCTGTCTGTGTATTTGTCTGTGTGTTTGCTTCCACGAAAGAGTCCACAAGTTTAATCCGATTCAGCTGAAATTTGTAAGACATCTGTCAAACGAAAGTGTCACTGTCAAAAAATATGTCATGGAATTTGACTTGCAATATGTCTGTAAAAATATTTGCCTATGGATACTCGTCGGGAAAGTTTAGGGGTGATACAACCAATTTTTTTAGGTTACTGTTACTTTCCCGGTCCTATGAAAGGGAAAGTATAGTGAACGAGCAAAAAAATTTGAGATATCGGTGGAAATATTCATTTTGAGGTCCCACAAGAAGATTGAAACCATTTCCAGAGTATGGTCTGTCTGTGTATCTGTGTGTAGTCTTCCACGATAACTGCCAAACCGTAGAAAATCCTCAATACCGACATTGATTGAATACACATGTAAGATTTTGTACCTCTTTTTTAAATTTTAAGGATAAACAACACACTTTAGTGCAAAATATTGTAGTACATAGTTATAGAGCATAAAATTTCCTACAATTTATATATCAAATTTATTCCAGAATTTCCAATACTTGCGTCACAAGAGGGCGCGCAAAAAATGTTGCTGTAGGTTTTCCATAGTTTTTCCAAATTTTGATGACAAACAATGCACTTTAATACAAAATTTAGTGGTGAAAAGTTGTAGAGCACCAAATTCCATTCAACTTATATATTTAACTTTTGTTCGAATTGCCTATAGTTTAGCCGCTAGAGTGCGAAAAATATACACAATTAGGTTTTTACTGTTTTTTTATTTTGAAGACAAAATATTCTAGAGTGTAAAGTTGTAGAGCACTCAATTCCATATATCTTATTAAAATAATCGTATTCTCTACAGCCCAGCCGGTTAAGTTCTGGGGTGACACAGCCGATTTTTATTTTCCCGACCCATATCCTAGAAGGGAATGTATTGTGAACGAGCTAAAAAAAAATTTCGAGATAAAAACGGAAATATCCATTTTCGGGTCCCCTGAGACGATTAAGACCATTTCCAGATGGAAGTCTGTCTGCCGGTCTGTGTGTGTGTATGTGTGTGTGTGTATTCTTCCACGATAGAGGCCACACGTTTAATCTAATTGAGCTGAAATTTGGTATAGGGGTTTGGGTTACCCCTCAGAAGAACCCATTAGTTTTTGTACGACATCTGTCAAACGGAAGTATCACTATCAAAAAATGACAGATCAAATATGTCATGGAATTGGACATGCAATATGTCATTTGAAAGCACTTAAAAAACTCTATTCAGAACAGTTAAAATTATTTCTCTAACTGTCACTTGTCAAAAATAAAAAAATATCAAAATTTGAAATTTTAGCATTATATATCTTAAAAAGTATTAATCCGATTGGACTGAAATTTGGTACAGGGTTTTGGGTTACCCGTTGGAAGAAATCATTAGTTTTTGTATGACATGCGTCAAACGGAAGTGTCACTATCAAAAAACGACGGATGCAATATGTCACAGAATTCGACTTGTAATATGTCATTTGAAAGCCCATAAAAAACTCTATATAGGACAGTCAAAATTATTTCTCCAACTGTCACCTGTCAAAAATAAAAAAATTTCAAAATTTGAAACTTTAACATTAAAAATGAAAAAGAATTCGTAGTTTTTTTTTCAATTTTTGCAATTTTTTTACAATCTTTTCCAATTTTGTCAAATTTTTTTTTCAAATTGTCTGAGGTTTTTTGAGTTTTTTTCAAGTTTTTTGATATTTTTGAGTTTTTTTGAGATTTTTAGAGGTTTTTTGAGATTGTTTGAGATTCTTTGGGACTTTTTAGATTTTTTAAAAAATTATAGATTTTTTTGAGAATGTCTTGAAGTGTTTTAAGATTTTTTGAGATTTTTTTGAAATTCATTCGAGTTTTTTAAGACTCTTTGAATCTTTTGAGATTTTTTAGAGATTTTATGAGATTTTTAAAGAGTTTTTGAGATTTGTTGACTTTGTGTTTTTGGGTTTTTTGAAATTTTTGTATATTTTTTGATTTTTTTAGGTTTTTAAGATTTTTCAGATTTTTTTGTTGAAGTTTTTTTAGGGTTTTTTGAGCTTTTGAGATTTTTTGACTTCTTTGAATTCTTAGAGATTTTTTGATCAAATTTTTGAGTTTCTGAGACATTTACTATTTTGAATTTTTTGAGATTTGACGTTTTAATTTTTTTGAGATTCTTTGTGAATTTTTAGGTTTTAAAGAATTTTTGGAGATTTTTGAGATGTTTTTGAACCGTCCAAAAATTTTTTGAGATTTTTTTTGAAAATATTTTGACGATTTTTTGATTTTTGAAATTTTTTGTGGTTTTGAGGTATTTTACCTATTTTGAGATTTTTTATTTTTGAGATTTTTGAAATTTTGTGCAATGAGATTTTTTGACATTTGAAATTTTTTGAGTTTTTACTTTCCCGATCCACCTCCGAGAAGGCAAAGTATTGTGAACGAGCTAAAAATTCGAGATAAAGATGGAAATATCCATTTTGAGGTCCCCTCAAATGTTTAAGACCATTTCCAGATGAAAGTCTGTCTGTCTGTCTGTGTGTATTATTACACGATAGAGGCCACAGGTTTAAACCGATTGAGCTGAAATTTGGTAAATGGGTTTGAGTTAGCCGGCGGAAGAACTCATTAATTTTTGTACGACATCTGTCATTCGGAAGTGTCACTATCAAAAAATGATAGATGCAATGTCACGAAATTTGACTTGTCGGGAAAGTTTTGGGGCGACACAACCGATTTTTTTTATATGTTATTACAACGACTTTATTATTTATATACATATGTAATAAATCTGTTGATATCATAATAAATCGACACTAGTTACCGCATAGTTGAAACTACTTATTTAAGCAGTAGACAAGCCCACCTTGTAGATATATTCTAAAACAGCAGGCGTAAATTATTTCCAAGTTCAGCATCACCACCGACAACCACTATCACAATTAAAATAATTTCGTGTTAAGGAATTTATGGTTCCGTGACGAGATAAATCATGTGGTAATCCCTATGAATATTTCTCTTCATAAGTGTTGCCAATAAATACTTCTTAGTGAGTTGCCTAGTATAGAAAATCGTAATAGACGGGTTGAGTGAAAAAACACAATTGCTGATACACTAAGAAAACAGGATAAAAAATAACATATCAACTTTCTTAATAATAATTTTTATAAAAGACATACGTAACTGATCACCAACTCTAAATATGTATATTAAGTAAAGAAATAAAAGGCAGTACATACTTTTAAGTGTGTAATAATAAACGAGTAGAAAAATATATATATTTTTATTTTTCAAATAAACACAACACAATGCCATGATCAGGACAACAAATTGTTACTTACAAAATTAATAAAAAAAACCAACTTGAGAGTAAAAAATAGAGAGTTAATGATAGTGTTAAATTTTGATTAGATGATATATAATCCAAAAACGAAACGGATCAAAAATAAACGAAGTGCTTATACGGTCTAGGCCTTAAGAGGCATGGGAAGCGCGTCATCAACTTCGAATTACCTTCTGATTCCTACCACTTCAGGTCATACCGAGTGGGTATCTAAAATTTTGTAGTAGGGTAATCTTTTACACATGACAACACCGCTTAAATTCTGAAGGAACATTGAAAATTACAATTTTATTGCTATTGGGATTTTCTATCCATTTTATTAAATTTACAAATACCTAAATCGAAGTTTGTATTTTTAGCTTTACTAGTGGTCACCCACTGGTCAAAATTTGATCTTAATTCATTAAAATTTAAAGTTTACATATACCTATTTTTTCCTATTTTCCTCTTTTTTACTATTTTTTTTCTCACTTTTCCAATTCTTTTCCGTTTTTAATTTTTTTTCTGTTTTTCTTTTTTTGCTGATTTTTTGTCATTGCCCCCAATTTCCTATTTTGCAAATTTTTCCTAGTTTTTTTTTTTTTTTTTTTTTTTTTTTTTTTTTTTTTTTTTTTTTTTTTTTTTTTTTTCAACCATTTTGCCTATTTTTTCTTCCCTGTTTTTTCCTATTTTCTCTATTCTTTCGGAGTTTTTTACGTTGTCTTATTTTTGCCCATGTTTTGTGTTTTCCTATTTTTTCTATTTTTCCCCAATTTTTTATTTTTTACTATATTTTCCTATTTGGTACTATTTTTTGCTATTTTTTTTTCTATTTTTCTACATCTTACTGTTTCTTTTTTTTCCTGTTTATTCTTTTTTGCCCACTTTTCCCCATCTTCCCCATTTTCTCTATTTCTCCAATTTTTTTACGTTTTCCTAATTTTCCTATATTTTTAACTATTTTTTCAATTTCATTCTTTTCCTATTTTTTTTCAACTTTTGTCTAGTTTTTCCTATTTTTCTCTATATTTTCTCTTCTCCTATTTTTTCATGTTTCTTACCATTTTCCCTGGTTTTCTCTAGTTTTTCTTATTTTATACAATTATGGGAAAGTATTATTAATGATCAAAAAAATTGCAGCATTGAGTAAATATCAGCAAAAGAGCAAAAATCAATAAAAACCAGATGAAAGTCAAACTAACAGAAATTAGTAAAATCTGCAGGAATTAGTAAAAATCAGCAGCAATGAATAAAAATCAGCAAAAATTAGTAAAATAAGCAGAAATCAGTAAAAATTAATAAAAATCAACTGAAAGTCAAGTCAGCAGAAATTAGTCAAGTTTGCAGAAATTGGTAAAAATTAAGCAAATCAGCGAAAATTAATTAATTCAGCAAATATCAGTAAAAATCAGAAGAAAGTCAAATCAGCTGAAATGAGTAAAAATCAGCATAAATTAATTAAATTAGCAGAATTGAGTAAAAATTAGCAGAAATCAGTATAAATCAGCAGAAAGTCAAATCAGCAGATATGAGTAAAAATCATCATAAATCATTTAAATTAGCAGAATTGAGTAAAAATCAGCAGAAATCAGTAAAAATCAGCAGAAAGTCAAATCAGCAGAAATGAGTAAAAATTATCATAAATTAGTTATAGCAGAATTGAGTAAAAATCCGCAGAAATCAGTAAAAATCAGCAGAAATCAGTAAAAATCAGCAGAAAGTCAAATCAGCAGAAATGAGTAAAAATCATCTTAAATTAGTTAAATTAGCAGAATTGAGTAAAAATCAGCCGAAATCAGCAGAAATCAGTATAGAAAGTCAAACCGGCAGATATGAGTAAAAATCAGTATAAATTAATTAAATTAGCAGAATTGTGTAAAAATCCGCAGAAATCAGTAAAAATCAGCAGAAAGTCAAATAAGCAGAAATGAGTAAAAATCAGCATAAATTAGTGAAATTAGCAGAATTGAGTAAAAATCATCAGAAATTAGTAAAAATAAGCAGAAAGTCAAATCAGCAGAAATTAGCTAATTCAGCATAAATTAGTCAAATCAGCAGAAATTAGTAAAAATAAATTGGTCGTATCAGCAGAATTTACTCAAATCAGTAGATATTAGTAAAAAACAGCATAAATAAGTGAAATAAGCAGAAATTAGTCAAATCAGTAGAATTAAGTAAAAATGAGCTAAAAGTCAAATAGCAGAAATAAGTCAAATCAGCATAAATTAGTCTACTGAGGCAGCACCAACTCAGAGCCAATCGCAAAAATCCAGAAATTTAATCTATTTATTTGATATAAATTTTTTAGACCCAGGCTCTCGAGGTAATTTTTTGGTTATGTTAAACATTTATAGCGACGCATATTTTTAATTTTTTTTTTACTTTCCCGACCCATCTTCGAGAGGGGAAAGTATTGTGAACAAGCTAAAAAAAATTCGGAACAAAGATGGAAATATCCATTTTGAGGTTACCTGTCTGTGTGAGTCTGTCTGTGTGCCTGTCTGTATTCTTTCACGATAGAAGTCACACTTTTAATCCGACGGAGCTGAAATTTGGTATATGGATTTGGATTATCCGCCTAAAGAACCCGTTAGGTTTTGTATGATGTCTGTCAAACGAAAGTGTCACTGTCAAAAATGATAGAAGCAATATATCACGAAATGTGACTTACAATTTGTCATTTGCCCTTGAAAATCTCTATTCAGAACTGTCAAAATTATTTCTCCAACTGTCACCTGTCAAAAATAAAAAAATGTCAAAATTTGAAACTTTAAATATGTTAATAATTATTCGCCTCTGGATACTCGTCGGAAAAGTTTTGGGGCGACACAACTGATTTTTTTCAAATTCACATACAATAACATTAAATACCAAAGACCAATATGACTGATATAAATATTTGTAAAATTTGATAATACAGAGATCTGCACCATGTGTTGAAATCAGATTTTATTAAATAGGTGGCGCGCAACGCATTAATTACTTAAAAATAAAACTTTGATAATAAAATTCTCAGGTATAATGTACTTAAGTTAAAATTAAATAAAACTACATTTTTTAGAATTTTCGAAAAAAAAAACTCTTATACATCCCTCAGTCTTCCGTCTGTCTGTCTGTAAAAAAATATCATTTTTGACTATTTTATTATTTTCTACACCTCAAGCTATTTTTTGTATCGCTAACTAATAATGATAAAGACTGTTTTTTCAGTGTAAATTAATTTATTTAAAAAACACAATTGCAGGTAGTCTATTCGTAGTGGTCTGTTCTGCGGAGCGCAAGCAGCCATGCCTTAACTTACCGCAATTTGATAGAACAGTTTATGGCTTTCATTAGAACAGAGCATCACGAACAAGTCGTTCAACAAAGAGGGATGTTTATCGTTTTCTTACAGGGACGAATTTGCCTTTATTTAATTTTCAATCGAAACAGAGAGAAAAAAATAAATAACTAGTCGAAGATTTAATTAGTTAATAAAATTAAATTAATCGTGTAATTTTTTTAATACACTGTTATAGAAGTTAATTTATTATTATTATTATAAATAAGTGTTGTGTTCTAAAAATTTAATTTGAAAGGTTTTTATAGAGAAATAATTTTTTTCAATCAATAATTTTGAATATATAAAGGAATCTTAAGAAATTTTACTAAAAATAAAATTTTTATTTTTATTACTGATATTTTTTGAAAGATCTGCTGATTTCTGCTGATTATTACTCATTTCTGCTGATTTGTACTCAATTCTGCTAATTTAACTAATTTATGATGATTTTTATTCATTTCTGCTGTTTTTTACTGATTTCTGCTGATTTTTACTCAATTCTGCTAATTTAACTGATTTATGATGATTTTTATTCATTTCTGCTGGAATCTTAAGAAATTTTACTAAAAATAAAATTTTTATTTTTATTTAAAATTTAACTTTGAAAATTGAATATCAGTCAGTATAAAAAAATTTTGGGATTATTTTTAGTTTCAAGTAAGGATTTTTTTGTTGGTTTAAAAAAAAAGACGGTCAGAATTAATTAAGAGAAGGGAAGAAATAAGAAAAGTCATAATTATTTTTGGACTTTTGTCAAATGGAAAAGTAGATTTGGAAATTTGTTAGATGGAAAAGAATTAGTGACTGTTAAAAAAAGCTTTGAATATGTATTCAACTATATCTAAATGAAGAAATAAAAAAAAAATTTCAATTTAAAAATTTTATTTCAAAGAACTAAAATTACGTAGCATCCCCTAATTTTTGGTTATTTTTTAAAACATTTTAGAACTTTTTCGTTATTTTTAGCAGATCTTGGAACTTTATATTTTGGAACAGTTTTTGGGCAATTTTTAAACAGATTTTAAAATTTTCTAAAAGTTCTTGGTTATTTTTCTACTAATTTTATATATTTTTTAACAGTTTTTGGTTATTTTTTAACAGTTTTTGTTGATTATTTTTTAACAGATTTTGGATTTTCTAAAAGTTCTTGGTTATTTTTCCACTAATTTTATATATTTTTGTTAACAGTTTTTGGTAATTTTTTAACAGTTTTGGTTGATTTTTTTTTAACAGATTTTGGATTTTCTAACAGTTTTCGGTTATTTTTTTACAAATTTTAAATTTTTTTAATGGTTTTTGGTTATTTTTTAAAACATTTTAGAACTTTTTCGTTATTTTTAACAGATCTTAGAACTTTACATTTTTTAACAGTTTTTGGGTAATTTTTTAACAGATTTTAAAATTTTCTAAAAGTTCTTGGTTATTTTTCCACTAATTTTATATTTTTTTTAATAGTTTTTTGGTAATTTTTTAACAAATATTGGTTATTGTTAACAGTTTTTGTTGATTATTTTTTAACAGATTTTGGATTTTCTAAAAGTTTTCGGTTATTTTTTTACTAATTTTATATTTTTTTAATAGTTTTTGGTTATTTTTTCAATCATTTTAGAACTTTTTAATACTTTTTCGTTATTTTTAACAGATCTTAGAACTTTACATTTTTTAACAGTTTTTGGTTAATTTTTTAACAGATTTTAAAATTTTCTGAAAGTTCTTGGTTATTTTTCCACTAATTTTATATATTTTTTAACAGTTTTTGTTGATTATTTTTTAACAGATTTTGGATTTTCTAACAGTTTTCGGATTTTTGTTTACTAATTTTATATTTTTTTTAATAGTTCTTGGTTATTTTTTAAAACATTTTAGAACTTTTTAATACTTTTTCGTTATTTTTAACAGATCTTAGAACTTTACATTTTTTACCAGTTTTTGGGTAATTTTTTAACAGATTTTAAAATTTTCTAAAAGTTCTCAGTAATTTTTATATATTTTTTAAAAGTTTTTGGTTATTTTTCAACAGTTTTTGTTGATTATTTTTTAACAGATTTTGGATTTTCTAACAGTTTTTGGTAATTTTTTTACAAATTTTATATTTTTTTAATAGTTTTTAGTTATTTTTTAAAACATTTTAGAACTTTTTAATACTTTTTCGTTACTTTTAACAGTTCTTAGAACTTTACATTTTTTAACAGTTTTTGGGTAATTTTTTAACAGATTTAAAAATTTTCTAAAAGTTCTTGGTTATTTTTCCACTAATTTTATATATTTTTTAACAGTTTTTGTTGATTATTTTTTAACAGATTTTGGATTTTCTAACAGTTTTCGGATTTTTGTTTACTAATTTTATATTTTTTTTAATAGTTCTTGGTTATTTTTTAAAACATTTTAGAACTTTTTAATACTTTTTCGTTATTTTTAACAGATCTTAGAACTTTATATTTTTTAACAGTTTTTGGGTAATTTTTTAACAGATTTTAAAATTTTCTAAAAGTTCTTGGTTATTTTTCCACTAATTTTATATATTTTTGTTAACAGTTTTTGGTAATTTTTTAACAGTTTTGGTTGATTATTTTTTAACAGATTTTGGATTTTCTAAAAGTTTTCGGTTATTTTTTTACTAATTTTATATTTTTTTAATAGTTTTTGGTTATTCTTTCAATCATTTTAAAACTTTTTAAAACTTTTTCGTTATTTTTAACAGATCTTAGAACTTTACATTTTTTTAACAGTTTTTGGTTAATTTTATATTTTTTTAATAGTTTTTGGTTATTTTTTCAATCATTTTAGAACTTTTTAATACTTTTTCATTATTTTTAACAGATCTTAGAACTTCACATTTTTTAACAGTTTTTGGATAATTTTTTAACAGATTTTAATTTTTTTTAAAAGTTCCCAGTTATTTTTATATATTTTTTAACAGTTTTTGGTAATTTTTTAACAGTTTTTGTTGATTATTTTTTTAACAGATTTTGGATTTTCTAAAAGTTTTTAGTTATTTTTTTACAAATTTTAAATTTTTTTAATGGTTTTTGGTTATTTTTTAAAACATTTTAGAACTTTTTCGTTATTTTTAACAGATCTTAGAACTTTACATTTTTTAACAGTTTTTGGGTAATTTTTTAACAGATCTTAAAATTTTCTCAAAGTTCTTAGTTATTTTTCCACTAATTTTATTTATTTTTTTACAGTTTTTGGTAATTTTTGAACAGTTTTTGTTGATTATTTTTTAACAGATTTTGGATTTTCTAACAGTTTTTGGTTATTTTTTTACAAATTTTATATTTTTTGGTTATTTTTTAATAATTTTAGAACTGTTTCATTACTTTTAACAGATCTTAGAACTTAGAACTTTTGGTTATTTTTTTACAAATTTTAAATTTTTTTAATAGTTTTCGGTTATTTTTTAAAACATTTTAGAACTTTTTCGTTATTTTTAACAGATCTTAGAACTTTACATTTTTTATCAATTTTTGGGCAATTTTTTAACAGATTTTAAAATTTTCTAAAAGTTCTTATAGTTATTTTTCCACTAATTTTATATATTTTTTAATAGTTTTTGGTAATTTTTTAACAGTTTTCGTTATTTTTTTATAAATTAAATTTTTTTAATAGTTTTTGGTTATTTTTTAAAACATTTTAGAACTTTTTAATACTTTTTCGTTATTTTTAACAAACCAGTTTTTTGTAATTTTTTAACAGATTTTAAAATTTTCTAAAACTTCTATGTTATTTTGTCACTAATTTTATATATTTTTTAACAGTTTTTGGTGATTTTTTAACAGTTTTTGGTTATTTTTTAACAGTTTTTGTAGGTGATGTTTTAATATATTTTGAACTTTTTTCGGTTATTTTAGGCACAAACTTTTCGTATTACAATTTTTTGTTTACTTTATGCTGAATCTAAATCTTGAAATTAGAATTTTAAATTTTGTATAAACATGAAAAAAAATAAAAATTTTTAAACCTACAGATTCCCTTGAACTGTTTTATCCAATAGTTTACGAAATACAATTTTTTGTTAACTATTTGATGCTAAATCCAAATCTGAAATTATAATTCTAAATTTTACACAAATATATTTATAAATTTTAAAACTTTCGACCCCCTTCAAATTTTTTATCTTAATATCAAAACCTGAAATTATAATTTTAAATTTTATTTAAATAAATAAAAAAACTAAAAACTTTACACCCCATTTTATTTTAATAGAGACAATTTTTTCGTAATACTATTTTTTGTTTATTTTTTATGCTGAATCTAAATTTTATAAAATTAAGAAAAAAAATTCATAAATTTTAATACTTTTTTTCTCTTATTACCATTAATGAAACGTTAAATTTGAAGTAGATTTTGTTCAAATAAAATAAATAAAATGTGACAAATAATTTATATGAAACACAGAATAGTTGCGTAGACAAAATTTATAAATTTCACCTCTACACATAAATTCTCTCCCCAGATGACATCTCGAAGTCTTGTAAACTGAGAAAAAATTTAGCTTTTAGACCCGACCAAATCAATTAGCAAACAAACTGATCAAACTTCCTGAAATAATATTTCCTTTTCCCATGCCATTAAACAAAAAAAAAAAATCCTTTTCGCACAATGTTTAAATTTCCCTTAATCTTTAAATACAAACCAGGCAAGGAAATTACTTTACCAGATTTTTCCCAAAAAGCGTATCTAGGACAACCTCAACGAATCCTTCAATTTTAACATGCATTCCAGTGTACACTAGAAAAAAATTGGTAAGAAAAATGAACGACGAGGACAATAAAATCAATTATAGATTTGGAATGATAATGGGGCATAAATTAATAATTTTGGCAGAATAAAGAAGAAATTTTTAGTAGCAGCAGAGCCAATCCAATTTGTCGATAGGATAAAAAAAATTTCATTAATTATTTATATTTTTGTTAAATTTTATGATTTTTTTTTTATTATCTAGATCTGAATTGAGATAGAGTATCAAAAGTTTTTATTAATAGTTAAAAAGCAGATCATTATACTATATTTAGTTATAAAATAAACCAATATTTGTTTATATCCCATAACTCGAATAATAATCAGACCGACATTAAGAATGTCTTCTGAAATGTAAGGAAACCACAATCTCCATGGAATTATGTGCAATTAGTAGCCATGGCATGTTAGCTACTACAATGAGGCAGAGAGCAGAGCAACCAGTGGGGTGCAGAACCACGGGAAGCTCACGCTAACCTGCAGGCGTCATCCCCGTAGGGGGCTTTAAGAACAATAGCTCCAAGTCCGGATGAAATGTGTTCGTGCTTGTAGAAATCAATTTATGTAAATTCCGATTCAATTTTATTTCGACTTAATGATAGTTATTGTCGTTATTTAGAACGTTTGTGGGCCATTTTGAATTTTTAAACTTTCTTACTATTTTTTTTGACTGACTGACATAGAATCAACGTAGAGCTAAATCTACTTAAACCCGAGACTTAAAATTTCAAGAATTTGTTCTGCTCATAACCTAGACACCCACGAAATTTTGATTTTAAGGGGTAGAAAAGGGCGAAAAACAGTGGCTTACAAAAATAAGTATATCTATGTATTGACGCACTTACTCGAGCGGGTAATGGTAGTAGGGAAATATAGATAGGAACATTAAAAGATAGGGTAAAATAAGGAAAATAGGAAAAATAGGGAAAGTACGAAAATGTAGAAAAATAGAAAAAAATATAAAAAAATATCGAGAAAATGGAGAAAAATAGAGAAAAACAAAAAACAATTGAAAAAATAGAAGAATAAAGAAAAACCGGGGACAAATATAAAATAATGGGGGAAATATCAAAACAACTGAAAAATAGGAGAAAGTAGGGAAAATAGGGAAAAATAGGAAAAAACATAAAAAATAGGGGAAAATAGAAGAAAATTAGAAAAATAGGGAAAAAATAGAGATTGTGAAAAAAAGGGAAAAACAGGAAAATACAGCAAAATAGGGAAAAACATGAAAAAACGTGCAGAAATAGAAAAAAGCAATTAAAAAAATCTGATGTGGCCAGCACATGACCTCTCGCCATTTTTGAATCAAAAATTTACAGGTTGGCACAAAAAAGTATGAAAAAAAATTACTTTTTTGTAAATCTGGCAACAATGGCAAAAGTTTTGAATATTTTAATGATACGAAAATAAACTATAGTGTATACAAAATAAATGTGTAAAACTTTATTGGTGATTTATATAGTAATGACGTCATCACTCATAGCAACTGCCACTTCCGGTTGTCCGATTGGCACCAAAATCTAATCAGATCTAATCTGGGGTATCAGAATCCTGTATGCAAAATTTCAAAGTTTTTAATTTAGTAGCTTTTGAGTTATCGTTACTACAACAAAACGTGTTTATTGAAAACTCACTATCCAATTTCCCAATTTTTAGCATGATTACTATACCTCTCTTATCTGAAGTGCGAGAGGTAAAAAAGGAAAAAAAATTGGTTGTGTCGCCCCAAAACTTTCCCGACCCGTATCCACTAATACTTTTAACATTTTTCTATTTTTGACAGGAGACAGTTTGAGAAATAATTTTAACTGTTCTGAATAGAGTTTTTCTAGGGCTTTCAAATGACATATAACATGTCCAATTCCGTGACATATTGCATCTGTCATTTTTTGTTAGTGGTACTTTCGTTTGACAGATGTCGTACAAAAACTAATGGGTTCTTCCGACGGGTAACCCAAACACCTATACCAAATTTCAGCTCAATCGAATTAAACGTGTGGCTTCTATCGTGGAAGAATACACACACACACAGACCGACAGACAGGCAGACTTCCATCTGGAAATGGTCTTAATCGTCTCAGGGCACCCGAAAATGGATATTTCCGTTTTTATCTCGAAATTTTTTTTAGCTCGTTCACAATACTTTCCCTTCTAGGAGGTGGGTCAGGAAAGTAAAAAATTGGTTGTGTCACCCCAAAACTTTCCTTCCGTTTGACAGATCTCGTACAAAAACTAATGGGATCTTCCTACGGGTAACCCAAACCCTTATACCAAATTTCAGCTCAATCGGATTAAACGTGTGGCCTCTATCGTTGAAGAATACACACACATACACACAGACAGATAGACAGACAGACTTCCATCTGGAAATGGTTTTAATCCTCTCAGGGCACCCGAAAATGGATATTTCCGTTTTTATCTCGAAATTTTTTTTTTGCTCGTTCACAATACTTTCCCTCCTAGGGGGTGGGTCGGGAAAGTAAAACAATGAAAACCAGGATAAAATGGAAGAAATACCGAAAGAAATGGGAAAAATAGTGAAAATTTGAGAAAAATAGGACAAAATTGTGCCAAACAGGGAAAATGGGGAAATTTGGTAAAAATAGTGAAAAATAGGGAATAGGAAAAAATTAGGTAAAATAGACAAAATAAGTATAAAAAAAGGGAAAATAGAGAAAAATAGGGATACTTATGGGAAATTAGGGAAAACGTAGAGCTAAATAATGGAAAATAAAGAAATAGAGAAAAGTGTGGAATAATACGGAAACCGAGAAAAATGGGCAAAATAGTTAAAAATAGGGAAACAGTAGGGAAAATAGGAAAAAATCGGTAAACAATAAGAGCAAAATAGAAAAATATATGAAAAAATAGGGAAAACAGGAAAAAATAGAAAATAATAGGAATAAATGGCAAAAAACAGGAAAAAATAATGAAAAAAAGGAAAAATACAAAGAAATGTGAAATATAGGGAAAATAGTTAAAAATAGATAAAAAGTAGGGGAAAATCTATAAACAGAGAAAAATTGCAAAAAATTTGGAAAATAGCAAAGACTAAGAACCAATAGAAAAATAATGGGGAAAGTAGAGACAAGAAAACGTATGTGAAAATAGTGAAAAATAGCGGAAAATAAGAAAAATACCAAAATACGATAAAACAGAAAAAATCGATTGTGTCGTATCAAAACTTTCTCGACCAGTAGCCACGAATAATTTTTCAGATATTTAATATCAAATTTTGACATTTTTTATTTTTGACAGGTGATAATTGGAGAAATAATTTTAATAATCTTTCTCTTAACCACATTAGTCAGAATTAGTCTCTACATCGTCTCTATCGATTGTTGAAAATTTCTTTTCTTTCTGTCTACATATAGGGTGAGTTTCCATTATAATATAATAATAATAATAATAATAATAATAATACTCACCCTACATTACACCCCCTTACGAGTGAACCCCAGAAGCCAATGGCTTGTGCGGGGAAGGGACGGCTATTATTATTATTATTTGCCGTGGCGCTTCGGGGCGACTTACTGAGGATTGATGGCGCCATTTGGCTATAGGTGCAGGAAAACCCGGAAAACCTCACCACCATCATCGGCACAGTGACACAGGGGGATTGAAAATCTAGGCTCCGCATTAGACATTAATTAAATTAATATTCAATGCGGTTTACCTATTCGAGCCAAGTATCTAACACTGAAATTTTTACTTTATTTCCACTTATATCCCCTGTTATCATTATTATATTTAAAGTTCATATCTTATCTTTTATAACAATATAAATTATCTGATGTTTGTGGTGCTCTCTCAATCTCAATTACAAAAAGAGAATCTATTTTTAATTTGTTTTTACAGATTGTCTCACAATTTAATTCACTTTGACTATTTTTTATTTCATATTTTGATCTAAAAATTCATGTATTTCATATAAATATTATCATTGTTTTATATCATTTTTTTAAAACAGAGTTCACGAAATCTGGTAATTTATAAGATTTTGTCTTATATTTATTTTATAATAACTTTTAGGATTTTCTGGATTCAGTTTTGTTCTGGACAGAGCCTTATTTCCTGGACAGAATCTCTTTCTGTACTGAACTTTTTTCTGGACTATGCTTTTCGGATTAACATCTTTTCACTGTCGGATTCAGGAAGTTTTTCAAGTTATTGCCGTCTCTTTTCTCCCGAATACCAGAAAGAAGACTACCGGAAGAATCTTGATGATAAGGAAAACACAACCAAGATAAGTTCCATTCCAACAAATAAAATTTAACGTATCAAGAATAGCTAAACATAAGTAGTGCTCCTATAAATTCACCTAATTTTTCATGAATATAAAAAGAAATTCAAATTTTAGGTGTTTTTTTGAATATAAAGAAAGTCCTTATTCCTTTTAACTTATTTTGTTATTCATGGATTTTTTGAAAAATATAAAATATATATTAAAATAACGATTCATTTAAAAAAAGGAGCACATTCAAAAATTAGTTGTTTTGGAGTAATTTAATTTATATTTAAAGAATATCTACCAAAATAATGAGGGTAACTTAATTTTTAAAACTATTTTAAAATTAATTAAGCTTAATTTTATACTCACCATCAATTTTACGTAATAATCAAAATCGAACAAAGGATGGTTTTCTCACTAAAAAAATATATTTCAAAAAATGTTTTCTTTAAATCGTCGCGGAACATACTTTTTTTTTAAATTTTGAAACAAAATTACAAAGATTGACCAGGAGGATTTGGCAACATGGCGGTTGGCTGTCAATTGGCATAATTTTTAAATTGAGCCCTAAGAATATTCTGAATTTATGCAAAGTTTGTCGTAAAATGTGTTGCCTATGTTTTACACGAATTAAGGGGGAGCCAGAAAACATTTTAAAACAAAAAAGTCCTAGTTCTGTCACTGTGTTAAGACATACATTGTTGCCATATTTAAAACATGGTTCTTAGATTTTTCAGTTGAAAATTGTTACATATTCGAACCTTTTCAGACGGATGTAATAGTTTTAAAAATATTAGTGATTTATTTTACGTATTTTTTTTCATTTCAAAAAGGTTTCTTGCATTAAATATTTTATTTATTAATAATTTTAGCCGTCCTTATACACTAAATATCAGGCAATTTAGAATTTCACACAATGGAAATTATTTTTAAGCTTATATTTTTAATATAAAAACAAATCGTTTTCCTCCCCCACATTATCAAGTTTTTGAAACATAATTTTTTTTTATGAGAAACCTCCATTTAAATCGATAAATTAATAAAATTCCAATTTTTAAAATAAATACATTAACAATCGTGATAAACCATAAAACAAATTTCCCATTTCGTACTTTTTAGTTAAATCCAATTTGCATTCAGGGTGGTATCGTTCACTTTACCTAAAGTGTCTATTTGCCTAGAATGCTCCAAGACATGCTTAGACACTGGAAAATTAACCACAAAAGTAGAAGAACGTCGTACCAATCTCCAGCGTCGATCTGACATTGAATTGAATTGGCTATTCGTGACGTTTCTTAACTCCCGTATAATTGGTCATAATCCGAATAGGAAGCCTAAGGCCAGGGGTGTTACCGAACAGATTTTAATACAGGTACAAAATAAAATATTACTAAATAAATTAAAATTGACATGATAAAAAATATTTGCTGATTATAGTATATTTTACAACAAGAGATTAAAACACTGTTTTTTTTTCTTAGTGAAAATTTGTCCACGAGCGAATGAGGATATTTAGAATATAATAAATATATAAATAAATAACTGTGAGGGAATTTATAGTCAATCAGTAAATTCTAAAAAAGTCTTATTTGATATGCTATTTTTGCAGCTCT
Organism: Neocrepidodera transversa; assembly: GCA_963243735.1. Classification (NCBI taxonomy): domain Eukaryota; kingdom Metazoa; phylum Arthropoda; class Insecta; order Coleoptera; family Chrysomelidae; genus Neocrepidodera; species Neocrepidodera transversa. Next base: position 10,656,678 of record OY725342.1, on the reverse strand, counting down.
TTTATGTATTCTTGATCGGAAAAATGATAATGAATTAAAAAAATAATATTATTAAAAATAAATCGGTCAAGTACGTGTCGGACTTCCCACATTTAGGGTTCCGTACCAAATGGAGAATATAGGGCCAGCTGTGCAGAGGCAGGATTCTTAAAGGACTTTAAAATTTTAATCGAACTAATAAGTCAAAAATACTTGGTAAACAGATTTACAGAAGTGAAAAGAAAAATAACTTGACGCATTTGTGTTCGATGAAGAAAAAAAAATTATGAATATAATGAAATCATTCTGAATGACTTATAGGAGTTAATTTATTATTATTAGTATTATAATTATAAATAAGTGTTGTATTATTGGGTACATAAGTAAAAATTCAAATTCTGGTATAATCAACAAATTTTTGATATGAAAAGAAGGTCTTATGAAATTTAATAGATATAAAATTTTTATTATATTTGGAAAAGTAGTAAATATTTAAATATGAAAATTAAAATCATACAGTATAAAAGATGTTGGATAAGATTGAAAAATCAAGTAATGATTTTTGTTGGGCGGTTTTAAAAAAAGATTAGAAAGTCAAGATTAATTATAGAGACCTGAAAATAATAAAAAAGTCATAATTTTTATATACGATATGTAAAAGATTTTAAATTTTGTATTTTTAATACTTAAAACCCTGAAATATTTAAAATTTATCTATTTCCAAGTAATGAAAACAAAAAAAGATATAATCTATAAAAAATAAAAAATGGAGTTTTAATCAAAAAGAAGAGGAGCATCAAGTAAGAATATAAAAAAAAATTAAGCAGTTAAAAGAAGTAGATCTCAAAATTATGACAGACGAAGAAAAAGGAGAAGAGAAACTTGGCAGGCAACTTAAATTTCAAGTTGTTTTTTTGTACCGACAAATGTAGAAAAAAAATTATATGATGAAAAATGTGTTCTTTAATATAACTAATACGATTGTCCAGATAAAAATAATATCGATTATCACAATTTACATAAATGCAAAGGTACGGAACCCTAAAAATGACGGAATGGTAATGAAAAAACCATATTTATTAACATATCGGTATTTGTTGGTAAAATATACATAACAATAAACATTATCACCAAATTTCAAGTTCATAGGTCAATGGAAAGTTAAAAAATACTTCGGAACAAAATTTTGTAAAAAATGCTGACTTTGGCGGCTTTTCATTCCTACGTTTTATAATATTTTTTTAAAGCAAAAAATATGGCTTTAATCTACTCAATGAGCTCTATTCAACGATACCTCACTTGATGGGGTAAGCCAAATTTTTTTTCAGCGCCTCCCTTTAGCTGTATTGGAGCCCCCCTTAACAGATTCACTGCGGACGACGCGGATCCGCGTCGTGGGTTGGTGGTTCCTATGTGCTAACGGCGCGGATCCGCGCTTTAGATACCTTTTCCATTTATCTCTATGATATTTGATTAGCACGAGAGTTGCACACGTATTTTCTGCATTAGCATATGGGAGTAGGTTGTGGTAACGGAAATTACGTCACAGTTTTTAGTTTTGTTATTTCACTTTTGATCTGACACGTGCTTGATCATTTGCAACATGGAGTCCCTAGAGGCTGGTCCTTCTCTACGAAAGCGGCGAAAAATAACCGTAAAAAATAATAAAAAAATTAACAGCTGCTGAACTTGAGTATTTTTTAATTCATTTAGAGAGTGAGGTAGTTTTTATTTCATCAAGGGATGAATATAAAGGGGACAGTGATGCCAAGGAGATGGATGAATCAAGTAGTAAGTTTGAAATTGAAGTACCTAAAAGTGGTACATTTTGTGGTTTTTCAGGTGACAACGATGTTTCGGCTATATTACGAAAATACCCACAATCAACTTTTTTTACTGCTTGTAAAAAAAATATTTTAGCACAGGGGTACACCCTATTATATTACGTCCGCAGCGAACCTGTTAAAATCAATTAAAAACATTTTTTACAAGGTATATGGCTGTGGGTCAACAAGACGCATATACTGTGAAAATTTGAAGACTCCAACGGTTTAGCTGCTTGACCGGTGTGACAGACGGACGGACGGACGGACAGGCGAGTGAGAGCAATAGGGTTCCGTTTCAACCCTTTGGGGTACGGAACCCTAAAAACTAATAACTATGGGCGTTAGAGAGCGGAAGTGAACTGTCACAATTTCAAAATGCCGGGAAATTCAAACAGGTCGGCGCGACATGGTGCCTCACGTTGGCGAGGACTGCGCAGGGCTCATTTAAAGTGCCTTCATAGTTAGATCTCATAATAAGTGACCTAATTCCTAACCCAAGAATCGTACAAGATTTTTAGGTTATTTTAGGGATTGAAGAATTTGTTATTTTTTCTTATTTATCAGTACCTGTATTCCTGTATACAGGGTGGTTCATATGTTATGAGCTTAGAAAGAGTTTGCCAAAAATTGATAAAACACCCTATATCTAGGTTATAAGTGACAACAGATACATGAAGTATGGGTTCTTTGGAATCATCTCGGTGACTGCTATTCGCAGTTAACGTCTGACCCTCTCCCAATGATGCACCCTGTATAACTAGAATATATTACATTTTAAAATTATTTGTTCAACCAAACCATTTGTTATGTCTAAATTGTTGACTGAAGAAACGTACTTTTTGGTTTAATTATTAAACATTATAATGTAGCATTTATTACCGTTATTCATTTCATTTAACCCTCGTATCTACACATGTCCTATCCCTTTGATATACAACCCGATAGCCTAGTAAAGAACTTATAAACGTCCCTACGCTTAGCAGTTCTGTACAAGGAATTTGCAAAACATGAATGATAACCGCTGTAAACAATCGTCAATTAAAAGACATCTAGTTAGTCCACAATGCGACAGTAGGCTTTGTTTGTCGCCTTGACGACCGAACAATTGCCGATTGGCAACAAATGTCTCTCGGTTTCTACTTATCACAAGCCTATCTGATCTTTGGGCCTTTTTCGATTAAACAGAGAAACAGTTATAGGTAAAGAAAGATCCAGAATTATGCTCGAGCATGATTTGCCCAGGAAAATGGGTCCATAAATAACATTGTATTCATCAGTTTATAGTATATAAAAATAATAAATATATCAATTACCCAGGATAAACAAATAATATAATTGCCAATATACGAGGAATTTGAGAAAGAGATTAGATTAATAAAAATAATGACAATATAGACCTAGATAAGTATAAAGGATAAATTATAATTTAATAAATACAATAGTGCATAATAATAAAATGGAATTTGACAATAATTTGTCCAAGACATATAATAGAGAAAGAAAATTATAAATTCATATCACATAAAAATTAAGAAACGTTTTAAAATTGAGATCAGAAGGGGAATAATATCAGAAATAGTCCCCCTAGCAACCTTCTATTCAACTTATGTCGCACAAAAAATTAACGAAGAGAGTATAAAACAAGTCTATAATTGTATTGAAACAGAAGAACGTATTGGCATTCGCTGATGATTTAGCTATTACCAGCTTGATAGAAGATTTAACTAGTCAACTCAGCCAAAATATAACCTCACGCTTTTTCTTTATTAACAATTACGAATTGATCAAATAAAACCCATTGAGTTTAATTATCTACCTTAATTTGAGCTAGATTTTTGAATAAATTCATTTAAAAATTCAAATTTCCAATTATTTGAATATGCCGCCATTACGATCGTGACGTCACTTATGTGCAATGAAGTTACCGTCAATCCATTAACTGCAATTGTGTACAGAAGAGAATACGAATGAACAACAGATGTTAAATTTCACTTATACAGATAAAGATGGAGAAAACCATTATATGATAATTGGATAAAGATGAAAACTTGGACCTATCCACTGTGAATTCGCATTCAAAATCAAGAGAAATAAATAGATATTAGATTCCGCTGTTAGATAAAGAAAACGATTATTTTAACGAGAACAAGTAATAATTTGCTGTTTGGTACATAAGTGCTGTCACTGTTGTAGTTTGTACTCTGTAGAGCTGGTTTATGTTGATAATTTTCCGTGTTTATTTGTATTTGTAAAGATATGTAAACAAAGGTAAAAGTAAACACAATTAAAAACACATTAACCAAACGACACTTTATAAGCAAAAGTCATCTATATTTGAAAGCATCAATTTTATTTAGAGAAACTGGTCCACGTTAATATTATGCTGCAATTATTGCAATTAAGTGACGTAGGTGCACGACAAGTTGCATAGATGCAGTGATTTTTAAATATCAATTTTTTCATGTTAAATTAAAGAAAAAAACAGAAAAAACAATTTTTTCATAAAAAGAAATTCATTTTTTTCTCAAATAATGCAAAAAAAGATGGACTAATTTTTCAAGTTGAACTCCCCATTGCCAAGCAATTATAAGTAGGTTACTTATAGGAAACTATTAATACTTTACTCCACTCTTGAATATATCCGACTCTTTTCTATGGACAAATCACTTTAGAAGCACTGTAATAGTTATTTACATTACAAGATCCGAAAGCTAACTTTTAGGAGCGAGGTGTTTTGAAACACCGAACTCCTGAAAATGCTTTCGGATCATGTAATGTATTGAACTTTTCATTCTCCCCACAGCGTTGCCGTTTAGATACATATGTATGTATTGAATTTAGTACATTTTCCTGCAATATATTTTTTTAATGAAAATGTTATATTTATTTGTAGGCGCTTTTGATAATTTATTTATTTTTGACTGCCTTTTTATCATTGAATATATTTCTTACATTTTCCACACTTTCTAATGTTTTTGCTTTAATGACGTACGTTATATGTCAAAAAAGTACATCTAGTACCAATTTAGTTGATACATTTTTCCTTTTCAATTCAATATATTCTGCTGTGTTGCTCCGGAAACGTTGCAGTCTCCAACTACTAAGATATTTCGTGGTTGACATATGTCAAACAATTTAAAAGTTTGAAAATTCAAAAATGATTTCAATTGAAGTTTGTAAAAGTTTGTTGCAAGACAAATCGAAAGAACGGTACTATTTAGTTTATGTAAATTTTACGAGGTGGTGTGCGACAAATAATTTTTCGAATATAACTGAAGATGTGTTATTAGCATTTTTATTTGAACAATCAAAGACTTTGTCTCCTTCTACATTATGGTCGGAATACTCCATGCTGAAATTGACTATTTTTATAGAAAAAGATCAAGATATGTCGCAGTTTAGCCGCTTAAAGGCATTTTTGAAGAGGAAAAATGAGGGTTATCGCCTCGAAAGTCGCAAGTATTTTCAAGTGATGAAATTTCTAAGTTTTTGACATTTTTACCTTTTTGTCCTAGGCGCGAAAGTAACCTTTTAGTACCTAGCAACCGATCACCTGGCATGTTTCACTTTCAGTTTCACTTCTGTCATCAAGATAGAAAGTTACGCTTTCGTACAGGGAAGAATGAAAAATAAATTCTTTAGGTCCGTGGTGATACTCCTACTAGCATGATTTACGACTCTCAGAAAATCGAGAACTTGGGTTCAAGAAGGCTTAACTACAAAATATATACATTTGTAAAAAATCGGTTGTGTCGTCCCAAAACTTTCCCGACGAGTATCCACGAATAGTTTTTCAGATATTTAATGCTAAATTTTCAACTTTTGACATTTTTTTATTCTTGACAGGTGACAGTTGGAGAAATAATTTTGACTGTTTTGAATAGTTTTTCAACGGCTTTCAAATGACATATTGCATGTACAATTTCGTCACATATTGCATCTGTCATTTTTTGATAGTGACACTCACCTTTGACAGATGTCATACAAAAACTAATGAGTTCTTCCGACGGGTAACCCTAACCCATATACCAAATTTCAGCTCAATCGGATTAATACTTTTTCAGATATTTAATGCTAAATTTTCAAATTTTGGCATTTTTTTATTCTTGACAGGTGATAGTTGGAGAAATAATTTTGACTGCAAGTCAAATTCCGTGAGATATTGGATCTGTCATTTTTTGATAGTGACACTTTCATTTGACAGATGTCATACATAAACTTATGGTTTCTTCCGACGGGTAACCCAAACCCCTATGCCAAATTTCAGCTCAATAGGATTAAACGTGTGGCCTCTATCGTGGAAGAATACACACACACGCAGACAGATACAGACAGACAGACTTCCATTTGGAAATGGTCTTAATCGTTTCAGGGAACCCGAAAATGGATATTTCCGTTTTTATCTCGAAATCTTTTTTTAGCTCGTTCACAATACTTTCCCTTCCTAGGAGGTGGGTCGGGAAAGTAAAAATTACGGAATGATAATAATCATTTACTCTATATTTATAGTAAAATTTTCACTGATGCATCTAAACTTGAAGTTAATTAATCAAAATTCTAGAAGAAATGAGAGAAAGTCATTTAATTAATAGAGAGAAAGGAATAGGTATCAAAACCGTACAAAAATTAATGGACTTTTTTTAAAACTGGGATAGCAAATGCTATCAATATATCGAGCAATGTTGCGGCTTTTAGAGCTGGTCCAAGACGCGCTACTTCTCTCCTCTGCATGGGTAACTGGATGTGAAGAGCTGTACCATTTGGACATGTATCAGGTTCCAGAACACATGGCGAATTACTCCGTAAGAAAAACATCATTCATAGTGAAATCCATAGTTTCTAATGAATTAAAGAAGATCCTGATTCATCCAGTTACCAATAGTTAATACTGTACGGTTTGAAACCGATATAATATCTATGCATCCCAGATCTCCTTAAGAAATTTACCTCAATGGAACTTTAAAACAACTGGATTACTTGTTGGAGCAAGAGGAGGAATACCAAATGTTACATTAAATGAAAGACAATATGATCCTCAATAATTTAGAAATTGGTAATAGAAGAATTGGCCATACCCTAGGGTTACCCTATGTAGCATCTAAAAAAGCATTGTCAAATGTCATGTCTTATTTTTCTTAATAGACTCAATGATACGTGGATTTTCTTTAAACTTAGTTGCCAGTATTGTTAAATGATGTAGGTGTAAACATAGCTGGTATGTATTTTTAATATAATAGTCTTGGACTACACTATAGCCGAATGGTAGGAGATTTTCTAAATAGAAATTTTAGTAATACTTGAATAAGTAGAGGGTAGAGGTGGTCCTAAAAACTCGCTCGCTGGATCTTCTGACTTCTTTCCTGTGGATTATTTTATTTCACTGGAATAAATAATGGACAAAAATTTCTTTAATGAATAGAAGCTGCTCTGAATACGTAAAAAAAAATCGGTTGTGTCGCCCCAAAACTTTCCCGACAAGTATCCACGAATCCTTTTTCAGATATTTAATGTAAAAATTTCAAATTTTAATATTTTTTTATTTTTGACAGCTGACGAAATAATTTAGACTGTTCTGAATAGAGTTTTTCAAGGGCTTTCAAATGACATATTGCATGTCCAATTAGGTGACATATTGCATCTGTCGTTTTTTGATAGTGACACTCACGTTTGACACATGTTATACAAAAACTAATAAGATCTTCCGACGGGTAGACCCAAACCCATATACCAAAGCACAATCGGATTAATACTTTTTCAGATATTTAATGTTAAATTTTCAAAATTTGACATTTTTTTATTTTGACAGCTGACAGTTGGAGAAATAATTTTAACTGTTCTGAATAGAGTTTTTCAAGTGCTTTCAAATGACATATTGCATGTCCAACAGATGTCGTACAAAAACTAATGGGTTCTTCTGAAGGGTAACCCAAACCTCTATAAAAAATTTCAGCTCAATCGGATTAAATGTGTGGCCTCTATCGTGGAAGAATACACACACCCACACACACACACACAGACCGACAGACAGACTTCCATCTGGAAATGGTCTTAATCGTCTCAGGGCACCAGAAAATGGATATTTCCATTTTTATCTCGATATTTTTTTTAGCTCCTTCACAATACTTTCCCTTCTAGGAGGTGGGTCGGGAAAGTAATAATCAAGATGTTTCTAAAAAAATTAGTCAATATAAAAAAGTGCAGAAACTATATCGAAAGGTGTGGAGGACATTTTAAGCAATAATTGGAGATTTTTTATTTAATTAATTTTTTTGGTTGGTTAAGTTTAGTTTTTTAGTGATAAGTTTCGTCGATAATTTCGGATCTGTAATAATTTTCCAGTGACCTACAAATACTAATGAATAGTTGATTTATATACTTAGACACCTCAAAAATTGAAAATTAAATTGCCCTTTTTTATCCCTTAAAATGAAAATTTTGCAAAATCCTTTCGTAGTGGGTGTCTGTGTTATGAACAGAACATATTCTCAAAATTTCAAGTCTCTGGGTTATGTAGATTTTGCCCTACGTTGTTTCTATATCAGTCAGTCAATAAGTCAGGACTTTGCCACTTATATCATACATTTTATATAACCAAAAATAATAGCATATACGAGATCTAATGAGGATATAATAATCGTGTACTAGAAAAGGATAACAAATTTACGACATCTAATTTTGTTATTAAGTTTCAATAATCATTCTCATTTCTAGATCGAACGATAGTGGTATCTTCGGATCATTGGCTAAATTAAGCGATAACCAAGCAAATTTATTGATGAAAATTTACCAATAAGATTATTATTAAGACACATTATACCACACACGTAAACCCGAAACAATGAAAAATGAAATTCTAAAGGCAATTTCGTAGCGGGTAACCTCTACCTCTTCCGCGTTTATCCTTATTTATTTCTAAAGCCAACTAAGCAACCGATCAACCAACCCATAGCAACCATTATCGTCCCATTCAATAATTAAATCGTGTAAAGCAATTTATTACTTATTAGAAAATTATCAATAGAAAAAAATCTATGAAATTGCTATATAGCATATCAAACATATGCCTTAAGAAGACAATGGGCGCTGGGTGGGAGTGTATATTAATAGCGGGCTCGGGTAAGTTAAGAGCTACAGACCAACACACTGGGTATATATTCATAATTACAGTGGAATGTCCGAGAATGCGCATCCACTGATTGTGTTCTTGTAATTACATATTCGTGAGTTATAATTAAGCCTTGGACACAGGACTGGACTTACCTAAATAAATAATACATCTACCATGTCTATTGTTTTATTCATCAATATTTAAATTGAGTTAAGAGTACTTACGGTAAAGAAATTGATAGATAACACCTTAAACTATTATACATTTTAATAATAACTACATTTGTTTGTTATAATAAAAACAATATATTATATAGAACAATAAATTTCCTACAAATTTTGTATTTTTTATTTTTTAGAATTACGCGTAGTTTCGCCGCCAAAATGAAATATATAGAGATTGGGCTTTTTTTTTTAATTTTGAGTCTAAATTATGCATTTTTATAAAAAATTACAGGTAATCAAAGTTGTAAAACATAAAATTTCTAATAAATTCTGTCTTAACTATTTTTTTAAATTACGCATAATTTCGCCGTTCGAGAGCGTCAAAAAAATATATAGACTCCGCATTTAATTTTATGAAAAATTTTAGGTAATCAAAATTATAGAACATAAAATTTCCTATAAATTATTCTGTCTTTACTATTTTTTTTAAATTCAGCATAATTTCGGCATTAGAGGGCGTCAAAAAATATATAAAGACTGAGCATTTTTTAAATTTTGAGCCTTAAATTTTGCATTTTTACGAAAAATTGCAAGTAATCAAAATTGTAAAACATAAAATTTCCTACAAATTCTGTCTTTACTATTTTTTTAAATTCAGCATAATTTCGGCATTAGAGGGAATCAAAAAAATATATAGACTACGCCTTTTTTTAAATTTTGAGCCTTAAATTTTGCATTTTTACGAAAAATTGCAAGTAATCAAAATTGTAAAACATAAAATTTCCTACAAATTCTGTCAATACTATTTTTTTGAATTCAGCATAATTTCGGCATTAGAGGGAATCAAAAAAATATATAGACTACGCCTTTTTTTAAATTTTGAGCCTTAAATTTTGCATTTTTATGAAAAATTGCAAGTAATCAAAATTGTAAAACATAAAATTTCCTACAAATTCTGTCAATACTATTTTTTTGAATTCAGCATAATTTCGGCATTAGAGGGAGTTAAAGAAATATATAGACTACGCCTTTTTTTAAATTTTGAGCCTTAAATTTTGCATTTTTATGAAAAATTGCAAGTAATCAAAATTGTAGAACATAAAATTTCCTACAAATTCTGTCTTTACCATTTTTTTGAATTCCGCAAAATTTCGGCATAGAGGACGTCGGAAAATATATAGACTGCACATTTTTTTAAATTTTGAGCCTTAAATTTTGCATTTTTATGAAAAATTGCAAGTAATCAAAATTGTAGAACATAAAATTTCCTACAAATTCTGTCTTTACTATTTTTTTGAATTCAGCATAATTTCGGCATTAGAGGGAATCAAAAAATATATAGACTACGCCTTTTTTTAAATTTTGATCCTTAAATTTTGCATTTTTATGAAAAATTGCAAATAATCAAAATTGTAAAACATAAAATTTCCTACAAATTCTGCCTTAATTATTTTTTTGAATTCCGCATAATTTCGGCATTAGAACGCGTCAAAAAAATATATAGAGACTGCGCCTTTTTTTAAATTTTGAGCCTTACATTTTGCATTTTTACGAAAAATTGCAAGTAATCAAACTTGTAGAACATAAAATTTCCTACAAATTCTGTCTTTACCATTTTTTTGAATTCCGCATAATTTCGGCATAGAGGACGTCGAAAAATATATAGACTGCACATTTTTTTAAATTTTGAGCCTTAAATTTTGCATTTTTACGAAAAATTGCAAGTAATCAAACTTGTAGAACATAAAATTTCCTACAAATTCTGTCTTTACTATTTTTTTGAATTCAGCATAATTTCGGCATTATAGGGAGTCAAAAAAATATATAGACTACGCCTTTTTTTAAATTTTGAGCATTAAATTTTGCATTTTTATGAAAAACTGGAAGTAATCAAAATTGTAAAACATAAAATTTCAAACAAATTCTGTTTAACTATTTTTTTTGAATTCAGCATAATTTCGGCATTAGAGGAAGACAAAAAAATATATAGACTACTCCTTTTTTTAAATTTTGAGCCTTAAATTCTCTAGATGGCGTAAAAGAAATAGATATAGTTTTAAGTAATTTTTTTTAAAAATTCCGCAATTTTCATAACAAAATTAAAAAAAAAATCATAAAGCTAAAATTTCTTACTAATTTAATGGACTTTTTTTAAATTTTTTTTATAATAGATAATTAATTGTATCTCTTATTTTTTATTTTACTTTAACAATATTTTTACCAAAATCAATTTATGTTTTTTTTTTAATTAATTAATTTTAATTCTTTCGTTACTTATTTAACGATAAAATTATTACCAAGATTTATAATTATAAATATATTTCGATAACGTTTAATGGCTTTTGATTAACTATTTAGTAATAACTCCAAATTATTTATTTATATTATATATTTTTTTTCCAAAGTTTTTGATGTGTATTCGGTGATTTTTTCAATTTTTGATTAATAAAAATACCGAATCAAATGTGAGTGTATAATTTTCCACAAAAATCTATAGTTATTGGAAACAGTGAAAAAAATTACTTTTATCCAGTAAGATTTTTTGTTTAAATATTCAAAGTTGAAATTTTACTTTCGACGTGTTTCTCCTTACTTTCGTCGATTTTGACTCCTGTGTTCTGTAGTCCTTGTTCTAATATGGCGCTATCAATCATCAGTAATTCGTATACTTATAAACGTATTTTTCAGTGAAAAGTTGTAAAACATTTTTTTAATTAAAATTACCTATAAGTAGCTTATTACAAAAGCAGGAGTGAGTTTGCACGTTTCCTGCATAATTTTAACCCTTTACAGCGTTGCCAAATTGTATTTTAAACTCCCACTTTGGGGACTTTTTAGAAACTACTTGGAAAAGCACCATTTGCTTTTGTATGACTTTTTTTCTAAACAAAATCTTGTATATACAAATAATTTAACATATTAATTATCTAGAATTACAGAGCAAAAAACAGACAGAATTTAGTAGTTTTCATGTTAATTAATACAATAACAACAATCAATACTCACTTTATTTATAAAATTCTACAGTGAAAGTAAAACGCAAAACATATTATTATATAAAATTATATGTTTGTACTTCTAATTCAACTCTATCTGTAATTTAAAGTGTTTAATTTGAATAATTCTCGGTCACAACACGAAGTCACATTCAGAACCCAATATTATTTCAATTGTTTACCAGTTCCAGAGGATAAGTATGTGGTTAGGACGTTTAATAACAGTAATCTCCTATCCGGAGCCCTTTTAACAATGTACTCGGAACGACTAAGAACGGATTTCGTAGCTGTTTTCGACAGATTAGTTGTTCAATGAGAACACACAGCATTTTTATTTACCCCCTGCGATGTACAATATATGCAATTTGTTGAAAATGTCACCGTGCGGGAGTTGGAGGTATAAAGGGGGAAGGAAGCTCATTATCCTGCGAGCGCCTTGATCTAATCCAGGAACGGTACTGGAGTTTTTTTAATAAAATTAGATTTTTTTACGTGTTGAAATTAAAACAAATTTTTTTTTTACATTTCTATAATAAGACAAAATTTAGGTCTCTCTTAAGGCTCCTCTTTTGCCAGGACAGCTCAAGAAGTGATTATAGTCCAAGGCATGTTTTTTTAGTGGTTAGGCTACAGAGTTTGGACTTGGTATCGGAAAATACAAGTAGGCAGAGCAGGATTTGGTTCTACTAGAGATTGTTCTCATCCTTGTCTTTTCTGCACGATTATTAAATAAGTTTCCACTATACATGCTGTCTTTAATATCAGCTCTAGTACTTATACATTACCCTGAATATAAATAATTTTTGATGAATTGAAGGGAAAATTCCAAAAACAATCTGAGAAATTTGAACATTGTTACAAAGAAGCATTTTGGAATGGAGAAACGATTGGTACAATAAAAAAATACGAAAAAGAAAACTTGGATACGTTTTAGCTCAAAATACAATTAAGGGATAAGTGATTTTTGATGAATTGAAGGGGAAATTCCAAAAATAATCTGAGAAATTTGAACATTGGTACAAAGAAGCATTTTGGAATGGAGAAACGATTGGTAAAATCAAAAAATATGAAAAAGAAAACTTGGATACGTTTTAGCTCAAAATACAAAGAAGGGATAAGTAATTTTTGATGAATTGAAGGGAAAATTCCAAAAATAATCTGAGAAATTTAAACATTGGTACAAAGAATCATTTTTTAATGGAGAAACGATTGGTACAATCAAAAAATATGAAAAAGAAAACTTGGATACGTTTTGGCTCAAAATACAAAGAGGTGATAAGTTATTTTTTATGAATTGAAGGGAAAATTCCAAAAATAATCTGAAAAATTTCAGCATTGGTACAAAAGGGCATTGTCAGATGGGGAAACTTTTAAAGATATGAAAAAAAAATTGGAAACGTTTTAGGGCAAAATACAAAGAGGGGATAAGTGATTTTTGATGTCTTAGATGGAATATAAAAAAAAAATCTGATAAATTTGAACATTGGTACAAAGAGGTATTTTTGGATATAAAAACGATTGGTGAAGAAAAAAAATATGAAAAAAAAATGTGGATACGTTTTAGGGCAAAATAAATGATTTTTGATATCTGGAAGGGAAAATTCCACAAAAAATGTGAGAAATTTGAACATTGGTACAAATAATTATTTTTGGATGGAGAAACAATTATGTAAAATAATATGAAAAAAAATTAAAGATATTTTAGGTCAAAATACTAAGAGGGCATAAGTTATTTTTGATGACTTAAGGAAATATTAAAAAAAAAATCTGAGAAACTTAAACATTGGTACAAAAGGGCATTTTCGGATGGAGAAACGAGTGGTGAAGTAAAAAATATGAAAAAAAAATTGGAAACGTTTTAGGGCAAAATACAAAGAGGGGATAATTGATTTTGGATGTCTTAAAGGGAAAATTCCAAAAAAAATCTAAGAAATTTGAACATTGGTATAAAGAGGTATTTTTGGATGGGGAAAAATTTATGATGTAAAATAATATGAATAATAAATTAGAGATCTTTTAAGTCAAAATACTAAGAGGGGATAAGAATTTTTGATGACTTAAGGAAATATTAAAAAAAAAATCTGAGAAACTTAAACATTGGTACAAAAGGGCATTTTCGGATGGAGAAACGAGTGGTGAAGTAAAAAATATGAAAAAAAAATTGGAAACGTTTTAGGGCAAAATACAAAGAGGGGATAATTGATTTTGGATGTCTTAAAGGGAAAATTCCAAAAAAAATCTAAGAAATTTGAACATTGGTATAAAGAGGTATTTTTGGATGGGGAAAAATTTATGATGTAAAATAATATGAATAATAAATTAGAGATCTTTTAAGTCAAAATACTAAGAGGGGATAAGAATTTTTGATGACTTAAGGAAATATTAAAAAAAAAATCTGAGAAACTTAAACATTGGTACAAAAGGGCATTTTCGGATGGAGAAACGAGTGGTGAAGTAAAAAATATGAAAAAAAAATTGGAAACGTTTTAGGGCAAAATACAAAGAGGGGATAATTGATTTTGGATGTCTTAAAGGGAAAATTCCAAAAAAAATCTAAGAAATTTGAACATTGGTATAAAGAGGTATTTTTGGATGGGGAAAAATTTATGATGTAAAATAATATGAATAATAAATTAGAGATCTTTTAAGTCAAAATACTAAGAGGGGATAAGAATTTTTGATGACTTAAGGAAATATTAAAAAAAAACTGAGAAACTTGAACCTTGGTACAAAATTGCATATTCAGATGGAGAAACGACTGGTGAAGTAAAAACATATGAAAAAAAAATTGGAAACGTTTTATGGCAAAATACAAAGAGGGGATAATTGATTTTTGATGTCTTAAAGGAAAAATTTAAAAAAAAAATCTGATAAATTTGAACATTGGTACAAAGAGGTATTTTTGGATGGAGAAATAATTTGAGATGTAAAATAAAAAGAAAAAAAAAATTTTTGATCACTTAAGGAAATATTAAAAAAAAATCTGAGAAACTTGAACATTGGTACAAAAAGGCATTTTCAGATGGAGAAACGATTGGTGAAGTAAAAAAATATGAAAAAAAATTGGAAACGTTTTAGGGCAAAATACAAAGAGGGGATAATTGATTTTGGATGTCTTAAAGGGAAAATTCCAAAAAAAATCTAAGAAATTTGAACATTGGTATAAAGAGGTATTTTTGGATGGGGAAAAATTTATGATGTAAAATAATATGAATAATAAATTAGAGATCTTTTAAGTCAAAATACTAAGAGGGGATAAGAATTTTTGACGACTTAAGGAAATATTAAAAAAAAACTGAGAAACTTGAACCTTGGTACAAAATTGCATATTCAGATGGAGAAACGATTGGTGAAGTAAAAACATATGAAAAAAAAATTGGAAACGTTTTATGGCAAAATACAAAGAGGGGATAATTGATTTTTGATGTCTTAAAGGAAAAATTTAAAAAAAAAATCTGATAAATTTGAACATTGGTACAAAGAGGTATTTTTGGATGGAGAAATAATTTGAGATGTAAAATAAAAAGAAAAAAAAAATTTTTGATCACTTAAGGAAATATTAAAAAAAAATCTGAGAAACTTGAACATTGGTACAAAAAGGCATTTTCAGATGGAGAAACGATTGGTGAAGTAAAAAAATATGAAAAAAAATTGGAAACGTTTTAGGGCAAAATACAAAGAGGGGGATAAGTGATTTTGGACGTCTTAAAGGGAAAATTCTAAAAAAAATCTGAGAAATTTTAACATTGGTACAAAGAGGTGTTTTTGGATGGAGAAACAATTTGGGATGTAACATAATAGGAAAAAAAAAATGTGGATATTTTAGGTCAAAATACTAAGACTAATTTTTGATGACTTAAGGAAATATTAAAAAAAATATGGGAAACTTGAATATTGGTACAAAAGGGTATCTTCAGATGGAGAAACGACTGGTGAAGTAAAAAAATATGAAAAAAAAATTGGAAACATTTTAGGGCAAATTACAAAGCGGGGATAAGTGATTTTTGATGTCTTAAAGGGAAATTCTAAAAAAGATCTGAGAAATTTGAACATTTGTACCAAGAGGTATTTTTGAATGGAGAAACAATTTGGGATGTAAAATAATATGAAAAAAAATTAGAGATGTTTTAAGTCAAAATACTAAGAGGGGATATGAATTTTTGATGACTTAAGGAAATATTAAAAGAAACATCTGAGAAACTTTGAACATAGGTACAAAGAGGTATTTTTGGATGGAGAAACAATTCGGATGTAAAATAAATTAGAAAAAATAATTGAAGACGTTTAAGGTCAAAAACTAAGATTGGATAAGTAATTTTTGGTCACTTAACGAATAAAAAAAAATCTGAGAAACTTGAACATTAGTACAAAAGGGCATTTTCAGATGGAGACACTATTGGTACAGTAATTAAATATGAAAAAGAAATTTGGATGTTAGGTCAAAATACAAAAAGGGGATAAGTGATTTTTGATGTTTTAAAGGGAAAGTTCCAAAAAAAAATCGGAGAAATTTGAATGGTTCAGAGGTATTTCTGGATGGAGAACCGATTGGTGAATATGAATATATTTAGATATAGTAGATATACAATAGGTTCTAGAGGTGCTTAAATTAATTATTCTTCTTGTTCAATGGTAACCTAAATTGCTGTAGTAGAAAACACTTTTATTCAACTTTCAAAAAGATACAAATCAAAATACACAGAGTGTTTTATCTGAAATAAAAGTATCCAATTTTTGTAATGATTAAATTAGAACACCAAAAATAAACAAATGCAATAATTATTAACACTTCTATTTAGTAATAATACAAAATAGGAATTGTACAATCTTAATTAATAATAAAAACACACAATGTGTTTTCTTTTTTTTTTAAATAAAAATCAGAAAGCCAGATCTGCAAGGATTCCACGGCTGATAAAAGGATATACATGCAAGAAAATCTCAAAAGGCAAATTTGTTTTCAGTCAGGCTCGCAAAGGAAGTCTTGAATAAAAAAGAAATTACAACTCAGGAGGGTGAAAATAACAACGAAGACTCTTTAAAAGAAAAATATAATTAGAAATATGGAACAAGGAAATCAAACGAAATGAAAGGAGGGCGTATTCATTCTTTCTTTAAAGAAATTTGAGAGTGGCTGGTAGCTCAATGGAAACTCATCTAGTTATTTACTGTAAACAAGGGGATCTGTCCAACGTGGATATTTTTATGGACGAAAAAAATATACGTGGATTGATAAATATATTTATTTTATTTCTTAAACGTTAGACTTTTAAATTTTAATCAGAAGTGGCACTAGAATATTTTTAGGTTAGATTTAATTATGAAATTCTTCGTAAATGGTGATAGTAATAATAAATGACTTGAATAAATCCTATCCACATGCGAAATCACAGAATCTAAAGATTTATCCAAACCGAGTGGTAATTCATCTTGTTACTTGAAATAGATGGCGTAAAAAGAATACAATAAATAAAATTGGCGATACGCGACATCTTTTATTCCATTCCGCAATATTTGATTTATCTGGTCGATATACAAACAATCGATTCGAACAAGAATAAGATGCGTTTTTCCTATTGTGTATAGAGCTCGTTATTTCTTCCGATTAACTGTAGCACCTGAAATGGTTTAAGAGAATCGACCAGTTTTTGTTCACTGCAGTCACATTCTTCAGTATTTCCTAAAGAATTTTTCAGCTTTGTTATAGATGGATAATAAAGGGAGATAAATAAAGATGCATCAATAGAGATAATTTTTACCTGACAAAATAACTACTAATATTAATAATATTTATTAATAAGACAATCCGGCAAATTTAATTGAACAATATTGGGATTCAGCTAAAATATCAGGTCTGGTTTGTTTCATATCCCCATTTTTTCTCTATCCAAACTTTAGGAATTTTTCTAAGTACGGTCCTGTTCTTGTATACCTTGAAAATATGAGTTTATTACAGAAAATCAAAATGATGGAAGTAAAATGTACTATAAAATTGAATAACAAACTATCATATCAATTCTTGTAATAAATAAGAACTGGGCTAGTTAATAAAAAAAATCATACAGGGTGACGCAAATTGAACGCTTTTTTTTAAATTAAATTATCAGGGCCGGTCTCCGAGTGACCTGTCACTAGGTGTTAATAAGAATTTATTTTTAAAATGGAATACAGCCAATATTTTTTATTTCTTAGGATAGACCGGGGGCAATGGGAGTTAATTGTATATTTATTTCATTTTTAACCTCTAATATACTCTTAAAGTGTCCCCGTGAGACATAATACGCCATCAAATTCCTTCAAGAATAGACAGATTTAGATTAAATTTGTAGGGGGTTCCCTTGATGAGTAATCGAGTGGGAATCCGAAGCCATCCACTCTCTTCGACCACCGCGGTTTCAGACAATTTGAGATTAATGGATATCAATTCCGAGGTTGCCACGTCTAATATTATATTACATTTCGTCAGACTCAACAAAAAATAATACTTTGAACAACTACATTTTTCACAGGTGTAGCTTATTATAAAAATAATTTAGTCATTTTGTAATGACATCAAGATTATAGTTATTGAAACATTCTTATTGGGGTCGATAGTAACGTTACCACTGATCCCCTTCGATATCTGTTTGTTTTTCCTCATTAAAGATGACACGAACAAAAGATCAAAAAAACAGCGAATTTTACGAACAAGGTAGGGCTATATCATATCTCATTGATGGGATACAAAGAAAGAGAGAAGCAACGGCAGAAGGGAAAAATATTGATCAAATGATTTCCATGGGATATAACACGGTAACAAAGACACTTGTTTCAGTAATGATTAAAATAAATAAATTAAATCGCGCACGGCACTGGAGTAGAATTAACTTAAAATTATGAGAGAAGCATCGAATAAAAGGCTAGTCGTACCAGTTGAACCTTCACCGGACAGATGGAGACACTCTCGTCTGTGCTTCTTAGACGCCGAAGTTTATATCGAGTGGGAAAATTCGATCCGTTGTCGGTAGCTGCAGTGGCAGCCCGAAGTACGAGTTGCTCAGCCGTTCCAGTGGCCGTACGACCTTTAGAGACAGGTCAAGCTGAAGCCAAGTTCAAGTTGTACCGGAGTCCAGGACCATCATCCGACCACACCACTACAGCAAAGCCGTGCCTGTACCGTCCGACACATCACCGTTACACATCTTTCAGCCGGATTTTTTTGGTAAAAATAAAAGTTATATTTATTAAATTTTATTTGTTTTGAGTTTTAACATCCCAGCAGCAATACCCAGGCAACTAAACCCAGTAGGACAAGTAAAGACCACCCTTCTGGCCGCCAGTGATTTTGGTCGATACCATAACGACCCCTGGAGTATTTTCTTTCTCCACTGAAGCTGCCCGTGCAGTGGCCTTCGCACTATAAACCGTAGGTGGCGCCCGAGGCAATTCGAAACCTGAAACAAGGCGCCAAAGTGACCCGTAACGGCCGAAGTGCGTTACAACTTTCACACAAGAGTTTTTTCTGCAAACCAAGAGGTTGAGATGTGATAATACATCATGAAAGCAGCGGATATTTACATCGGTTCTTTTTTTTCGAAAATAATACGTAGATTAGCCTATGAAATGGCTGTAAAGTACGCTCTGAAAGCGCTTACATCTTGGGCTACTAATAAAATTACCGGAGACGATTTGGTTTTCCGAATTCATGAACAGATACAACGAGTACTCAAGGTACAATTCTCTCGAGGACTACAAGCTTCAACAGAACAAATGTAAGTGCCTCCTTTGATAATCTTAGTAGAGTAGTAGACCGCGAAAAGTTTCCAGCAAAAGTTATCTACATTATTGGCAAGACGGGTATTCAGAAACCCAACAGGGTAGTCTTCAAAATAGGAATTCGGCAAGTAGGTGAGCGTGGATTTCTTGTGACAGTTACTATTCCTGTAAATGCTATACGAAATTATGTCCCGCCAATGTTCATTTTTTCCACACGTAAGGCATTAAGATCATTTCATAAGAGATGGCCAAATTGGGTGCATTGGTGTAGGGAGCAGGGAATTCTTCTGGGAATCGAATTTGTGATATTCCTCCTCAAACACTTCCAGAACCACATAAATTCATTAATGTATAAAGACTACTCCTATTAGACAACCATTCTTTTCATATGACAATAGAGGTAATAGATTTCTGTAAAGCCAATGGTAGCGTCATAATATCATTTCGTCCGGGACCGTTCTTTGCAACCGGATTTACTGCCGCCTCGTGTGGGCTTATTGCGTTATCTCCCGTCTCTTTCTCTACTGCACCCAGTCCATCAACCTTGTTACCTATACTAATTTGTACAGGTTCTTTAATGGCTGTTTGTAGTGGTCTTCTGGATCCATTTTTGGTTTTCCATATATTCTTTGCCTTCTGTGATCCAGCGCCTCACAGTTGCATAGTATGTGGATTGCTTTCTCGGTCCCTTTATTGCATTGTCTGCATTTAAGGTCCCGCGTAGAAGTCTGGGTATATTGTTCCAGTATACTTTGTGTTCTTGCTTAATCCAGTCTCTTATATAGTTCCTAAACGTACGTTTTGGTACTCCCATCGCTAGTTCTGGAAGAATTAATGGGGTTGACGACCCGCTTCTTGCGAGCTCGTCAGCCTTTTCGTTTCCAGCGATACCATTGTGACCTGGAACCCACGATAAAGTTACTTTATTGTGGGTCGCCAGTTCCCTAAGTTCTTCGCCACATTCCCATAACAGTCTAGATGTCACCTTTGGGCTTCTTATGACGCTGCTTGACTGTCTGAGTAGATTATGATTCTTCTTCCCTCGTGGGCTCTCATATTACTATTTCTCGCACATTCGAGTATTGCATTGGTACTTATTCTGTTCGCAGTATATACCAGTTCCAGTTCCCCCCTCGGTTTTTGACCCGTCTGTATACCAGGTAATTCCGTTACGGTTTGTTCTGAAATCTGTGCTTGTATTCTTAATTATTATTCTCAGATCTTTGTTGAAGCTGTATTTAGCAGTCATGTGGTCTGACCTTATGCCAAGCATATTATCTCCCACATGATCCAGCTTAGTGTGTCCCAGTCTGTGATTTCCTTCATAGAATGGTGAGTCCTCTAGCTGTCGTAGAGCCATTCGAGCTTTCCCCATTATAACGTATTGTAATGGCGGGAGGTCAAGCAGGGTTTCCAAACCAGCTGTGGGTGTTATTTTATGTTTCCCGATATTCCTAAGCAGGCAAGTCTTTGTATCTTACCGAATTTGGAGACAGCGGTCCGTTGTTTTATATTTGGCCACCAGACCAGAGATGCATGTTACCATGGGCAGCACTACCATATTGTACAACCAATGTTCCATTTTTGGATTGAGCCCCCATGTTTTGTAACGGTTTTAAAATAACGTTACGAATTTTGTACCTCTAATCTTTGTTTTCGGTATCAAGTATTATTTTATGACTAAATTTTACTTTAGGTGTTGCCAGGTTATTTTGTTGTAAGAACCGGAAGTCTGTTGTCGCAATGTTGTTGTGGAAATACTTTAAAACATATATTTATTGGGGTTTTAATAGAGGCGTGACCGATTTAGGGGTCTAAGATTTAGTCTATAATAGTACTTATAACTAAACATTTGTTTTATAAAATTAATTATATTTTATGTTGCGGTGCCATCTATACGATTCCCGTGAAATTTGCTGATTGTTTCTGCGATTTCCGTAATTGCGCGAGAGTAACGTCCTTCAACACATTTTGGGGACTTGCTAAGTAAACCTCTGTGCAGTAGGTACTAGGTGTAGTAACTTCCAAGCAAATTGTGATTTATCTAAATCATCCGTTTATGGGTTAAATTTTGAAAGTTATTTTTCGATTTTGGGAATTTTGTTTACCTTTGTGGAATTGGTATTTTTGGTCCATGTTATTTCCCAAAATTACTCCTTTAGAAAAAAAAAAGGATTAAAAAAAACACGAGTTACCGGCACAGTGCTCCTCAAGTGGTACCATAAGGATATAATAGGTATGTAAAATATGTACAATTTCTTGGCTTTTCTTTTGCTAATGCATATAATATATTTTTTTTGTTTTGACATTATTCTTATAGATTATTGTGTTGTTGATGTTCAATGATATTCCCGTATTCTTCTTTATCTGTGAAACTAAAGCCATATTTCTAATTGGTGTTTTTTTTTTTGGAAGTTCCCGTCTTCGTATACTAACATGATGTTTTCTCCTTTTAGTGAAATCAATTGGAACGGTATATCAAAACCCTTCCATCGCTGATCGCTGTACTGTTCTTTTTTTACCTAAACTAAAAACTCCTTGGCCAGGGTGAGAAATTTAAATTATTATATTTTGTTTTGTTATTTTAAAAATATAGTTATTTTTTAAAAGTTAGTTCCCACCTCTATATTTTCGGCAGACAACGTAGTTCTTATGTCTGATTTTTTTTTTGTGATATTTGGTAGAATAATTTCATTTTACTTTTTGTAAAGACATTTTACAGAAATGCGTTGTTGTCACTGTTTATTTTTATAATTACTGATTGTCCTCACCGAAATATATTTTCATAATTGAATTTTTAGAGTGCGTTGTAAAATATTTTGTTAGTTTCTTTTATTAAGCACTGTCACAACAGTTGAACACTGATTTTCAGATATATTTCGATTATTTTTTTTGTTACATTTTTTAATTTTTAAGGAATATTTCCTTTCATTACGTGGACCTTATGTTATAATTTGTTTTTAGAGTTTTTTTTTTTTGGGGATTAAATTCTGTTCACACTGCTTATCGACTTGGCAGCTGATATTTGGTTTTCTCTTGGAGGAGCAGAAGGTCTACAGCAGGGGTTAGTCCAGCAAAGTATCACCCACCGTTGGATGCACGCAAGTTTTTATGCATTTTTGCTATTATGCTTTGCGATTTAATTAGTTTATTTCACCATTATTAGTGCGCTGAATATTTTTTTATTACCTAGTCTTGCTTACCGAGTATTGATTAATTACCTATTTTGTTGTTTTTGCTTGCCAAGTAGTTGTTGATTATATATTACTGCTTACCGAGTATTTAATGATTATTTACTATTGCACTGCTTAATTGCTTACTATTAAGTTGTATTTTTTTTGTGAGCGGAATGCTAAGGTGCGGTAGATTTATTTTTGCACTTTCGATTATTTTTAGCGCATGCGCCTGAGCTCAAGCGACGCCGATAACTCAACCACATTTTTATTTATCTATTTTCTCTCGTTTGGCATCCTTAGACGACCGTGTAATTACTTTTTGTGTTAAACAATATTATTATTTTTGGGACGTGCTTTAGAAAGACAACGATTTAATTTATTTGGATATATATATATATATATGTTTTATATTTTTTTTTAAATTTGAATGGGTCATCTGTATCACCAGATTTTGGGAAAAAAATTTAATAAATATATTTAAACGTTTTTGTTTTCTTATGTACATTGTGTTACGCCGTATCATTGACCTTTTTGTTAAATTGGAGGTTAGTGTGAATTCTGTTAGATGCTTGGGCTAATTTAACTGGCGCCCATTATATATTAAAGAAAGACAATAATTTTGAGAACGATCCACCCCGTCTCCACTAGAGTCTAGCCGCGAGCCCTAAACTATCCAATATATGTAACCGTGTACTTAGAATATTATTAATATAATTCAATTTCTGTGGCTAGTAATATTTCTAAGTTTTGATTATTAATCGAATTTTGCGGGTTACAGTTTTCCCATACGTGCATCTAGCTATCATTAAAGTAGCAATCGCTTTCGTATGTATTTTTTGAATCTGAAGGTTCCAGGTAAGTTTCAGGTCTAGCATTACCCCAAGATATTTTACTCCTCCCTTCAGATTTACCTCTTCACCAAGATGCCATAGCTGTTAAGACAAATCCGTTTTCAGACCATTCAAAAAAGCAGTGAACAATCCTGTCAAAATCATGTCAATCTATTTGATATAACAAGCGTCGTATCTACTGCTTTATTTTATGCACTTACTCAAACCAACATACAAACTGGCTTCAAATGTACAGGAATACAACCATTTAACGCAGATATCTTTACTGAAATTGATTTCGCAGCTTCTTACGTTACAGACAGACCGATCCGCATATCAGCACTCCAAGATACACTTCACACCAAATGGAAAGCACAAATATATCTCTCAGCTAGAAAATGAAACTACAGCTATTCCAGTGCATGAAAATACGCATGCCAATGGGAAATTACCATAAATTCCGAATCCAATTAAGAATGAGATGAATATCGACACTTCCAGATTGTCGAACGAATCGTGACTGACCAGAACACTACATCAACATCGAAAGATACTGTAACCACAAAGATACTGATACCACAATCGCATTTTTTGTGAGACCATTTCCGAAAGCAGGACAAAGGAAGAACACATATAGAGGGAGAACAAAAAGAAAGTCTGCTGTTTATACAGACACTCCTAAGAAAGATGGTGTACGAGCAGAATGGTGAAAAAAAATTGAACAGATGTAAAAGGTAAAGGAAAAAAAACTAGGAACCAACCTCCAGAGACGAGTGAAGACGAAACGGAGTATATTTGTCTGGTTTACATGGAGTTATATAGCAGCAGCAAGAACAGTGGCTGCAGTGCTCAGATTGCAAATTCTAGGCACATGAGGATTGTACTCCAAGTCTATATTCATATTTTGGTCACAATTGCTTAGTCTATAAAAATGGTGTTATACTAATGACCCTGTTAAATGTTATAACTGACCCGGTGTTGACTTTTTGAAAAATAAATTGGTGAGGCTTTACTTAGGAATTTCAGAGAAATTTGAACACATCCACTTGGCTACAAACAGCAATTATTGAAAGTCAATATGTTACAATTTCCCCTACTGTAAAATTATGTCTTATTTAGAAATACCCTTGTATATTAATATGCTGGAATATCGTCATACCGTTATAAAAAAATATGAAGCATCCACGTATGTCAACATTATCTTTGGGCTTGTGTAAAAACGAGAAAAAGTTATTTGCTGTTTTAACGCTGCTTATTTTCCAAGCCTATTATTTAAGTTGAGATAAAGAAAATAAAAGACTTGTTCAAACCATGCATATTATATCATCCTGCTCCATGTGAAGACTGATATTAATATGGCGACATGCCGATGACACTGGTCGGTGTAGGCCGGCTTAGACAGCAAGATATTGTCATTCTCGATGCACTATCTTGATTGTGTTTCTTATAAATTACTGGTATTCTTGTTTTTTTAGCAGTGGCTCGCACTTGAGGTTCATAATTTCCAATGAAAAATCCTGCTACTGTCGGTTAATTTTTTTTTAATATTTAATATCTAACGATTAATGACATTTACCAATTAGATTTCATTAACTACACCTAAATTTGAAAATATAATTACCACCTGCCTAAAATTCAATTTTAAAAATAAGAATAGTTAACGAACGTATTTTGTCATCCAGTCATAAACCATCAACACTTCGTTGCCCTGTTATTTTCTCTCTTTCACCGCGTATAGCGGGATTTCAAAAGCTATTTAGTAATAATTTTCTAATATATAATATAATGGATTCTTGTCTAGCATAAGTCAGTATTTTAATTTAGTAGAAACAACTCATGAAGAAATTAACAATTAGGTAACAACACGATTCAATTAGACTCACATTCTTTTTCGTTCATAAATTATAAAGCAACAAGTATCTGTTGTTAAATCAATAAATATAAATTTTCAATTTTATAGCTTTTTATTTTATGCTATTTCAATGTTTTGGTATATTTGGTTAAAATTTGGCTATGCTAATTAAACTTAATCTAAAATATCCTCATTGAAATTATAATAAATCAGGTCCGTACTAATTATTAATTTTATTTATATTTAACTAAATATTCCGTTAAATCTGTTGACTTGAAAATAGCAAAGAAATTGTATGAAATATTAAGGTAATAAAGCACAAAATTTAATTGAACAAAAAAGTACTTGCAGACCCATCAAGGGTAGAAGGTAATATTAAATAATAGTAGAAAACATTAAAAAATTGAAAAATAGTAAAAAGAAAAAAAATTTATATTATCTAATATTTTTCAATTTTTCAGCTAAATTTTTTAATGTTTTATTATTATTATTTTTCAAGTACCTTCTACCCTTAATGGGTCTGTCACTTATGTGATCAATTAATACTTAATATTGGCCTGATGATGGTCAATGATCGAAACTAGTTGCCTGCTAGTACTTTTGTGTCCAATTAAGTTTTGTGGTACCTAACTTTGTGCTTTATTACCTGTAAGTTTGGACCACATTTGAGATATGGATAACCTTGGGATTTTTTTTTGTATTAAATATTGTTGTTTTCCCAAACGTAAATCATTATTTTATTTATGAATGAAAATACTAACAAATCAAATTTCCATAATTAAAAGAAATTCTAAGAATTCACAACTGGAAAATATGGAAATACTAGGAAGTCCGGAAAAGCTTTCAGGTGCGGAATAGTGTTTTGAACATTTTTTTACATACTATGACATATTTCCCCCAAAAATTAATATCAAGCAAATTTAGTAATGATAACTCGGCCTTGGAACGCCGAACAGTTTTATTTTTTAGTATTTTAGTGAGAGTTTTTCTGATAATTAAAAATTATTTGTTTTCCGGGTTAAAATTTTTGAAAAAATACAAAATTTTTTTATCAAAAATTAGTTACTAAATGTGTTTTGTTAAATTTTGATCATAAAAAATTTCAGATCTGGAATTTTTCTTGTTAACAAAATAATACACTAAATATAAAAAAAAACTATAATTCTATATTCGAAAAATCCTGATCTATATAATACATAATTTTTGTATCAAAAAATAGTTACCAAAGGATCCCGCGCTTTTCTAATGCAAAATGACTTTCCATCGAATAATGTCATAAATTTTTATATACCGGTCCACTCCTATCTGACAAACAGGGCCGCCAGAGTTAATGTGGGAAATTCACTCCCTGTATGGCATTGATGTTAATAAGCAAAAATGTTTTTTTTCTTGTAAAATGGCGCAAAAAGGCACAATGTTTTTTTTGGAGAAATAATTAAAATCGTCAAATAGAATATTCTGGACAATGAACGGAATGTATTAAAGGTTTGTTCCAACGTACGGGAAAACTGCAATATTACGATCAGACGCATGCGCTATATTTACGTACTGTTCCAACCGACTAATTGATAGTTTTTGTACCGTTTACTTTTTTATTCCAACCTAAAATTGTACGACCGGTGAACGATCAAATCCGTATACAGAAGAACGTTGTATATGTTTGGACTGACATGCGCAGATTGTCAAAATTATTGTATTTGTTTTGATCTTGGGTAAGGAAGGCAGTTTGTTGAGGTTATTTTTTGGCTGTTTTTTTAATTTTATTAAAAATGAGTGATTGTGAAAGCAATAGTGATTTTTCTTTACCGAGTGAAATGAGTAGTAACGATTCTGACGAGGACGACATGCTATTAATGGAACCTCGAGTTAGAAATGAACAATATTTAGGTACACTAAATTTATACATTGCTTTTAAAATGATATTAATTCAATATCCATTTTAAAGTAATTGTACTCCGTTACTCGGATGAAGAATTTTTTAAACAGTTTCGTTTATCGAGAGATATTAATAATATTTCCCAAATAAGGAGTATTACAGTCAGATTTTAGTACAAGATCCGTTCCAACCAATTTCGATTATCAAATAATACATTAACTAGAGTTGCGCAGTAAACAGTTTCGTTTCGAGTTGAAAATTAGTTTTTGTACGGTACAGAAATCGAGGTTGGAACAAACCTTAAATGTTTAATAAAAGTATTTTTTTTTCAGAAAAAAGTAATAAATTAATAATTTCTAATTATTTTATAAAAGCATTTAGCAAGCGCCACCTGAAATTCGTCGTAATACGCCCAGAACTGCGCAGCTTTACCTCACGAAAATAAGGTTGCGCAGATCTCGAAATTCGTCATACTCCGCCCAATACTGCGCGACTTAATCTCTTAATAGTTGACGAATAAAGAACCTGTAGAATGTGTCTCCATGTTTTACTAAATGGTTCTATTAATAAATGGTAGTTTCAAATAAGGGAAACTTCACCGTAAGAATAAATTTCATCTAATTTGACAACCGACTGATGATTTCTGGCATCAAAAAAAAACAAGTGATAAGTTTTAAAGTCACAGCTAACTATTTGTTGACGCAGTAAAATGTTATCGGGTAAATTCAGTTTAATTTGTTTTTTTACTTGCAGTATTTGCCATGATTTCGAGTACTCTGAACAGCCGCACTCAGCGACTCCTTAACCAATTCGTCCGATGGTGCAACAAGTGGAGGGTTACTCTTAATCCTCAAAAAACCCAAAAAAAATCTTCAAATAACCCAAACTCTCACGAAGTATCTATTAAAGAGAGACTAGAATCAAGTCGACTATTTTTGGGTATTACAGAGCCTAACGAGGCTAATTATCCCCCAACACCGTTGTCGAGGATACTGAACACGATGGCAGTTGTTTAAACTCTCCCCGAGTTAACCGCACCCCCTCAATAAAGTAAAAAAGTGCCCCCGAAAGGTATTAAACGCGGATACGCCCTCTCATGCCGATAACAAATGCGTCACCCCCAGTTTTCGAGAATGCTGAACACGATGTCGCTATTATAAACTTTTTTCCAATTGAAGTGAACCGCGGATGCGCCGTCTCATACCCACACAACCTATTTTACTCCCCGTTTACGAGGATGCTGAACACGATCACTAGGACTGGATATTCTCCCCGAAGCAAACTACCCCCTCAAACGGCCAAAAAATCTTCTCTTATCCGATGCACTTCATAAAACCGGGTGTCAAATGGGTAGTTTTTGACCGTTTGAGAGGCTATTTTTGTGAAGATCCATTATCACCATCAGCGTTTTACCGCTTTCGAGGGAGGTTTTTTGCCTTTTTGGGGTTACTGTCAACTCAGAGAGAATTTAAACCATCGTCATCGTATTCAGTATCATAAACGGGAGGGGGGGGGGGGGTATTAGTCTCGCTAGGTTTTCAAATATTTACATGCTTGTCCGACTCACAGAAACCAATGTGGGATTGTACCACGATAGAGGCCACACTTTTAATCCGATTGAGCTGAAATTTGGTACAGAGTGGGTTACTTTTTGTACGACATCTGTCGAACGAAAGTAGCACTATCAAAAATGACAGATGCAATATGTCACGGAATTGGACATGCAATATGTCATTTGAAAGCCCTTGAAAAACTCTATTCGGAACAGTCAAAATTATTTCTCCAACTGTCACCTGTCAAAAATAAAAAAATGTCAAAATTTGAAAATTTATCATTAAATATCTGAAAAAGTATTAATCCGATTGGGCTAAAATTTGGTACAGGGGTTTAAGTTATCCGTCGGAAGTACTCATTATTTTTTGTATGACATGTGTCAAACGGAAGTGTCATTATCAAAAAACTACAGATGCAATATGTCACGGAATTCGACTTGCAATATGTCATTTGAAAACCCTTGAAAAACTCTACACAGAACAGTCAAAATTATTTCTCAAACTCTTACCTGTCAAAATGCACCTGTCAAAAAAAAATGTCAAAAGTTGAAACTTTATTAAATATCTGAAAAAGTATTCGTGGATACTTGTCGGGAAAGTTTTGGGGCGACGCAACCGATTTTTTTTTATTGCCAGAGTTATTGGAAAATATAAATGTTTAAACGATGTCTATAGCTCACTGACTAAAATTGTAAGAAGGACGTATGTCTGACAAGGATCAGATTTATTATTGTGTAACGAGATTACTTTAATTTCCGTAAAAATTAAAATATTTAAATTAAATCTCGTACGGCATTGGATTAAAATTAACTTAAAATTATTCGGATGGATAGTAGCTTTAAATATAAGGTACCAGTTGTAACCACAGCCTAAAAGATGAAGTCACTCGCGTACTTGTTTTGCATATCCAGCCGACCTTATTGTATACGGCAATCGGAGTTGATCTCGATAGTTGCTGTAGCAGTCCCAATTGGAGTAGCAGTGGCAGGCACTTGACCTTTAGACAAAGGTCAAGCTGAAGGGAGCAAAGCCTAGTTCCATTGTACACGATACCGTGAATCCGATCATGCCAGCCTACAATACATAGAGTATTACACACCTTTTACTCCTTAGCTTTTTATTTATTGTCATATCAGCAGGAAATACCCAAGTATCCAATCCAAGTAAAGACCGCCCTTCTGGCTTCTAGGGGACTTGTCGATACCATGCGACCCCTGGAGTATCTTTTTATCCACTGAAGCTGCCCGTGCTAGTGGCCTTCACACTATAAACGAAAGATGGCTCCCGTGACAACCCGAAACCTGGACTAAAGCGCTAAAAGACCGCTTGACGACGCAAAGAACGTTACAACTGGAATCAAGTAGGAATCAAAAAAAAACTTTTGTTATATAGAATTAATTAAACAAAATTTAGCTGAAAAGTTTAAATATTAGAAAATAACTCTAGGCGTCCAATGAACTATGAATTATATTGTGGGGTAATACATTTTGAGTATTATTATTTCATTAATTGACCACATTAGAGATAATGGATCACCCTTTGAACATTATTAATTCTAGTTATTAAGCATAATATGGATCCTTGAGCGACCCTTATCTACTTATTGATTTTGTCCGTTCAACTGTCTGTCTGTCACAGCGATAACTCGATAAAGGTTTCGATTTTTGGAACTCTGTTTTCAGCCATCGATAGCTTAGATCACCCACCTCAGTCAAACAGTCTGTCTGTCCGTCTATTCATAGCTGAGCTACTTTTAGATCATATAGAGCTACATGTAGCATATAGATTATTTTAAAATGAAACGTTGAATTCTGTTATTCATAAATTTCATAACAATACATTCCACAATCATTAGTCACCCAAATATTTTTTACTGACTCCCTACTGGTCGGTAATACCGGTTGATCGAGCTTATATTAAAAAACAAAATCCGTTCCATCTATATCAACAATGCATTCTGGATGCACTTTAATGTTTACGATATGACATGTCATTAATTACAGGTAACAGCCGTGATATCGAACACTATATCACCCGACACATCGGACAATGCGAAAAAATACGGTTATGTTGCGTGTCCATATGAAAAGAGATTATTTTCACATGTCTTCTCTCGTTAACAGCTGACGGATATGCGATAAGTGAGAATTGCCCACTAAAATGTATTTTATTGCCTACGAAAATGTCTCTACATCAGAGTAGTTTGACATCGCATGGAATTTAAATTATTGTATAAACTTGTTTTCGCTTTGAAAAAAAAAACGCATTTTTATATTAAAATAATAAAAATATATAATTTTGTATATTTTCTTACAAATTAATGATTCTATTTCCCATAAAATATTAAATTTGTTTAAATACATTTTTGATTTTTGTTGTGGTAAGAGCATTTTCTTCCTAATCAATAAAGAAGCAGATCAGTCACTTAAGTAATTTTTTGTGTCAGACTTCGTACCTTTTTTTTATAAAAACGTATGTTAATAGATTTCCACATAAACAACTACTTTTAGTTTTTAGCTAATTTGGTTCAGTATGAATTTTCATTTCATCAGCACTGTAGAATTATTTCCATTTTAGAGTTTTCGAGGAAAAAAATATCCGTCCGTCCGTCTGTTAGCCTGATTCAATTCACGAATGGTGAGAAATAGAGACAAATGGAGCTATTTGACCTATTTTTACTTTTCCGCTACTTATACCATAAATGTATACTGTAGTATATAAGAAATTTATTTTCGTAATTTTTAATCTTCGAAAACTCGAAATTACGGTAAAAATATTGCCGTTTTTCGCTTGTTTTTAATAAATATATGAAAGATGTTGGAATTGTTAATATTTCTTTAGTATATATTCCAACGATAAATTTAATACTATTTTTTTAATAAATATCCCAAAAAGTAGGAATTTTTCCTATTTCTTTGGAAAATGTCTAAAAGAAGTAGGAATTATTAAATATTCTAAAAAAGTAGGAATTTTTCCTATCTCGTTAGTAAATGTTTAAAAGAAATAGGAATTTTTAGATATTCTAAAAAAGTAGGAATTTTTCCTATTTCTTTGGTAAATGTCTAAAACAAATGGGAATTATTAAATATTCTAAAAAAGTAGGAATTTTTTCTATTTCTTTGGTAAATGTCTAAAAGAAATAGGAATTATTAACTATTCTAAAAAAGTAGGAATTTTTCCTATTTCTTTGGAAAATATCTAAAAGAAATAGGAATTATTAAATATTCTAAAAAAATAGGAATTTTTCCTATTTCTTTAGTAAATGTTTAAAAGAAATAGGAATTTTTAAATTTTCTATAAAAGTAGGAATTTTTCCTATTTCTTTGGTAAATATATTGAAGATAATTATAATAATTATTTATGTATCAAGGCAGTAAAGTAGTATTTTTTTATTACTAGAGTGGAAATTATTAGTCGAGGCAAAAGACGAGATAAATAACCAATGGGAAAAATTGGAAAAAATATGGGAAAATAGGAAAAAATGGTGAAAAACAGGAAAATATAAAATAGTGAAAAAATAAGAAAAACTAGGAAAGAATAATGAAAAATGGAAAAATATATACAAATATTAGCAAATACCAAAAAATTGTAGAAAATAGTGATAAATACAGAAAATGTAGAAAAATTCAGAAAATAGGGAAAAATATACACAAATAGGAACAAATACCAAAAAATAGGGAAAAATAGTGAAAAACAGGGAATAATAAAATAGTGAAAAAATTCGAAAAACTAGGAAAAAATAATGAAAAATATAAAAATCAGAAAAAATTGGGAAAAATAGGAAAAATTACGAAAATATAATAAAATTCAGAAAATAGGGAAAAATACGTACAAATAGGAGCTAATACCAAAAAATAGGGGAAATAGTGATAAATAGGGGAAAATGGTTAAAAAACAGGGAAAACGAAAATTGTGAAAAAATTCGAAAAACTAGGAAAAAATAATAAAAAATATGGAAAAATAGAAAAAATAGAGAAACGAGGCAAAAAATAGGAAAAATGGGAAAATATAGGAAAAATTGGGACAAATCCAGAATAATAGAAAAAAATAGAAAAAATAAGAAAAAATAGGGGAAAAAGCACTGGAAGCTATTGACAAATAGGGGGAAAAAACGAAAAATTATGAAAAACAGGAAACATTAAGAATAATAGAAAGAGATAGTAAAAAAATGAAAAGAGAGAGAGAGAGAAAAAATAATGTAAGAAACTTCATTTTTGAGGGGGGTCCTACGACCTTACAAGTTTTTTTATAAAAAATTTTTGTAAGAGAAATTTATTAAATTGATCTGTTTTGTTACCTTTTTCTGAATCTATTAAAATTTTTTATTAGTATTATTTTTATATTATCTACTATTCACTCTTTCTCAGTGTTCAAACACAAAAAAATCTTTAAATAACCAGAAAAAATTGAATATATTTATCACTCCTTTAATAACATTGAAAAAAATAAACATATTTATTTACTTTTGTTAAATTTTGACCATAAAAAAATTCCAGATCTGGAATTTTACTTGTTAACAAAATAATAAGCCAAATATAA
Organism: Neocrepidodera transversa; assembly: GCA_963243735.1. Taxonomy (NCBI): domain Eukaryota; kingdom Metazoa; phylum Arthropoda; class Insecta; order Coleoptera; family Chrysomelidae; genus Neocrepidodera; species Neocrepidodera transversa. Next base: position 10,623,024 of record OY725342.1, on the reverse strand, counting down.
AAAAAAACTTATTATTTTCAAAAAATCCTGATCTAAATCATAATTTTATTCTATTCCATAAAACACTCCTCTTTATTATATTTTTTCTTTGTTCCTACCTATAACATTCAATACTTCTTTCAACCTGCTAACAATTCTCCTTCATCCCCTCCATCTGTATATATGTCTATTTTCACTAAACTTTTTTCTCCACCAAAACTCTTTTAAATTTTATTTTTCTTTATTAGTTTCCAACCTCTTCTTTTAATACTGATTTTTAACTTTTAGTTTAAAAAATCGTTCAATCAGAAAAAAACAAAATTTCTTTTTTTTACACCCACTTTGCCTTTTTTTGTCAAAACAAAATAAAATGTAATGATATACATTATTTAACTCATCTCAATTTGGGGGGGGGGGTTACATAAAATTAAAAAAAAATCGGTTGTGTCGCCCCAAAACTTTCCCGACAAGTCAAATTTCGTGAAATTTCGTGACATTGCATCTATCATTTTTTGATAGTGACACTTTCGTTTGACAGATGTCGTACAAAAATTAATAAGTTCTTCTGACGGGTAACTCAAACCCATTTACCAAATTTCAGCTCAATCGGTTTAAACCTGTGGCCTCTATCGTGTAAGAATACACACAGACAGAAAGACAGACTTTCATCTGCAAATGGTCTTAAACACTTGAGGGGACCTCAAAATGGATATTTCCATCTTTATCTCGAATTTTTTTTTAGGTCGTTCACAATACTTTCCCTTCTCAGAGGTGGATCGGGAAAGTAAAAACTCAAAAAATCTCAAATGTCAAAAAATCTCAAATCGCAAGAAATTTCAAAAATCTCAAAAATAAAAAAATCTCAAAATAGGTAAAATACCTCAAAACCACAAAACATTTCAAAAATCAAAAAATCTTCAAAATATTTTCAAAAAAAATCTCAAAAAATTTTTAGACGGTTCAAAAACATCTCAAAAATCTCCAAAAATTCTTTAAAACCTAAAAATTCACAAAGAATCTCAAAAAATTTAAAACGTCAAATCTCAAAAAATTCAAAATAGTAAATGTCTCAGAAACTCAAAAATTTGATCAAAAAATCTATAAGAATTCAAAGAAGTCAAAAAATCTCATAAGCTCAAAAAACCTTAAAAAATTTCAACAAAAAAATCTGAAAAATCTTAAAAAATCTCAAAAAATCAAAAAATATACAAAAATTTTAAAAAACCCAAAAACACAAAATCAACAAATCTCAAAAACTCTTTAAAAATCTCATAAAATCTCTAAAAAATCTCAAAAGATTCAAAGAGTCTTAAAAAACTCGAATGAATTTCAAAAAAATCTCAAAAAATCTTGAAACACTTCAAAACATTCTCAAAAAAATCTATAATTTTTTAAAAAATCTAAAAAGTCCCAAAGAATCTCAAACAATCTCAAAAATCCTCTAAAAATCTCAAAAATCTCAAAAAAACTCAAAAAACTTGAAAAAAACTAAAAAAATCTCAGACAAATTGAAAAAAAATTTGACAAAATTGGAAAAGATTGTAAAAAAATTGCAAAAATTGAAAAAAACACGAATTCCTTTTCAGATATTTAATGTTAAAGTTTCAAATTTTGACATTTTTTTATATTTGACAGGTGACAGTTGGAGAAATACTGTCCTGTATAGAGTTTTTTATGGGCTTTCAAATGACATATTGAAAGTCGAATTCCGTGACATATTGCATCTGTCGTTTTTTGATAGTGACACTTCCGTTTGACACATGTCATACAAAAACTAATGATTTCTTCCAACGGATAACCCAAAACCCTGTACCAAATTTCAGTCCAATCGGATTAATACTTTTTAAGATATTTAATGCTAAAATTTCAAATTTTGACATTTTTTTATTTTTGACAAGTGACAGTTGGAGAAATAATTTTAACTGTTCTGAATAGAGTTTTTTAAGTGCTTTCAAATGACATATTGCATGTCCAATTCCATGATATATTTGATCTGTCATTTTTTGATAGTGATACTTCCGTTTGACAGATGTCGTACAAAAACTAATGGGTTCTTCTGAGGGGTAACCCAAATCCCTATACCAAATTTCAGCTCAATTGGATTAAACGTGTGGCCTCTATCGTGGAAGAATACACACACACAGACCGACAGACAGACTTCCATCTGGAAATGGTCTTAATTGTCTCAGGGCACCCGAAAATGGATATTTCCGTTTTTATCTCGAAATTTTTTTTTAGCTCGTTCACAATACTTTCCCTTCTAGAAGGTGGGTCAGGAAAGTAAAAAGTAATAAACATTACTATAAAAAATTATTGTACTTTCACTTCTCTATTGTGATCTGCTAGTTTTTCTTAAAGCCTAATCTTAGCTTGATTTACTGGTCTCTGCTAACTAACTTCTATAACCCTATACCCTTCCTTAATTACCCTTATTTGTTTTTTAAGATGTCTTCCTATATGCTTATTATTTTATTTTATAATTCTTATTTTATTCAATAAAAATTTTTTATCTTCAAATTGACAAAAATCTATAAATCTGTAAATTAAAAAAAATTCTTTCAATCACTTTTGGCTATCTTGCTATTTACTTATTAATTCTACAGCAAAAATTTCTTGTAATATAATTTCCCAAAATTAAATTTTTCTATTAAATTGTTGTACAAATAATAATCCTAATTATTATAATAATTATATAACAACAATAAGAATATGATTCATTATATTCCATAATTGCTGATTTAGAATATATTACATACCAGTTACATTTTGACCATGACTGTACTTTTCATGTCTTAACGCATCTGCCAATAACCATCAAGCATAACTCGCCATAGCTTACTTTACCAAATTTAATATTATTTTTTAAATTTGACAATTGTATATTTGGTACAAGGAAAGAATAAATAGTTATTTTAAGGACTTGTGCAGGAAATTAACTAGTAGGTGAGACAGAGAGGACTAAAATTTGGAAGCACATTATTCTTAGAAAGACGATATAGGAAAATAACTACAAGGTGAAATAGAGAAAGTTTGTTTTATAAATTTCTTATAGAGTAAACTAGGATTGAGAATCCTAGATAAGACGTCAAGTCTACCGAGTGGTCCATTATATTCAAAAAATTCCAAATATTATCTTGACCTTATTATTGTCAGAACGCCACTGCATTATAAAATACTCTTTTATCCAAGCACCTTTTCTTGAAATAAGTCGCCTGCATCACTCTATCTCCTTTGATATACAAAGCCAATATGATTACTGAAAGGAATTGTAATTCGTCTTCGGTCGAACAATTCATTGTTTTTACCTTTTAACCGGCTTTCTTCATTCTTCTTCTTCTTTCTAGTGCGTCAAGTTGATGTATCTTTGATAAATGTATCTAAATGAATTTGCTCGAATAATTTACATTCTTTTCATGTAGGGAGCAGCTTCTGGGGCTTTTATGTTTCGAGACGTAAAACTAAATGTGGGTCATAAAGCACCATGTGTATAAAAATAATATTGTTATATCGGAAAGATATAAAATTTTTCACGACATATTATAGAAAAATAGAAGTATAATGAGATTTGATATTTCAAAGCACTTAATATAAACTTAAATGTACATTCCAATTCAAATACAAATTGTGATCTTATAATTTAGAATAATTACATTTTCCAATCGATAAAACAAACGAGATCAGTGTTACCATTCTTTGATAGCGACTGATAACGATTGTAATAGAAGCAATTTGCAATAAATTTCATGTACGCCACTTTTTTCGCTCCTTACAAATCATTTTCTATATAATTGTCGTACTATCAGCATACCGGATCTGAATTCTGAATTGGAATAAAGATTAAAGTACGGCGACCAGCTAATGCATCTGTCAAGTTTTACTTTTTATTTCACGTCACAACAGAAACGTTAATTGGTACTGTGGTTTTTATTGTCAGACAATGCAGTACTGCCAATATTATTTAAAAAACTAAAAATATTACACGGCACGAAAAATTCAGTTTAATAATAAACACAAGAAATGTACGCAACACGAAATTTATGGACATAAGGTTATGAAGACATTTTAGTTTTTTAAACAGATGTAATCAGAATGACATTTTTTATCAGGAAGAAGTATTGTGAAGTATAACAAAAGTGACCTGCAAAAAAATTAAAAAAAATAAATATAACATATCATTTAATTGTGGTGCATGAATTCTTCAAGAAACGTAAGTAACCGTATTAATTTAAACAATTTAGACAAAAAGTTTCACTAGTCAGTCGAAATTCAAATTTTAAAAAAAATTGATTTTATTATACATTTTTATTGAAATTAATTTTTTACTTTTTTTTGCTTCCATTTTTTTTAAACTTTTCTTATCTTTCCCCATTTTTTCCGTCTTTTTTTTGATTCTTTAAATTTTTTACTATTTTTTATCTTTTTCGATTTTACTTTATTTTTTTTCGGTTTTTTCTCGCGTTTTTCGATCTTTCCCGATATTATCACCTTTTTTACATTTGTTCCAGATTTCTCCATTTTTTTTCGGTTTTTTTACGGTTTATTACGAAATTTCATGACTTTTTACCAGTTTTTTACAATTTTTTGCAATTTATTACAATTTTTTATGATTCTTTACAATGTTTTACGATTTTTTACGGTTTTTACTATTTTTTTCGATCTTTTACGGTTTTTTTATGATTTGTTACGATTTTTTATGATTTTGTACGATTATTTAGCATAATTTACGAAATTTTATAACTTTTTACCAGATTTTTTTACGGTTTTTTACAATTTTTTACGGTTTTTTACGATTTTTCACGATTTTTTACTATTTTTTTATGATGTTTTACGATTATTTAGCATAATTTACGAAATTTTATAACTTTTTACCAGATTTTTTTACGGTTTTTTACAATTTTTTACGGTTTTTTACGATTTTTCACGATTTTTTACTATTTTTTTATGATGTTTTACGATTATTTAGCATTATTTACGAAATTTTATGATTTTTTAAGTTTCTATGGTTTTTTTTACGATTTTTACAATTTTCTACGGTTTTTTACGATTTTTTACTATTTTTTTATGATGTTTTACGATTATTTAGCATTATTTACGAAATTTTATGATTTTTTAAGTTTTTACGGTTTTTTTACGATTTTTACAATTTTCTACGGTTTTTTACGATTTTTACAACTTTATACGTAAAAAAAATCGTAAAAAAACCGTAAAAAATTGTAAAAAAAACGTAAAAAACTGGTAAAAAGTCATAAAATTTCGTAAATAATGCTAAATAATCGTACAAAATCATAAAAATCGAAACAAATCGTAAAAAATCGTAAGAAATCGTAAAAAGTCTGAAAAATTGTATTAACAAAAATCGTAAAATATCGTAAAAAACGTGAAAAATCGTAAAAATCGAAAAAAAAATGTAATGAATCGAAATAAATCCTAAATAAAATTAAAAAATCGTGAAAAACCGTAAAAAACCGGAAAAATCGTAAGAAAATCGTAAAAACTTGAAAAATCATAAAATTTCGTAAATAATGCTAAATAATCGTAAAACATCATAAAAAAATACTAAAAAATCGTGAAAAATCGTAAAAAACCGTAAACAATTATAAAAAACCGTAAAAAAATCGTAAAAAACAGGTAAAAAGTCATAAAATTTCGTAAGTTTTGCTAAATAATCGTAAAAAATCATAAAAAATCGTAACAAATCGTAAAAGATCGTAAAAAATCGTAAAACTTGTAAAAAATAGTTAAAACCGTAAAAAATCGTAAAACATTGTAAAGAATCATAGAAAATTATAATAAATTGCAAAAAATTGTAAAAAACCGTAAAAAACCATAAAATATCGTAAAAATCGTAAAAAAACGTAAAAATCGAAAAAAGTGTAATGAATCGAATTAAATCCTAAAAAAAAGTAAAAAACCGTGAAAAACCGCATAAATTAGCGAGTTAATTAAATAAAACATGAAAAATGGAGGAGATATTTTTTTGATATGTCAAACCCCTTTAGTTTCACCCCGTAGGTATAAAAAAAGTGTTATACAAATTAATTTTATAATAATTAGGGTATAAAAAAAGTGTAAAGACCTGTTACAATATTTTCAAAAATTGCGGATACGATTTTTTTGAAATTTCAACTCCCGCCAGTTCCACCCGTGAAGGTCAAATCGAAAAAAGTTTTAAACGAATTAATTTTATAATAATTGGGACATGAAAAAAGTCTTATGAGCTGTTTCGATATTTTTAAAAATGGCGGAGATATGAATTTTTCAAATTTCAACCCCCTCCAGTTTCCACCCACTTAAAGGTAGAATGACTAAAAACAATATGGTTTCTTTTAACCTAATCGTGATGTGGATGGTTCAAAACTTCGAAAAAAGGTCATATTAAGAAAAAAAATTTCAAATGTTTTTTATGATTTTAACTTTTCAGGTCCGGACCGAACTCATAGATTACATTGTTCAAGGATTCAATATATTTTTCTTTACTGCTGTTATTAATATACAGGGAGGCGAAAATTGGGATTTCATAAACGGGTTAAATAAAAAAAAGATGCGTATTACCAAGATGAATTGTATGGTTTTTTTAAAATTATAATATCAGCGCTGGTTTCTGAGTTTATGTGGGGAAACCAAAATTGACGACTTTCATTTTATTTAATTAACATGTAATTTGTTAAAGATAGAAAAAACCTTTATAAGGTTTTTTTTTTATTAAGTGTCAAGTACGACTTAACATAGCGTAACTAATTTTTTTAAACAACGTTTCGTTCTTGAAGGACCACCCTCAACTACTTTTTTTAATATCCAACCATGTAACATACTTAATTTTGTATTAGGTTCTGAAAATTAACTGTACTCTTTTCTGTTTTTACTGTAAATATTTATAAAAATTTTTTATATCTTTAAAAATTAAGGTAATAATTAAACGAAAATCGTTAATTTCGGTTTTTTTGTAAATATCTCGGAAACCGGACCTGATATTTTAATTTTTATAAAATCAATCAATTTAACTTGAAAATATACATATTTTACTTTCCCGGACCCATCAAAGAGAAAGTAAGGTGAACGAGCAAAAAAAAATCGAGATATTGATGGAAATATCCATTTTGAGGTCCCCCAAGAAGATTGAAACCATTTCCAGCGTATGGTCTGTCTGTGTGTCTGTGTGTAATCTTCCAAGATAACTGCCGAACCGTTTGACCAATCGAGCTGAAATTTGGTATGGAGGGTGGGTGTGTGCTTAGAATGCGACCATTAGTTTTTGGTTTAAATTGGTACAGTGGAGGGTCCTCAAGACCGACATTGGTTAAATATACATGTAACAATTTTTTGCTTTATTTAAATTTTAAGGACAAACAATACATTTTAGTGCAAAATATTTAAATACAAAGTTTTAGAGCATAAAATTACCTACAATTTTTGTCTGAAGCCTTTTCCAAAATTTCCAAGAGTTGCGCCACGAGAGGGCGCGTAAAAAATGTGCATGTAGGTTTTATCTAGTTTTTCTTGATTTTGAGGACAAACAATAGACTTTAGTGCAAAATTTTGCAGTACAAAGTTTTAGAGCATAAAATTATCTATAACTTTTGTCTCAAACTTTTTCTAAAATCTCCAATAGTTGCGCCACTAGAGGGCGCGTAAAAAATGTGCATGTATGTTTTCTCTAGTTTTTCTTGTTTTTGAGGACAAACAATGTATTTAGTGCAAAATTTTCTTGTGCAAAGTTGTAAAGCATCAAATTTTCTTTAATTTTTATGTTTAACTTTTATCGAATTCCTCATAGTTTCGCCGCTAGATGGCGAGAAAAATACACATTTAAAATTCCCTACAACTATTGTATGAAAATTTTTTCCGAATTCCCAATAGTTTTCACACATGATTTTAGGAGATCCTAATTGTAGCAGTGTGATATACAACGTGCGCATGCGCATCTTATGTCATTATCAACATTGAAATATTAATTCACCATCAGCTCGCTATTTTTAATGTGTTCCATAAATTAATGTAATGTTTAGTATTTTGTAATTAAAATAATAATAATAATAATAAATAACATATTCTCTACGGTCGAGCCGGGAAAGTCCTGGGGTGACTCAGCCGATTTTTTTCTTTGTTAACCAACTTTATATCTGTAACAACGAAATCGCAATAGTATTCAATTAAATTTACTCCACCCTGTATGTTTAAAGACTTTATATAGGAATTGTAGCGAGCACACCACAATGCTCGCTAAAAAAATATTTTACGCGATTGGGAAATTAAAAAAAAAATATACGACAAATTAATTATAAATATTAAAGAAGAAATTTTTATTTTTTTACAAGTTAGTTCGTACATTTACTTTTGTTTTAGTTTCAAATTGCCTTTGTCCGAAACCACAAAAATAAGAATCGTTTTTTTATAGTTTCAACAAATAATAAACGAGGAAAATCAGGACGTCACAAATGTGATTCTTATCAACAACTGAGTCCAAACCAACCTCTGTCAAAGCCAAATTTAGCAGCTCCAGTCATATTAAGATAAAAACTAAATTCTTTTGCCTGAGAAAACAACAACCAAACAACGTACTCAAAGCCTTTGTTTGGTCTCAGTTTTTGACAAGAATGACATTTGTGAAAATACACTTTGTGACGGTGCATTCTTACACTATGTCACATCGGGCTAAATGCGGGCCTGTGAGTTAGAAAATTGTCAAAAAATTATTTTTTATATGATTTTATTACTGGAGACCATTCATCCAAATTATTTGTATGCATTTTAATATATTTTTTTTATTATGATAATGAAAATTAGCATTATATTTGTGTAGTGAAAACTTGTTCAAATCGTATTATTTCCCCCACACAAAAATTATTTTATGGTTTTATCTCGTTAATTATGATGTACTGAATATTAAATCACAAAATGCGAACAAATTATTGTGCCTTTTTGATTAGGAATTTTGGCACGCTTCAGCTCTTAAGTCTGTCCCAAAACCATTAAGCATGGCTAAGTAAAAATATTAACAAACAAGTATAAATCTTTGACAGATTAGAGAAAATATTATATCTTATTAGCGAGAAAGTAAAAATTATGGACCACATTATTGATTTTTCCTTTAAGCATTTGTTATAAGAGATGTTCTAAATACAATGTCGTTTGTCCTGTTTAAAACTGACCAATAGTAACAGATATAGACGTTAGTGCCTTTTTGCCGTTGCTTCTGCGCATATTTTTTGTTTACGTATTTATTATATGTCGCATTTCAAATACCGTACCGTTTTTCGCGTTAAATGTGAACAATAGTAATAGAGATATACTCTAATGCCCTTTTGTCGTTCCTACTGAGCATGATTCTTATGTAATATACGTCACATTTATAATATGGCTCCGTTTACCGCTTTCAATTTGAACTAATAGGATCGGAGATAGACGCTAGTGTATTTTTGGCATTGCTGCTACATATTAAATGTATGATCCCTCCTTAATACAACCAGGGACTACTGCGATTTAGTATTACCCATTGACTGGCGTAGGAATAGCAAAAGTTTAATTTCTGTTTAACTCTTATCATTTTATTTCATTGTGTATAGACTGTTCTCTGTAAACATTAATCTCAACAATAATTATTAGTGTTTCTTTGATGTGCTTGATTCAAGAATAAACATTTATTTTAAAGTTTGCAAATACGCTGCAAGGCAGTGTTTAGCTTAATGACAAGGGGGAAATAGACGCGGTAGCTACAGCTAACGTCGGTTGCCGCTACTTTGAATAAATAGCTTGAAAGAGAACTTCACAATCGTACAAACAAAAGTTGAGTTTTGAGTTCGCTTCAATCAACGAAAAGTAAAATTAGGTAACGAGAAGATCGAAGACTAGAGGCGGTCGAAGTTTAAGTAAAAAAAAAACATCAAACTTTGTATTTAATAAAATATCTCTTAAATTAAATAGTTAACAATGATATACAATGTTTTAATTAAATTTTGACCAAAAATTATGTAGTATCTAATTTTTGTTTTGTTTAAAAGAGTGGCGTAGTCAGAAAAATGTTAAACCGTTTTTTATTGTCCAGTTTATTTTGATTCGTACCTTAAATTATTTTTCTGTACGGCCGGACAATAAAGTCCAGATTATAAATACGTTTAGCGGGCGTAAAGTGCTAGGTTACCGCCCAAACGCCAAGTTACCGAAAAGGCTTGGAATTTAGTAGCTAAGGAAGCAAAGATTATAGGCAAATAATCAAAAAATATATTTATTGATTATTGCACATAAATACATCAAGATGCCGTCGAACTACGCAAGGAAGTCAACCCAACAGTCATCCTATAGCAATGCAACAGACTATAGAAGCAGTAAGAGGTGATAATATGACGTTTGCTACAGCAGTCAGACAGTTTAATATCCCACGAAGTACCCTCAAAATGAGGGTTCTCGAGAAAAACCGTGATGCCATTGAAGGTAGAAAGATTCTAGGAAGCTATCGAGGTGTATCTTTGATATGGAACAACGATTTTCTGGTACATCAATGCCGGATCTACGCCATTCGGAATTTCAGTTTGCTCAAAAAAACAATCTACCTCATCAATTCAACAAAGAAAAGAGAATCGCAGGCAAGGATTGGGTGACATGCTTTAAAAAACGTCATCCTAATATTGCCCTAAGAAAACCAGAATCCACGTCGATGGCCCGAGCACAGGGATTTAATAGAACCAATGTAAACAAATTTTTTAACATCCTTCAAACAGTGCAAGACAAACATTTCTATCCTGCTTATCGAATATACAATGTCGATGAAACTGGTCTTTTGATAGTTCAAACGAGGAACACTAAAGGTTTTTCGCTAAAGAGAAGGCGTCCAGTTGGTGCTATTACGTCAGCGGAAAGCGGTTTGCTGTCCACACTTTCAATTTTATGTCCGCCGGAGGCACTTTCATTCCTCCATTTGTGATCTTTCCAAAAAAACGAATGAAGATTGAACTTCATTTTTTGAAAAGCACTAAACCATGCGATCAAGATCCAATGCTGCTAATTCTGGATGGTCATGCCACCCACACCAAAAATATTGACTTTATAGAAAAGGTAAGAAAGAATTTTACAACTGTCGTATATTTACCCCCCTCCAACTGCAATCACAAACTGCAACCTCTGGATGTGTCATTTATGGAACCTTTCAAAACTTTCTACGTCCAAGCTTGTGAAAAATTCCTGAGTAATAACCCGGGCAGTGTTACAACACAATTCCAGATCAATACACTTTTTGCAGCGGCATTTTTGCATGCAGCTGTACCAACTACGGCGACAAATGCATTTCGCAAGTGTGGCCTTTTCCCTATGGACCCGAACGTGTTCTCTGACGTACATTTTTTTGTTGCAGATGTATCTGACATTCCCATGATTACTGAAAACAATAATCCCCCTAATGCTGAAGACTATGTATCAAATGATAAAAATGCAACAGTAGTTGGACGAGCAGATGCAACTACAGCTGAAGGACGAGAAGTTGTTGGACGCGAAGTTGGAGATACAGCTACAGACTGTGCAGCGAATGGACTAGAAGGTCCAGTGACAGCTGCAGGAGATGAGTTAGATGAAAACATACAGTAAATAGACCAGAAGCTGAAGTTGCAGATGCAGAAAATGTTTCCCAAGATGAAACGTAAATAATGTAGTAGAGAGTACTTCGAAATCACAACTCAAATCATTTGCAGTACCAAACCCAAAAGATTTAATTCCTTTGCCTGAACAAAAGTCTTAAACAAAGAAAAACAAACCGAAAAAAAGGGCAAGATAGCGATAATAACATCTAGTCCATACAAAAATGAGCTCTTACAAGAGAAGTTGAAAAAAGAGGACGAGGATAATAAAAAGAAAAGCATGAAGAAAATGACGTGAAACCTTCAACATCCAAAAGTGTCCCGGAGAAGAAAAGACAGAAAAGACAAATTAAAATACAATCATAAAAGGAGAATGCTAAAAAACAGCTTTTTGAATCAGATGATGATGAATCAGATGATCAACCATATGACGAACAAGATGTGGAATATTTTTATTATCGTGGACAAAGGTTACCGTTTTCAGTAGATTTCCTACTAAATTAGTGGATTTTTAAGAAAAATGAGGGTGTTTAGTAGAATTGATAATTTTAGTAGATTTCAGTAGATTCTTTGGTTTTAAATTTAAAACTATTGCTTATTATTCGTTTCGCCATAATCGGCTTTTACTGTACGTTAACTTGAAAGTTTGATTATTTATCACTGTGAATGATGTGGTCTAGTAGTAGAGTGTAGACGTTACATATGAAAGTTCCAGGTTCGAATCCTGATATATATTTCTTTTTATGAAATAAATGTTCCCTCTTTCTTTCAAATTCTGTTAATTTTTTTGTCTCAAATTTTTCCTCTTTTCACTTTATCACTTTTTTCTGAAAATGCCCCCTTTTTTATAAAATACTCCCTTTTTTCTCAAAGTTACCCCTTATTTTCTCATTTTTGTTAAATTTTCCCTCTTCCTTCAAAATTTCCCCTCATTTCTCTCAAATACTGTCACTTTTTATCTCAAATTTCCCCCCACCTCTTTTTTTTTCTCAATTTTTGTAACTTTTTCTTGAAATTACCCCGTTTTTCTTCTTCTAAAATTACCCCATTTTTTTTCAAAAGTATCCCTCATATTTTCGTTTTTGTTATTTTTTCTCATATTTCCCCTCTTCCTCCAAAATTTTCCCTCTTTTCTTTCAAATTTTGGCACTTTTTTTCTTGAAATTACCCCGTTTTATTCTTTTTTTCTAAAATTGCTCATTTTTTCTTATTTTTTTTTATTGTTGTCAGTTTTTGTCAAATTTCCACTTTTTTTACGAAAAAACACTTTTTTGGGTAATTATTTTGTTCTTTCCCGCTATCCTCCCCCCCTTACCACTCCATTGGTAATTACAGAAAGGAAGAGGGAGAAAATTGGAAATAAAAAATTGGGACAAAGATTTACATATAAAAAATTGGGGAAAAAGTTTGAAACCAAAAAAGTAGGAGGAAAGTGGGAAAAAAAGTAGAGGAAAAATTGGTAAAGAAAAAGTTTCAAATTTGAAATTATAAAAAATTAGTAAAATAGTGGAAAGAAGTTTTTGGCACAAAGAAATAGGATAGTAAAAAAATGTAGGAGGAAAAGTGGAGAAAAGTAAGGGAAAGGGTGGAATTAAAAATTAGGGAAAAGTGGAAGAAAGTAGGAGAAAAATTAAATAAAATATTGAAAGAAGTGGAAAAAAGTTTAAAGGAGAAAAAGTGGAACCAAAAATTAAGTAAAAAATGTATGAGAAAAAGTGGAAAAAAGTAGGGGAAAGGATAGAATAAAAAAGTAGGGGAAAGGATAGAATAAAAAAGTAGGGCAAAGGATAGAATAAAAAAGTAGGGGGAAGGATAAGATAAAAAAGTAGGGGAAAGGATAGAATAAAAAAGTAGGGCAAAGGATAGAATAAAAAAGTAGGGGGAAGGATAGAATAAAAAAGTAGGGGAAAAGTGAAAAATATAGGGGAAGTAATGAAAAAAGTTTTAAGGGAAATAAGTGAAACAAAGAAATTAGTAAAAAATGTATGGAAAAAAGTCTAAAAAAGTAGAGGAAAGGGTAGAATAAAAAAGCATGGAAAAAAGTAGGGTAAAAGTGAAAAAAAAATAGGGAAAGTGGAAAAAGATTTAAGGAGAAAAACTGAAACACAAAGAAATTATTAAAAAAGTAGAGGAAAGAAGGTGGAGAATAATGGGAAAAAAGTTGGAAACATACAAAAATTAGTCAAAAAAACAGGAGAAAAAATGAGTTAGGAAAAAGAAAAAAAAAAATTTGAAACTAAAAATTACTAAAAAATGTAGGGACAAAAATGTAAAAAAATGTCTCAAAGAAAAAAATGGATGGAAAAAATTGGAAAAAAATGTAAAAAATAAAAAAATGGTAAAAAAGTAGAGGAAAAAAGTATGGAGGAAAAATTGCTGAACAAAATTGAAATAAAAAATAGGAGAAAAAATGAGTCGGGGAAAAAGTGGAAAAAAAGTTTGAAATATAAAAAAGATAGTGAAAAAGTAGGGGAAAAAGTAGAAAAAAGTAGGGGAAAAGTTAAAAAAAAATGGGGAAAGAAGTGGAAAAAAAAGTTTGTCACAGATAAATTAGGAAAGAATGTAGAAGAAAAAGTGGAAAAAAAGTAGTTTAAAGAATGAATAAAAAAATAGGGGAAAAAGTGGAAGAAATAGGGTAAAGTGAAAAACAATTGGGAACGAAGTGGAGAAAAGTTTTAAGGGGAAACGGAAAGTTATATTTTCTTTTTTTTTAATACACAGGTTAGATTTAGATAGTCAAGACTTCTTTTAATAACATTAATATAAATAGTGTTATATTTTCTTTTTTTTTAAACACAGGTTAGATTTAGATAATCAAAGACTTGTTTTAATAAAATAAATTAAAATACACAAGTTAGATTTAGATAGTTAGTAGATTTTGGTAGTTTATTATCGAAATGTTGGTAGAATACGGTTTATTGAAAACGGTAACACTGGTCGTGGGCCGTTCTCGAAGTCCAAGGATAACGAAGGTTGGATTAGACTTAAAATAAGTTTATTTGATTTTTAAATATGTTGTCATGTTTTCTCCTATATAGTAATATCTGATTTTTCAATAAATATCTCACTTCGGCATGTTATTTTTTATATGATCAGGTATTTAGCCACTAGCGACTTTACCCTACCAGTAGCCATTGAGTCAACTCCCCCTACCAAAAATTACAATTGTTCAACAGAAATAAAAAATATTACATAATTCTAGACTATCTACAGTTGATCCAGGTATAATCATGTAAATTTGCTACTTTCAGATATCTCGTAAAAAAATTATTTTCCGTTAGTGGCCATATTACCCACCCTTCCCCTATATCAACAATGATATTTTTTTTGGAGATTTTCATTGTATAGGGTGAGTTAGGTTAGCTATAAAATTCGTTCGACTTGAAACAACATTTATATATAATAACTTGCTCATAAAAGGTGAAAAAGAAAAAACAAAATATATTTATTAATAAACGACCATTAAAACCGTCGTGAATAAAATTTTGTATTTTTATTAATAAATGATCAATAAAATGATTGTGCATAAAATGTTTATATATTTTGGGCGTAAATAACGTTTATATGGACCTTGCGTGTTAATACCACTCGCCTAGCGGCTCGGTCTTTTACTTACACGTTGCGGTCCATAAACGCTTATTTTACGCCCTTGACACATAAATAACTATCAAGGCATTTAGAATTTAACACATCTTTAAAATATCGTCAAAAGAATCAATACGTGGGGATCCTAAGTATATATCAGAAAATAATTTATTACTTAAAAGCTGTTTGATTTCCCACTGATTAAAACAAATGGTAGCGACATCCTCAATTTAGAGAATCGTCTACTTAACAGAGCAAATGTTTGTATTCTATCCAGTAATATCTGTAACATTGTCTCGTGTGAAACAAGAAAAAATCGGGCGGCATCCTTTGTACCATAGAAACTCATTCTTCCGTGCCAACCAACACAATCCAAATACGTAAAAGGACATTCTTTAGCGGACGCTAGATAAGTAGACATGTCAACCTATGCCTTTCGATGTAAATTTGTACGCTGGGGCACATGGTGCGTAACAGCGCGTTTTCTGCGATTTCTTATTGTGTGTGTGTGTGTGTGCTCTGGCTGCCATTTTCTTGAATATGTTAATACAAATCAAAATATAGTCACTATTTCAGCTTGCTGGAGGTCCGGGACCTTTAATAACATTAATGGATTGATCCGGAGTTCTTAAACATGCAAGTTTTATACTGAAACCAACTATACATATTTTTGTTAAATAACATATTAATTTTGCTGGACATAAAACTAATTTTTTCTACAAGCGTGCGGAAAATTGTACTTTTGTAAATGCTAAAATGAAAAAAAATTAATTCTTGCTTGGTTACTATGATTACTTTCAGCCTAATGTTTTATTTATTAAGAAGCACTAAGAAAATTTTTGTTTAATGACAAAAAAATATTTTTGCTAAAATTTTTTTTTAATTCTAGGTGCTAGAAAAAATATTGTTCCTAACACTTGCGTCAAGTATCTTTTCCGCAACTGCAATTGCGTGCGGAAAAGTATAACTTTCTGCACTTGTTAGGAAAATAACTATTTCGTTACATCAAATAGTATATTATATACCGAGGGACTAAAGTGCATCTTTTAATCCCGAGGGTGAAGATTATGTATTTTTCATAAAATACCGGCTCTTAAAAAAATTAAAAAAAAAACAAAGTTCTCAGATGGAGGGCTCGAACCCAGACCAATTTCGATCCGTATTCAAATTACCTTTGCGCAAACCAACTGAGCTAATTCTGACATTAAAATATATTTGTAAAACCTTGTCTTATACGGATATAATATGTAAATAATGACAGAAGATTGTGACTTTGTCTCTTTTAAGATAGTTTAGAATAAAATCGTAAAAAATATATAAAAAAGCTTACGACGATCTCGTAAAATGGTGTTGGAAAAAAGAAAATTGAAGACTGTACTAGCGAAAATTGTTTCCTATACTCTTTTGTTGAAGTATTTGACAGTTATGAATTAAATTAGAATAAACAAGGTGGCTGGTTTCAATTGTTTTTAATTTGCGGGACTAAAATATTTTAGTCCCTTGCGATTAAAAAATTTTAGTCCCAAGGGAGTAAAAGTGGTACTTTAGTACTAGTTTCACTCCCCGCGGTATAAAAACTAAATTTAATTATTCAGTGTCTTCAAGAAACATTAATTATTAATAATTACAATGTTAATATTTTAAAATGTTTAATTTGCTTGTCAAAAATTGGGAAATGTGAATTTTGATATTAACCTCTAATTACAGGTAAAAAATAATTAGTATAAATCTTATAAACATCAAACTCTATTTCCTTTTATGTTTATTCTATTTTGGTTTTATAGATGTTAAATAACTAAAACAAATAAACCTCAACCCTCACGCAATTACATGAAAATTCACGTTGTTACGAATTGACATCGTTGCTCCCTTGTGCCCTTGTGACTTCCTTCCTGTATGGGGTGAAAACAGCGAATCTTCACGTACCAGGTATTAAGGACTATCAAGTCGAATTATTTATTCTCTCTCGACACCAGACAATAAGGATATTGCTCGGAAACTGCCTATTTTATTCACAATTACCGGACACCGTTTGTGTCAAATTGATTGATTGTTTTTCGAAGGGGTGTTTACGTTTTTTTTTATTTAATATAAATATTATGATCAAATGATAAAATTATATTATTAGGAAAAAATTAGGGAAATGTAAATATTATATTTTAAAAAAATTCTTCCAAAAATTGTTAAGAAATTGGCACTCGGTTAGTAAAAAACAAGGTAAAGTTTAAATTTTCTGCTATGCTCTAACAGTGTTAAAATTAATTCTGGTAACTCGAATGATACTTTAATTTATTTATATTTCTGAGTTGAAACAACAATAAAAACTAAAATAAATAAATAATCCGAATCTAGAAAATAATTGTAACTAATAAAAAACGTTTATTTTACAGGATGACTCATTTATATGGAAAGAATAGATTACTTTTGAGCTTCAAATCTCTATATAAATACGCAAAGCAGTACAGTTAAAAATGTTTAAACAATAATTATATTTTGTTAACCTCTATTTAAAACCCTATAATTAAATATACAGGGTGGCCCACCATATACGCGGCGCGTTAGTCTTTATATGGAAAACGGTAAGATTGTGTAAAAAATATTTACTATAAGTACAATTTTAAATTATTTTGATTTCTATAGTTTGCCTCAATAAAAAAATCTGCACCATAGTTATATTATTTTAAATTGAACACCCTGTATGTTTTTACATTTTTATGTTCGTACTGAGAAGGTGATTTCAATAGCCTATTAAAATAACCATGTATTTAAAGTAAATAGTTTTGAAGTTATTGACAATTGAAAATCAAGAGAAATCGAAAGAAATTGAAAAAAATGGACAAAAATTAAAAAATCAGAATAATACGAATGAGAAAAAATTAGAAATTACCTAAAAAATTTTGAAAGAATCAAAAAACAACCGAAAAAAATTTAAAATAAAACAGAAAAAATCAGAAAAATGAGAAAAAAAACAAAAAACCGAAACATCGAAAAAACTCAGAAAGAAGAAAAAAAACTAAAAACAACTGGCGAAAAAACTTAGAGAAAATTGAAAAAATATTGGGGAAAATATGAAAAATAAAATTGTAAAAAGTCAAAAAAAAAACGATTAAAACGCTACAAATTCGCAGACACGAAAGAAATCGAAACAATATCACAATAAAACTCAAAAAATCAGAGGAATAAGAAAAAATTAGAAAAGTTAGAAATAAAAAAAATCAGAATGAGAAAAAAAATGGAAAAATTCAAAAAATCGAAAAGATCGACAAAAATTAGAAAAAAAAAACAAAAAACAGAATAAAAAACAATCAAACGAAAGAATTAGAAAAAAGGAACAATGAGAAAATGTGAATAAGATAAAAAAAAACTAAAGAAACAAGAAAAAAAACCATAAAAAATTAGAAAAATCTAAAAAATCAGAAAAAAAGAAAAGAACAAAAAATGGAGAAAAAAATGAGAAAATAATATGAAAAAATGAAAAATAAAATTGTAAAATACGGAAAAAAACGAAAAAATCAAAAAAATTGTAAAAAGTCAAAAAAACACTACAAACGCTAAAAAATCGCAAAAACCGCAAAAAATCGAAAAAACATCACAAAAAACTCAAAAAAGTAGAAAACAAAATCAAAAAATCAAAGGAATAAGAAAAAATTAGAAAACGAAAAGAAAACAAAATGGGAAAAAAAATCACAAAATTCAAAAAAAAAATGAAAAGATCGAAAAAATTTAGAAAAAAAAAAACCAAAAAACAGAAAAAGAAACAAAAAAAAAAACAATATCATAAAAATGAAAAAAAAAAACGAATAAATCAGAAAAATTCGGAAAAAATTAGAGAAAAAATTGAGAGAAAATTGAGAAAATATTCAGAAAAAATGGAAAATAAAATTGCAAAATACAGAAAAAACGAAAAAATGGAAAATAAAGTTGCAAAATACAGAAAAAACGAAGAAATAAAAAAAATTGTAAAAAAGCCGAAAAGGCTAAAAACGCTGGAAATTCGCAAAAAAATGCAAGAAATTGAAAAAATATCACAAAAATTACAAAAAATAGAGGAATAAGAAAAATAGAAAAAACAGAATGAAGAATTCAAAAAAAATCGAAAAAATCAGAAAAAAAAACAAAAAACAGGAAAAAAACCAAAAAATCAGAAAAATGAGAAGAATATCGAGAAAAATCGAAACACAGCGCAAAAAATCGTAAAAAACCAAAAAACAGTGAAAAAACCGAAAACAACTGTAACCATAAAAAATTAAAAAAATTGTAAATAAATCGAAAAAAATCGCAAAAACCGCAACGAAAACAGAAAAAAATTGTTTCATAGCAACTCGACAATTTTCCTACAAAATTGCCACTACAGCTTAAATGATAAAATTTATTAGGAAAAATAAATGTTATTATTTAAAATAAAAATTTATAGAAATGAATAAGTTTTAAGATAAAAACTGAGTTAAAAAATGGTTTTAAAATATATAATAAAATTTAATTAATAGGAAAAACGGAATATTATACTGAAAACAAATTTATTTTTTTGATTAATATTTATACTTCAAAATAAGTATTTTTCAATATTAATCTGTGACGTTTTTAGTAACTCATCATTTATGCTTCAAAATAAATTTTAATCTGTAAAAATTGGTTTATAGTAACTCGACAATTTCCTAAAAAAACGTTACTCGAGCTTAAATTATTTTTTTTGCAATTAACTCAAGAGCTATAAACGTTACAGTGAATTTGAAAATATTGTGAAAGGGATAATAATTTAAAATAAAAGAGTTTGGACGCTTATCTTAATTATTAATAATTTTAATTTAATACTTTTACAACGATAGTTCGCAGCCGTTATTCTGGCCATCAAACATATTTTCTTTTTAATGTTACTTAATACTCGGTGGGTGTTAACCGGGCACCGAACGACCCTTTTTACCTGTATTGCTGAAAAGGTCACTTAATCCTATCCGTCAACCAGGCACAAAGAAGTCAAAAATAAATTAAAAAATTGCAAAACCTAGTGGTTATATATCAAACAAAAAAAATAAACAGAATAAATTTTATAAAATGTATCTGTTACACTACCAAACAATTTTTGTAATAAGTATTAATATGTAAATTTTTGTATAAATGTTTTGTAATATAATAATTGTAATTTTTAAAAATGTAATAAATAAAAACATTTTGAAATATTTCATGTTTTCTTTTAGTTTTTAAATATAGTTTTTGGCAAATAATAATAAGAATAAAAATAGTAGGAATAATAAAAATAATAAGAATAATAAAAATAATAAGAATAATAAAAATAAAAAGAAAAATAAAAATAATAATAATAATAATCATACTAATAATAATAGTATAATTTAACGTGTGATTTAAAAAAAATAAGTTTGCAAATCTAAATTTCTTCAAATGCCAAAGAGAAAAGATTTTAATATTTTAATATATTTTTTAATTAAACAAAATAACTTAGATAATTGTAGATTTTAATAAATAATTTTCTGTTTAACCCCTGTAACAAGAAAACTATCGATACTATTAAAACGTGTTAAATGTTGATAGAAAGAGAAAAAAATATTCTATATAAGTGAATTTTATCAAAATTTTAGATAAAAATTTGTGGTTGTGAAAATAGGGAGAGACAATAACTTTATTTTTTCTCATTTTGGTCTCTCCCTTTTCCCAAGGTCACAATTTTTGCTTAAAAATTTTGAAAAAATTTCCATTTATAGAATTTTTTTAATCTTTTTTTAATGGTATTAAATAGATTTTAATATAATTTTTTATTCAACAAAATAACTTAGATAAATGTAGATTTTAATAAATAATTTTCTGTTTAACCCCTGTAACAAGAAAACTATCGATACTATTAAAACGTGTTAAATATTGATAGAAAGAGAAAAACATATTCTATATAAGTGAATTTTTTTTAAATTTTAGATGAAAAGTTGTGGTTGTGAAAATAGGGAGAGACAATAACTTTATTTTTTCTCATTTTGGTCTCTCCCTTTTTCCCAAGGTCACAATTTTTGCTTAAAAATTTTGAAAAAATTTCCGTTCATAGAATTTTTTATTCTTTTTTTTAATGGTATTAAATAGATTTTAATATAATTTTTTATTCAACAAAATAACTTAGATAAATGTAGATTTTAATAAATAATTTTCTGTTTAACCCCTGTAACAAGAAAACTATCGATACTATTAAAACGTGTTAAATGTTGATAGAAAGAGAAAAAAATATTCTATATAAGTGAATTTTATCAAAATTTTAGATAAAAATTTGTGGTTGTGAAAATAGGGAGAGACAATAACTTTATTTTTTCTCATTTTGGTCTCTCCCTTTTCCCAAGGTCACAATTTTTGCTTAAAAATTTTGAAAAAATTTCCGTTCATAGAATTTTTTATTCTTTTTTTAATGGTATTAAATAGATTTTAATATAATTTTTTATTCAACAAAATAACTTAGATAAATGTAGATTTTAATAAATAATTTTCTGTTTAACCCCTGTAACAAGAAAACTATCGATACTATTAAAACGTGTTAAATGTTGATAGAAAGAGAAAAAAATATTCTATATAAGTGAATTTTATCAAAATTTTAGATAAAAATTTGTGGTTGTGAAAATAGGGAGAGACAATAACTTTATTTTTTCTCATTTTGGTCTCTCCCTTTTCCCAAGGTCACAATTTTTGCTTAAAAATTTTGAAAAAATTTCCGTTCATAGAATTTTTTATTCTTTTTTTAATGGTATTAAATAGATTTTAATATAATTTTTTATTCAACAAAATAACT
The DNA here is from genome assembly GCA_963243735.1 of Neocrepidodera transversa. Lineage (NCBI taxonomy): Eukaryota > Metazoa > Arthropoda > Insecta > Coleoptera > Chrysomelidae > Neocrepidodera > Neocrepidodera transversa. Next base: position 10,601,118 of record OY725342.1, on the reverse strand, counting down.
TAGATAAATGTAGATTTTAATAAATAATTTTCTGTTTAACCCCTGTAACAAGAAAACTATCGATACTATTAAAACGTGTTAAATGTTGATAGAAAGAGAAAAAAATATTCTATATAAGTGAATTTTATCAAAATTTTAGATAAAAATTTGTGGTTGTGAAAATAGGGAGAGACAATAACTTTATTTTTTCTCATTTTGGTCTCTCCCTTTTCCCAAGGTCACAATTTTTGCTTAAAAATTTTGAAAAAATTTCCATTTATAGAATTTTTTATTCTTTTTTTAATGGTATTAAATAGATTTTAATATAATTTTTTATTCAACAAAATAACATAGATAATTGTAGATTTTAATAAATAATTTTCTGTTTAACCCCTGTAACAAGATAACTGTCGATACTATTAAAACGTGTTAAATATTGATAGAAAGAGAAAAACATATTCTATATAAGTGAATTTTTTCAAAATTTTAGATGAAAAGTTGTGGTTGTGAAAATATAGAGAGACCATAACTATATTTTTTTTCATTTTGGTCTCTCCCTTTTGTCAAGGTCACAATTTTTGCTTAAAAATTTTGAAAAAATTCCCATTTATAGAATTTTTTATTCTTTTTTTAATGTTATTTTGACATTAAAAATATTGCAATGTAATAATCTTATCTCATTGAACATAATTGTCATAAGGTATTTACGCTTTTATAAAAAAAACAGTGAAATAAATTTTTCCCCAACAGTTTTTTTTTTCTTTTAAGTATACAATATTTTTTTTAAATACCTACATTAATATTTAATAGTATTTTTTTATTTTACTTGCTGCTCAGAGCCCTATTTTCAGCAATTAGTTATTAATTAACAGTAACTTTCAGGAGTCACAACTTTTATTAAAATTTTCTTCCCCTTTCACATTATTTTTTTAAATTAATAAACTATAACGTTTATAGTTTTTCATTTATTTATAAAAAACTTGCCCCACCTTTTTTTTTTAATTTTTGTTTATTTATAACCATCTCGAATCAAATAAGTTATTTTACAAAATCACGATTGAGTAGTAAAATTTTTCTTGATTATCGATCAAATTTTAAATAATTTTTTAAAATTAACAATTAAAAATAAATAATTCATATTGATGATTTTTTTTTCCGACATAGACATGCCATTATTAAATACCTTGTAATATTTCGAGATGATTAGCGATTATCGTGAAAGTTGACATTTCAAATTATAATTTAAAAAACTCCATTAAAATCAACTACTTCGTGAGAGAAATTCTACTTTTTTTACAACGTTATGCATATTAATTAATAATATTAATAATAAATAATTCACAAAAACACTTTTAACTGTTTTTTAGTAGTGGCTATATAACGATTAGCGTATGTTTAGATTACTTATTGTTGTTAAAAAAAATATATAAACAAATATAGAAATCGTAGAAAACAAGTGAAAAACGTTAACATTTTTGGCCTTAAGGTAATAGGTCATAATTTAGGGCATTTTTAAAATTTCTGAGTTGAATCTTGTCACAGACAAACATACAAACAGACAGACGGACGGAGGGACAAAGCTTTTTTCCAATACTCTAAACAGAGAATAGTAATAAAAGTGAGATGTGAAATAATTTTTTAACGAAAATAAAATGATAGAGGTTTTAAATATCTTTATGGTTAAGGGTAGTTTCTTTAAAATTGTATTATCTCCAGCTACATGAAAAAATATACTCAAAGTGCCAAAAAGTTTTTCATTATTTTTTTCCGGTTTTCCCTATTTGTCCCATACGTTTGCCTATTATTACTCTAATTTCCTTATTTTTCGGTTTTTTTTATTTTTTCCAAATTTCCTTATTTTTCCCAACTTTTTATATTTTGCCCTATTTTTTTTCTAGTTTTCACTGTTTTTTCCATATTAGTTCCCTATTTTCTCTATTTTACTATTTTCTCTTTTTTACTGTTTTCCGTTATTTTATCCTATTTTCCTTATTTTTTCTAGCTATTCCTATTTGTACTTATTTTTTCCCATTTATCCCTAATTATCCCTATTTTTCACATTTATTCATATTCTTCCTGTTTTACATTTTTCCCATTTCTTCCAATTTTTCCTGTTTTTTATTACTTTTCGTGTTTTCCCTATTTGTCCCTATTATTATCTGTTTTTTCCTATTTTACTATTTTTCATTATTATCCCCAATTTTTCACTATTTTCCCATATATTTCCCTATTTTTCTATATTTATCTATAATTTTCCTTTTTATTCTATCTTTTTGTAATGTTTTCTTATTATTCCCAATTTGTCCCTGTTTTTTCACGTTTTTTTCCTATTTTCACAATTTTCCCTATTTTTCACAAATTTTCTTATTTTCTTTATTTCTTACTATCATTCCTCATTTTATTAATTTTTCCTATTTCTTTCTATTTTCCATTAATTGATCCTTATTTTTCTATTTCTTCATATTTTTCCTGTTGTTCATTATTGTATTTATCCCTATAATTTCTTTTTTAGAATTTTTACTTATTTTCCCGATTATTTCCCTATTTTTCACTATTTCCCCATATGTTTACATATTTATTCTGATCTATTTTTTCATATTTTTTCTCTAATTTGCCCAAATTTTCCTAATTTTACCCTTTTTCTAAAAATGCTCAATTTTCTCTAACTATACAAAATTAATTTTTTCCAATTGTTCCCCATTTTTCTTTATCTTTTTCCCATTTTTTATAATTTCGCCCTGTTTCTTCATATTTTCCCTGTTTCCCCAATTTCTCACCATTTTCCTGTTTTTCTAAATTTTACCCTATTTTTTATCTTTTATCCTTATTTTTCTCCATTTTTCCCTACTGTTTCCCTAATTTTGACTATTTTTCTCATTTTTCCCTATTGTTTCTAAATTTCCCTATTTTGCCTTTTTTCCCAATTTTTCCATATTTTTCACTATTTTTCCCAAATTTTCCTATTCACGTTATTCATATTTTTCCCTATTTTGTTCCATTTTCCCTATTTTTCACTATCGCAATTTACCTATTTTACCAAGTTTTCTCAATTTTTTCCTATTTTTGTTGTTTTTTTCCCATTTTTGCTATTTTCCTCATTTATCTATATTTGTCCCTATTTGTCCATGTTTTTCTTTATTTTTCTATATTATTTCTTATTTCTTAAAAAAATTCATTTTTCCCTTATTTTTCCTTGTTTTTCTTTATTTTCCTTCAACCATATTTTTTTCGATGGTTTTTTCACATTTCAAAATACTAAACGTTAAAAACATTCGAAAGCATTATAAAATGTGACGTTTCGAACGTTTTTTTACGCTTAAAAACACTGAATGTTAAAAAACGTTCGTAAACTTTGTAAAATGTGACGTTTCGAACGTTTTTTCACGCTTCAAAATACTGAACGTTAAAAAACGAAAACGTTGTAAAATGTGACGTTTCGAACGTTTTTTCACGGTTAAAAATACTGAGTGTTAAAACACGTTCATAAACTTTGTAAAATGTGACGTTTCGAAAATTTTTGAAACTTCAAAATACTGAACGTTAAAAAAAATCGAAAACCTTGTAAAATCTGACGTTTGAAACGTTTTTTCACGGTTAAAAATACTGAGTGTTAAAACACGTTCGAAAACGTTGTCAAATATGACTTTTCGAACGTTTTTTCAAGCTTCAAAATCCTGGACGTTACAAAACGTTCGAAAACGTTGTAAAATGTGACGTTTCGTACGATTTTTCATGCTTTAAAATTCTGTACGTTAAAAAACGTCGTTCGGGACGCCTGGTTAGAAAAAAGTGGAGGGGGTTACCTAGACTACCGTATTACCTGCTTATACAAGGTGATTTTTCTCGGTGGCACGTTAGACGTAATGACAGAATAGAAATCTTAAAAGATTAACTTGGCAACATGTTTCGGTCACAACGATGGCCACCATCAGGCCTACAATAAAAATTATAAAATCGGATTAACAATATAACATACTCAGAGAATAGTTACTTACAGAAATAAATTGGTCAAGTGCGTGTCGGACTTCGTACATTTAGGGTTCCGTACCAAATGTAGAATATAAGCCAGCTGTGCAGAGGCAGGATTATTAAAGGAAATTAAAATTTTAATCGTACTAATATGTCAAAAATACGTGGTAAAAAGATTTAAAGAAGTGAAAAGAAAAATAACCTGGAGCATGTGTGTTCGACGAAGAAAAAAAAATTATGAATATCACAATCCGCATATATACTTAGATATATTAACAAATTTTGAAATCCAACGAACAAATTTTTTAATATCAACGTAACCGACAAAGGTAGAAAAAAAATTATAAAATGAAAAATACGTTTTTTAATACGATTGCACAGATAAAAATAATAAAATATTGAATATTACAATTAGCATGAATACAAAGGTAGGTAAAATATACGTAACAATAAACATTATCACCAAATTTCAAGTTGATAGGTCAATGGAAAGTTAAAAAATACTTCGGAACAAAATTTTGTAAAAAAAACTGACTTTAGCGGCTTCTCATGCCTACGTTTTGCAATATTTTTAAAACAAAAAATATGGCTTTTATTTACTCAATGAGCTCTATTCAACGATACCTCACTCGATGGGATCGGCCAAATTTTTAAATTTTTTTGTCAGCGCCCCCCCTGTAGCTGTAGGGGGTATTTAAAAATATTTTTTTATAATTTGTATAGCTTTGGGACAACAAGACGCATATACTGTGAAAATTTGAAGACTCTACCTTGAATGGTGTGACAGACGGACGGACACGCGAGAGAGAGAGCAATAGGGATCCGTTTCGACCCTTTGGGGTACGGAACCCTAAAAACGAAGAAATTGTACATTATATTAAAAAATTTGGTATGAAAATTACACAAGCCACATTGTAAAATTATTATAAAAAACTATTTTTTTTTAAAAAATTGTTGATAAACTTTAACCAGTACGAAATCTCCAAACTAGAGGATCAAATTTCACAAAAATACATCAAATCAAATTTGATCCTCTAGTTTGGAAGTTTCGTATTGGTTAAAGTTTATTAACATTTTTTTTTTAATACCATTTTATAATAATTTTATGTCTTGTAAAATTTCTTCGTTTCTTCTGTAAATAACTATTCTCTGAGTATGTTGTATTGTTAATCCAGTTTTATAATTTGTATTGTAGGCCTGTTGATGGCCATCGTTGTGGCCGAAATATGTTGCCGCCAAGTTAATTTTGTTTAACAAAAAAATAAATTAATGTGGTATGACTGGTTTTTATTATTCGTTGTTTTGAGATAAAACTTACAATTTTGGTAACGATAATCGTTTCTATAGTCACTGCTTTTAATTAATATAATAACAAAAATATTTTTGGAACTATCAGTTTTTTGCTGGGCATGTAAATCCAGCGTCTATGAAAGATAATATATATTAACATTTTTTTTTGTAATGTACTGGTTTATAGTTGATGTTGATTTATGTCGTTCGTATTTCGGTGAAAATTTAAGGTGGATGGCAGAAGGCATAAATTTCGTTTTATGTGATCGAGCTTTTATTTCGTTTCTATGTTTTTTAATTCAGAATTAAATAGGATTATTTATGTCCAATTAATGAAAATTTATTTTTTATTATTATTATTATTACAATTAAAATATTTTGATACCTACATTAGTCATATCATCTGGTAAAAGATCCTTAATCGATTGTTTTAAAATTATGGAATTTTTAAATAGTTTATTATGGACCAATTTATATTTTTCACTCAGTAGGATAAAATTGTTTAATATCCACTCTATCATCTACACCTATATTAAAATTTTTAGCATGTCTGTAACTTCATTAAAATAGAAATAACAAGTAGTTTAATAGACGAATTAATAATCATAATTTATGAATATTAAATTTTATTAACTTAGACTTGTAACTAATCGGTTATTTGTATAAGTAATAAATTATGAGATCAAAAAATATTAGTATCATTTAGAACTTAATTATAAAATCTAATTGAAAGAAACGCGGGATTCCCGTACAAACGCAAAAACTCATTAAAAAATAAATCACAAAATAAATACGACACACAGGAAATAGAAAACATGATAAATACATTAAAGTTTCTATCTCCCAAATCCAATCTTAAGAATTGATAACTTGTCGAACTATAAGTAATCAAAAATTCAATTACTGCGTTCCATTTATCACGCAAACAAAGTTTTCTCGATGACAAGTATGAAACTTTGTTCTGTATTTACGGTCCCGTACGTCAGCTACTGATATTCCATCCTAACAAACGGGCACAAACATTTCGATTAGAGAAGTTCTTCCTCTTTCGACAATTATTAATTGTTTCTTGTCACTGTTCAGTTAAAACAGATAAATATTCGAATAGGTGATTTTTTTCTCACTATAGTTTATTTTTAGAGAACACTTCGTTTTTTTTACTGTTCGATGAATGGTAGAGTACATATTTTTTTATTATTAGATCCTAGAAATAATAAAAAATGGGTTGTGTAGCCCCAAAACTTTCCCGACGAGTATCCAGAGACGAATATTTTTTCAGATATTTAATTTAATTTTTTTTTTTGTTTTGAAAAGTGACAGTTGGAGAAATAATTTTAACTGTTCTGAATAGAGATTTTTCAGAGCCTTCAAATGACATATTGCAAGTCAAATTCCGTGATATTTTGCTTCTGTCATTTTCTGACAGTGACACTTACGTTTGGCAGATGTCGTACAAAAATTAATGGGTTCCTCCAATGTATAACCGAAACCCATATACTAAATTTCAGCTTAATCGGATTAAGCGTGTGGCTTCTATCATGGAAGAATCCACACAGACAGGCGCACAGACAGACACATAGACAGACACACAGGCAGATAGACAGACAGACTTCCACCTGGAAATGGTCTTAAACGTCTCAGGGGACCTCAAAATTTAAAATGGATATTTCCATCTTTATCTCGAAATTTTTTTAGTTCGTTCACAATACTTTCCCTTCTCGAATGATCAAATCAAAAAAATATCAGAAAAAACAGAAAACATTGGAACAAATTGAAAGAAACATCGAAAAATATAAAATAAAATTGTGAAATACGGAAAAAAAAACCGAAAAAAAATTGTAAAAATCGCAAAAAACGAAACGAAAAAGAATTCGCAAAAACGAAAGAAATCGAAATATATCACAAAAAATAGCAAAATAACTACTGTAACCATAAAAAAATAATAATAACAGGAAAAGAAAAAATTCAAAAGATTTTAAATAAATCGCAAAATGTCTTAAAAAATCGCAAAAAAATCTCTAAAAAATCGCAAAATCGAAAAAAAAAATTACAAAAAAATCGCAAATATTTACAAAGAGTTAGAGGAATAAGAAAAAATTTGAAAACAAATAAAAAATTTGAAAAAAAACTAAATAATATTAGAAAAAATGAAGAGAATTTTTAAAAAAATCGAAATAACCAGAAAAAAAAACAAAAAAACAGAAAAAATCGAAAAATCAGTAAAAATAATACAAAAAATCAGAAAAAACCAGGAAAAATAGAAAAAAAAACACACAAAATCAAAAATAACAGAAAAAATATCTTTTCCAGGATTATTAGGATTAAAAAATTATTAATTTTACACATGACATAAATCTGTAAAAAATCAGAAAGAAGATACAAAATTCGACAGGAGAAACAGAAAAAAACACAAAAAATAATATGTAAGAAAAAATAAAAAGAAAAACAATAAAATAAAAATAAAAAATCAAAAAAATCAGTAAAAAAACTCCTAAAATTTTTTGAAAAATTCAGAAAATAAATTGAAAAAAATCAAAAAAAAAAAATTGAAAAAATCAGAAAAAAATCATTAAAAATTAGCAAAAAATCTGAAAGAAATCAAAAGAAAATCAGATAATATCATAAAAATAAGTAAAAAATTTTTCAGATATTTAGTGTTAAAGTTTTAAATTTTGACATTTTTTTATTTTTGACAGGTGACAGCTGGAGAATAGAGATTCTGAATAGAGATTTTCAAGTACTTTCAAATGACATATTGCAACGAACGAACTAAAATAAATTGAAAAAATCAGAGGAAGAAGAAAAAATGAGAAAAAAATCAAAAACACAAGAAATGAAAAAAAACAGAAATGAGAAAGAAATTTTAAAAAATCTGAAAAAAAAAAACAGAACAAACCAGAAAAAAAATTAAAAAACGAATAAAAGTCGAGGAAAAAAAAAATTTAAATTCGAAAAAAACGAGAAAATTAAAAAAAAAATAAAAAATCAAAAAATCGAAAACAATTAAAAACATCTAAAAAAATCGAAAAAAAATCAGAAACAGAAGAAAAGGAAAACGGAAAAATCGAGAAAAAGAGAAAACATTGGAAAAAGTTGGGAGTCATGGAAAAAAAATTCGTGAAATACGAAAAAAACGAGAAAATAAAACAATTGTAAAATTCACAAAAACAAAATTTTCAAAAAAATTGCAAAAAAAATAGCAAAAAACCGGAAATATTTGAAAGATTTGAAATAAATCGCAAATAATTACAAAAAAATCTCAAACAAAAACTTAAAAAAAAATCAAAACAAAATCTCAAAAAATAGCAAAAAAAATATAAAACTCGAAAAAAATTTCTGAAAAAAATGGCAAATTTGCATTTGTAAAAATCGGACGACAATAAAAAATACTACAAGTGAGAATTTTTTTAAAAGTAAAAAAAAACTAAAAAACGGAAAACAGTTGTAATCATCTAAAAAAATTTAAAAAAAATTCAAAGGAATTGAAATAAATCAAAAAAAATCAGACAAATAAGAAAAAATCAGAAACAGAAGGAATAGAAAACAGAACAAATAAGGAAAAATTAGAAAAAAATAAAAAAAATCAGAAACGCAAGAAATCGAAAAAAGTTGCAAAAAATCGCAAAAAATTGCAAAAAATTGCAAAAAAATGCAAAAAATTGCAAAAGATTGCAAAAAACCGGAAAGAATTAAAAATTTTTTAAAAATCGTAAATAAATCGCAAATAATTACAAAAACCAAAAAAAAAATCAAAAAATCCCAAAAAAACGCAGAAAATAGCAAAAAAAATAAAAGAATAGGAAAAAACATGACAAAAAATGGCAGATGCAAATGCATAAAAAATCGAAAAAAAAAAATTTGCTAAAAAAATCACAAAAATAAACGCAAAAAATTAATTGAACCCATTCAAACGACAATAAAAAATCCTACAAGTGAGATTTTTTTAAAATTAAAAAAAAATAAAAAACTGAAAACAACTGTAAAAGAATCTAAAAAAATTAAAAAAAAAATGAAAAAATTCAAAAGAATTAAAATAAATCGAAAAAAAATCAGAGTAAATAAGAAAAAAATCAGAAACAGAAGGAATAGAAAACAGACAGAACAAACGAGGACAAATTAGAAAAAAATAAAAAAAATCGGAAAAACAAAACAAAAAATCAGAACAAAAGAGAAAAAATGCTGAAAAGGAGAAAAAATCCAAAAAGAAAGTGAGAACATTGAAAAAAGAATACTGGAAAAAAATTAAAAAATAATTGTAAAATAAGAGAAAATCAAAAAAATTGTAAAAAAATGCAAAAAAAATAAAAAAAAAAAAGTTAAAAATTGTAAAAAAGTTGCTAAATAAACGTAAGAAATCGCAAAAGATTTCAAAAATAGCAAAAAACAGGAAAGAATTTAACAAAAAATCAGAAAAGAGAAAAAAAATTGAAGAGGAGAAAAAATCAAGAAAAAAGGAAAAAGTTGGAATATTTGGTTAAAAAAATAGCAAAAAATTTGTAAAACACGAGAAAATAAAAAAAAAATGTAAAAAAACGAAAAAAGTGCAAAAAAAATAAAAAAACGTTAAAAATCGTAAAAAAGTCGCTAAATAAAAGCAAGAAATCGAAAAAAATTGCAAAATATCGCAAAAAATTGTAAAAAAACTGGATGGAATTAAAAGAAATTTTAATTAGTTAAAATAAATCGCAAATAATTATAAAAAAATCTCAAACAAAAATGGTAAAAAGAATCAAAATAAAATCCAAAAAAGAAACGCAGAAAGTAGCAAAATAAATTTAAAAAATTGAAAAATGAGAAAAAATCGGAAAAATCGAAAAAAAAAAACATTCAAAAACGTTGGTAAAAAAATGAAAAAAAAATTGTAAAATACTAAAAAACAATAAATTTAAAAAAATTGTAAAAAAAAGAAAAAAATGCAAAAAGCGAAAAAAAAAGTTAAAAAACGTAAAAAAGTCGGTTAATAAAAGCAGGAAATTGAAAAAAATCGCAAAAATAGCATAAAACCAGAAAGAATTAAAAGAAACTTAAAAATTTGAAATCAATCGCAAATAATTACAAAAAAATCTTAAACAAAAACGGTACAAAAAATCAGATCAAAATCCCAAAAAACCCGCAGAAAATAGCAAAAAAAACAAAAAATGGGAAAAAACATCACAAGAATATGGCAAATCGAAAAAAAATCATAAAAATAAATGCAAAAAATTAATTAAACCCTATACCATTCAAACGACAATAAAAATACCAAAAGTGAGAATTTTTTTAAAATTTAAAAATATATATGTAATAAAAAAACGAAAATCAAGAAAAATTATTGTATTTTAATATTTTTTGAAAACCCTTCAAAAACCAATATTTTTGATATAATAGAAGTCCTTTAAAAAAACTTCTAAGCTAATTCATCCTAAACTAACTTAAACCAATCTACAGGTATACAAAACATTAGATGAACTAATAATATTAAAGAGGTACAGTTTATATTGTCCATTTTGTCCAGTGTTCTGGACAAAATTAAAAAAAAAATGATTTTTTACCTGCGCTGCTATTTGAGTCTTAGCATATAAATTTAATAATTTTGTCCACAGAGCTTTCTCTTATTTTAAGCAGATGGTTACTATTTGGGAAAGCCAGATTAAAATCTCCATTTATTCATGCATTTATCAATCTATATTTTCACCATGTCACTATGATCAAATTAAATTAGTACCTCTTTAAGGTCTACTTCCATTTGGTCCAAATGTGCAGAAATTTTTTATTTAATTCAATGATTTTAACAATTTATTTTACCTTTTTTTATCTTTTATTAAAAAAAAACAGATTTATTATTAAAGATTAAAAATATTTATAATACAATTTGAACAGTGTGAGGATATTTCCTGTCTAATTAATTACGGTGTATATATTTAGGGACGCTTTATGAAATCAATCAAACTGAGTTAAATCTCATCTCTGCTCTTGATAATAATTCGAAAAATGTATTTACCTCATAATAAAATGTAAACTTGGAAATCCGGAGAAGGCTAATTTAAGATCCGCGTTGTTTGTGAAAGAGGACGCGAACAAACGCCTTTAAGGCATTTCCATTACCATATCCAGACTTCGGATATTCTAAAGCTCTCTGAAAAGTTGAAAAGCAATTCTCCATTTATTTTTCTTTTTTAATTTTCAATCTGCATTGCAATTTCGCATTTTGTTTTCTTACCTTTCTTTTATGTACATTATAAAGAAAAGTCGAGGAAATTAATATAAAAAAATCCTTTCCAGAATATTTTTATTCTTTAGCTTTAAGTCGCTCTAAATAAATGTTTTTCCAAGACGAAAAATTTATAAAACTTGTTTATTTCTTATATATTAAAAAAACCAGAGAACGGCTTTAGACATTTCCACGAAGTGCATCAAAAAAACAAAAGATTTACAACAATAATCTCGACATCGTCATTCCAAAGAATAATAACAAATGACAGGCGGCCGACATAAATAAGCGAAATGCGAGTGGCGCAATCTGTTAGGTGGCCAGTCTATTAGCCGGGAATGTACGCCATGCATTGTCTACTTGATGTGTATTAATGATCATTGCCACAGCCCTCTAGAGACCGACCGCAAATATCTAAAACATTTGCATTAGCTAACTCATAGCCTACTTATCTTCTGTTTTCTGGTTTTTTTGTGATCCTCGGTGATCGTCATTCATAATTGGTCGGTTTAAAAAAAATAAAAGTTCGTAATCGAAGATAATTTTGAGTGTTTTGGTTTATTTTTTTGTTATAAATAAATATTAAATTCATTAACAACAAAAAATGTGTTGTGCTCAACATACTATTTTTTATAATAAATCTTGCTTAAAAAATAAAATACAACACATATATAGCGGAAAAGTGTAATGTTGGTCACAAGCCATATTTAATTCAGCCATCGTAAATTATCAATTATCACACAACAAAATATAGTCCAAGAGCCAGATAATTTTCTTGATTTTATTTTTAGAAGGAACATGTTCTGGAGCGTCCCTTGAAAGTAAATCCAATTTGGTGGGGTGGGGGAGGGAGGGGGGGGGGATAGCGTCAGCCACCATCTAGAAAATCACTCTTTGTGAAATATCTCATAAACCGTGCATCTCACGAGAAAAATATTAGGTATCATTTTTATTTAAAACTTCTTCGGGAATAATGCATAATGGTTGATTTTACGTTAAAAAATCGGATGTGTCACAGAGCTTTCCTGGCTCGACCGTAGAGAATATGTTAGTTATTATTATTATTATTTTAATTACAAAATCTTAAGCATTACATTAATTTATGGAACACATTAAAAATAGCGAGACGATGGTGATTACGTCTACCGAATTGATATTTCAATGTTGATAATGACATAAGCTGTGCATGCGCTCGTTGTATATCACACGGCTACAATTATGATTTCCTAAAATCATGTGTGAAAACTATTGGGAATTCGGGAAAAATTTTCATACAAAAGTTGTAGAGAATTTTAAATGTGTATTTTTCTCGCAATCTAGCGGCGAAACTATGAGGAATTCGATAAAAAATTAAACATAAAACTTAAAGAAAATTTGATGCTTGCACCAGAAAATTTTGCACTAAATGCATTGTTTGTCCTCAAAATCAAGAAAAACTAGAGAAAACATACATGCACATTTTTTACGCGCCCTCTAGTGGCACAACTATTGGAAATTCTGGAAAAAGTTTGAAACAAAACTTATAGGGAATTTTATGCTCTAAAACTTTGTACTACAATATTTTGCACTAAAGTGTATTGTTTGTCCTTGAAATTTAAAAAAAGTAAAAAATTGTTACATGCGTATTTAATCAATGTCGGTCTTGAGGACCTTCTACTGTACTAATTTAAACCAAAAACTAATGGTCGCATTCCATGGACATACCGACCCTTCATAACAAATTTCAGCTTAATTGGTCTAACGGTTCGGCAGTTATCGTGCAAGATTACACACAGACAGACCATACGCTGGAAATGGTTTCAATCTTCTTGGGGGACCTCAAAATGGATATTTCCATCGATATCTCGATTTCTTTTTGCACTTTCCCTTTGATGGGCCCGGGAAAGATAAATGGTGGTAAACAAATTTGTAGAGCATACAATTTCCTAAAAAATCATGTAACCTTTTTCCAGTAAAATTGATAGTTTCAAAGCTATATAATTTTGCAAAACTTGCACCTCGTAAATTATCTGTGGAAAAATTGAAGTCTTCATTGAATTTGTCTTCAATGGCACCAAATGTATTTGGCACATTGTCACATGTTTGTCCACTACAATTAGAACAAATAATCGAGCATTTTAATACTTTTAGACATCCACCGGTAGCCCCGCAATTTTTGACGGTTGCTTTCAACCCCATTTATCAGGTTCATGATAAAATCCAAGCCAAGTTTGAATCTGGTGATAGATTCTGAACGATTGGTGTCATTCCGTATCTTGAGATGGAGGTAGAAGTGATATATTTTACAGGAAAGAGATTGACATGAATTTTCAATAAATTTTATGCTGTACAAATTTTGTTACTACCAATAAACGCATTGAATTTGTTTACAGGGGACACTCCAGTTCCAACAACAAAATCTCTTCTGCAGAAGATTGTATTATGAACCAACTTTTGTCACTCTGGCTTTTGGACTAATAAATACGAGAATTATAAAGAATCTCAGTCCGTCACTGGCGTCTATAGTAACGAATTCTATTCTGAATCCTTGGTGCACACTTGCGCATTATTCGTTTTGCCCTAATCAGCTTTTATTGTACGTTGAAAGTTTAATTATTCATCACTGTGAATGGTGTGGCACAGTGGTCGCGTGTAGACTTTACAAATGAAAGTTCCAGGTTCGAATCCTGATTTAAATTTTTTATTTTTTTTTACGAAATAAATGGAAGTTTTATTGTCTTTTTTAAAATACATAGGCTAGATTTTGATAGTCAAGACTTCTTTTAATAACATAAAAATAAAAAAAAAACAAAGTTGAATGCGAAACGAATAATGAACAAGCGTGTACCAAGGATTCAGAGTAGAATTCGTTTCGCTAGACGCCAGTACTCAATCCAGTAGGGCAAGGAAAGACCGCCCTTCTGTTCGCCAGTGATTTTAGTCGATACCATAACGACCCCTGGAGTATTTTCTTTCTCCACTGACGCTGCCCGTGCAGTGGTCTTCTCACTATAAACGGAATGTGGTGCCCGAGGCAATTCTAAACCTGAACTAGGGCGCCAAAGTGACCCGTAACGACCGAAGTGCGTTACAGAATTGTATTATGAACCAACTTTTTTTTCTATTAATCTTTGACTATAGATTGCCCAACAACTAAACCGACACCTTCAGCGTCCCCACTTCTCTAATTTTCCCTTTGTTCTTTCGTTCCCCACTTCTCAAATTTTTAACCAAGCGGTCGGTTTAGTAGTTGAACAAAGTTTAATAAATACGAGGACTATCGAGAATAAAGAGATGCAGTACGTCGCTTTGTTTACAATCCCTTCTCGTACCATAGTTAGGAGAGATGACGTCAAGCCATTGAATTGGATAAAACAAAATTATTAATGCAAAGCGCAAATTTAAAATGTTATAACTTTAACAATAAAAACCGATGAAAATCAAATAAAAACAAATACAATCGACAAAAATCGTAACAAACTAAATAAAATCGATCAAAATCTAAAAAATCGACAAAAAATAAATACGAAAAAAACAGAAAAAAAATGAAACAAATCAAATACAATACAAACAAATCGAATAAAATCATATAAAATCGATAAAATCGAATAAAAAACCAAACAAAATCGATCTAATCGAAAAAAAATCTAAACAAAATCGAAGAAATCAAATACAATTGACTAAAATCGTAAAAAAAAACATTTAAAATTGACAAAATGGATAAACATGACAAAACCCAATTAAAATCGAAAAAAATTGAAAAAATCAAAAATAATTCAGTGAGATCAAACAAGCGTAAAAATCCAAATAAATTCTGACAAAATCGATAAAAATCAAATACGATGGACAAAAAAACAAATAAAATCGACAAAGATGGATGAAGATTGATAAAATCGAAAAAAGTTTAAAAAAATTGAAAAAAAAACGGATAAAATTAAAAAACATCGAAAAAAATAGTCGAAAATCAAATACGTTCCCAAAAAATCGGATAAAATCGAAAAAATCTGGAAAAATTGACAAGAAGTGAAAAAAGTTGGTTATAAAATCGAAAAAATCAAATATAATCGAAACGACATAAATCGAAAGAACAAAAAAAATTTAAAAAAAATAAAAAAATCGAAAACAGTCATATGCGATATAAAAAAATCGGATAAAGTCGAAAAAAAATCGGAATACTTTTTCAGATATTTAATGGTAAAGTTTCAAATTTTGACATTTTTTTTATTTTTGACAGGTGATAATTGGAGAAATAATTTTGACTGTTCTGAATAGAGTTTTTCAAGAGCTTTCAAATGACACATTGCAAGTCGAATTCCGTGACATATTGCGTCTGTTATTTTTTGATAATGACACTTCCGTTTAACAGATGTCGTACAAAAACTAATGGGTTCATTCGAAGGGTAACTCAAACCCATATACCAAATTTCAGCTCAATCGGATTAAACGTGTGGCCTCTATCGTGGAAGAATACACACAGACAGACAGACAGACAGACTTCCATCTGTATATAATCTTAATCATCTCAGGTGACCTCAAAATGGATATTTGCATCTTTATCTCGAAAATTTTTTTATCTCGTTCACAATACTTTCCCTTCTCTGAGGTGGGTCGGGAAAGTAAAATTAGCTGACGTCAACACTAATGAAAAAATATTTTGCTAATTTAGCTTCACTTGTAATTTGGTCAATTTCGCCAATAAATTCATTTTCCAGGATTCTCAAATTTTTTAAGTGATCTGCAAGAAATGGATCAAGTTCACTTAATAGAATTTCATTGTCACGCGAAACGGAATTCTATATCTACTCCACCAACCAAGAAAGAAAAGTCATTAAAGATGAAAATTTGTTATCGGCTGGTGTTTTGGCAGAAAAAAAAGGGTGCCCCACTTGCCCAGAGTGCTCAGTGGGAAAGAGGAGCTTGGTTGTGTTCAATACTAGACCATTAGTGTATTCTTTATCTTATCACTTACTGTTGTAACAAACTGTTTCTTTATATATTTTACGAATTATACACTGTATTATATACTTAAATGATTTTAGTTAAGGCCGAGCGAGGCGCATGTGAGTTCTAGTAAAATGATGATTATTGACACTATTCTGCGTTTCACACTGTAAAGTTATAAAAGATATCTACAAAATTTAGCTACTATTAATCATGAAATTAATCATAGGGAAAGTCGTCGTTAATTTTTCTTTATTAACAGTTAGAATTGATTGAGTTTAATTATTTACCGTAATTTGAGCTGGATTTTTGAATAAATTAATTTAAAAATTCAAATTTCCAATTATTTGAATATGCCGCCATTACGATTGTGACGTCACTTATGTGCAATGAAGTTACCTTCAAATGATAATTGGATATAGATGATAACTTGGATCTATTCACTGTGAATTCGCATTCAAAATCGAGCGAGATAAATAGATATTAGATTCCGCTGTTAGATAAAGAAAACGACTATTTTAACGAGATCAGGTAATAATTTGCTGTTTGGTACATAAGTGCTGGGCACAAGCGTTTCTGATTAAGTGAAAGGTCGCGTCCGCGTCTGCTTACTGCATATTTCACCATCACTGTTGTAGTTTGTACTCTGTAGAGCTGGTTGATGTTGATAATTTTCCGTGTTTATTTGTATTTGT
This sequence comes from Neocrepidodera transversa, assembly GCA_963243735.1. Classification (NCBI taxonomy): domain Eukaryota; kingdom Metazoa; phylum Arthropoda; class Insecta; order Coleoptera; family Chrysomelidae; genus Neocrepidodera; species Neocrepidodera transversa. The sequence continues at coordinate 10,584,075 of OY725342.1, read as the reverse complement.
AAAGATACGTAAACAAAGGTTAAAGTAAACACAATTAAAAACATATTGACCAAACGACACTTTAAACAAACGTCATCTATATTTGAAAGCGTCAATTTCATTTAGGGAAACTGGCCCACGTTAATATTATGCTGCAGCTATTGCACATAAGTGACGTAGACGCACTACAAGTTGCATAGATGCAGTAATTTTTTAAATATCAATTTTTTCATGTTAAATTAAAGAAAAAAACAGAAAAAACGATTTTTTCATAAAAAGAAATTAATTTTTTTCTCAAATAATGCCAAAAAAGATGTACTAATATTTCAAGTTGAACTTCCCATTTATTGGCGAGTGTGAAAAAAAAATAAAAAACGAAAAAATAAGTGAATTATAAAAATGAATACCATTAAAAAAAATAAAAATATTTAAATTTATATAGAATATTATTCGTTATCACATTTTTACCTCATTCGAAGAATCGTACTGCTGATAATCATTCTTGTTTATACCAGTCATTAGAAAACCCGTATTATTAAATCCATCATCAATTAACAAGAAGATATTTATAATTTTTTCACAGAACCAGCTATAATTCAACACAAATATTATAATACCAAAGAAAATTATTAATGATTGTTCACATATAAGATGAAGAAGAGGCAGTTATAGAAAAACACGATGGTATAAATAACGGCCGTTTCTGACAAGAGGAATTTTAACGAAGCTGTTTCATAATTTGTCCTTATGACTGTCATTGTTCTCAGCGAAATGGAATACAACTGATGCTATTATTTTCGTACTCGGTATTTATTATCATTACTTTGATTGTTCTGGCTGGCTTATAAGTGCAATGAAGAGTTGAATTCAAAGACAAATAGCTATTGAGATATTTTTTAGCCGTGATTTCTGTGGAAAGCTTTCAATATAAACTGAATATGGAAACAGGAAAATTCTACTAAACGTTCAATAAGTAGCTATTATTTGATGTTTATTAAATTACACAGAAACAATCTATACTAAGAAATTATATACCTTATTGAGAAGAAAATTGTTACCTGGAATGACTATACCTATTCTCACGTAGAAATAATTTAAAAGAAATATACTCACTGTCACCAAAACACTATTTTTAATAAATACTCATCATACGTTTCGCTAACTATGGTTAACATCATCAGGAATTGATGATAAACTACTAACATAGTTACCGAAACGTACGTCTATCAGTCTATCGTTTTTTAAGAAAGTGTAAGTGTGTCGAGGATTAGCACAAATGTATAGTTGATCTTACGCCATCAGTCACAGTTTTAAATTTGTCAATTCCAATTTTTACTATTTGTAAGGGATTTTTTATGATTTTTTAATGATTTTTTAAGGATTTTCAAGGACTTTTAAGAATTTTTAAGGATTTTTAGGGATTTTTAAGAATTATGATTTTTTAAGGATTATATTAGGGTCTTTTAGAAGTGCCTAAGATTTTTAGTTTTATTAATTATTTTTAACAGTTTTTAGGGATTTTTTAAGGATTTTTTAGCAATTTTTTAGGAGTTTAAAGTATTGTTAAGAACTTTTAAGATTGTCTTTAGATTTTTAAGGATTTTTAAAATTTTAAGAATTTTAAAGGATTTTTAAGAATTTTCAAGGACTTTTAATTATTTTTAAGGGTTTTTAGTGATTTTTAGGGATTTTTTATGATTTTTTAAGGCTTTTCAAGGACTTTTAAGAATTTTTAAGGATTTTTAGGGATTTTTAAGAATTATGATTTTTTAAGGATTACATTAGGGTCTTTTAGAAGTGCCTAAGATTTTTAGTTTTATTAATTATTTTTAAGAGTTTTTAGCGATTTTTTAAGGATTTTTAGGAATTTTTTAGGATTTTAAAGTATTGTTAAGAACTTTTAAGATTGTCTTAAGATTTTTAAGGATTTTTAAAATTTTAAGAATTTTAAAGGATTTTTAAGAGTTTTCAAGGACTTTTAATTATTTTTAAGGGGTTTTAGTAATTTTTAGGGATTTTTTAGTGATTTTTAGGGATTTTTTTATTATTTTTTAAGGATTTTTTAAGAATTTTTTAAGGATTTTAAAGTATTGCTAAGAATTTTAAAGATTGTCTTGGGATTTTTAAGGATTTTTACATTTTTTTTTAAAAATTTCAAGGATTTTCAAGGACTTTTTTAAGATTTTTAAAGTATTGTTAAGAATTTTTAAGATTGTGTTAAGATTTTTAAGGATTTATTAATTTTTTTTTAAGAATTTTAAGGGATTTTATGGATATCCAAGGATTTTTAAGTATTTGTAAGGATTTTTATGCATTTCAAAGGATTTATAATCCAGAAATAGCGCAGTTATATGTTATTGTTGGTGTAGTTACATATTTCTTGTATCTTCTTTATTGCACTCGAATGTACTATAATAATTTAAGTGCCCGTACTATAACAGCTTCCAAAACAGTTGGCAACGTTGGTCTCCGGCCAGTGTGAAAGCTTCAATTACTTTTATTAGTTTGCTATCAATCGGTCACGAAAAAAAAACGTCCGGTTTTTTTCCGTCCGGATCAAACCGGCGTATCTGAAACAGCACTTACGGTATTTACAGTTATTAACAACTTTTTGTACATATTCGTTTGTAAATGTCCCGGGTTAGGGTATTCGTTGGATGGAGTTTTTATAAGCTCCAAAAAAGACTATTTACAACTTATTTATTGTCTACCCAATTTATTAATTTATAATTAATTCATTCATTACGTTGATGGTTAGGTTTTCCTATTGTCCGATTTTCCCTATACCTTTTATGTTTATTGTTTTTAAAAAATGTGATTGCAGAAAAAATATAGTGTCTACGAAAAGCGGCGTATATCACTCTCAGTTTTTTGATATTGACTTTACAATAGTAAACGATCTAGAAAAAATTATATTTGAGTATGATTTTTTTGTTTATTAAAGAATTGATAAATAGTTATTTCTTTAACAAAGAAAAATAAAACTACTTTATCTTACTATATTTGTCTATTTTTAAACTAAGATTGTTAAAATAACTATAATAACTTTTCCATCCAATATAATCAGTTTCATCATCTCTTACGCATTCATTGCCATAAAATCAATATGATTTAAGATAAAATAAGTATATAAACACTTTCATAAAAAGCATAATTATAGAATAGCATAAACAAATATAACACAGAATCTATTCATCTGTTAGATGAGGCAGGTGTTTAAAAATAGGCTTCTATAATTAATAATTCTCAACTTATCAATCAGATTTAAGATAAATTTGACAACTGGATACCCGATTTAATTACAGGTTTCTTCATAATTGCTGATTATTATAATTGGTGATTATTGATTAACGCTAATCTTGTGTGAAAGAATAGCTTTTGGATGATACCAAATTCTTGTGACTTTCATAACGTTATCGTGTTTATGTGTTCGCAGTCGACGTTTCATTAGAATAATTAATATTGTTCGGTATGCTAACGGTAAATTATTATAAATATGCATAAATTATATCATAATCAACGATTATTTATTCATACATATATTTTGTTTATTTTTTGCAAATCCTTAAAAGAAATGTTAAAGATTTCGTATCAGATACTAAATAATTTTTGAAATTTTATTTTCGCGAGAAATAAATTCGTTATTTAATAAATTTCTTCTAAAAAATCACATAATTTATTACACGTATCTTTCGCGGTAAAATTGCCGGCCTTTTTTAATTTGCCTTAAAAGAGAATTAAAATTAAACCAATGAGTAGTTAGAGCTATGTGAGTACGGGAGCGGAAGTGAGCTGTTAAAGTGTTTAAAATGGCGGGAAATTCAAATAGGGCTGTGCGACAAGGTGCTCCGCATTGGAGGGGCTGCGCCCTACTTATGATTAAGGCCCCATCTGTCAATCTTTGACATAAGCCCCGCCCTCCATCTGTTAATCTTTGACATAACCTAAAAAATTCTTCTCTTCATGTGGTGTTACCCGTGGCCAGCTACAGAGCCCCCCACCTATGATTAAGGCCCCCTCCCATCCGTCAATCTTTGACATAACCTAAAAAATTCTTCTCTCCACGTGGTGTAACTCGTGGCCAACTTCAGAGTTCATTGACAGCCACCAATAACATAATTACCCACCTCCCAATCTTGCACGTGTTGTAATGTCAACATGGTATGAACATTTTGTTTTTAAAATATTATAATTGATAGCTGTAAAAATAAACAACTGAAATGAGCGTGAGAATGAAAAACATGTTTACGATAATGTGCGGAAATCACAAGTGATGAGATGTGAGAGTGAAAAACATATGCGAAAAAAAAAGATTCACGATTATTAAAAGAATTTAAAATGCTGATACTGCTTAGTTGCATGATGTCATCGATAAAATACGCACGTAAATTGGAGGAATTTGGTGAGAAACTTCGAAAACAAAGTCAAGATTTAACGTTGTATGAAGATAAAAGTAAAGTGATTGAACAATTAAATAGACTGTCAATTACCGCTAGCTCAATATCCATTAAGGCGAATTCAACCTACAAAATGGCCACCAACAATATGCTTTACACAAACGTCCCTATTGGAGTAAAACATATGACCGTATGTTTTAAAGATGGATTTGAGTGTCAACGTTCAGAATGGCAGATGATGTCTTTAGGCCTGTATGCACCATTAGTCGCGTTAATCGGGATTACTTAATCTCGATCAGCTGACCGAACTTTGTGTGGTATGCATGGTAAGAATAATTTAGTCGTTTAGCTAATCTGAATACAAATCTGACAACATGGTAAAATTGTTAGAAACTATTGTGGTAGCATTGATAAAATCAGTGAATATCACATCAATGTCATTATTTGGCTTAATTTTTCCAATTTTTTTGTTTTTGAAGGGTGAAGGTGAAACGTGTGTGTTCACTAAAAAAACTAGTTTCTTATAATTATGGAACTTGCAACTCAAACTTTTAAGAGAGTGGTCAACTTCCTCAATTTGCTCCAACAAATTCATTGTGGTGTCTTTGGTTAACCTAAATCATTTCGAGGAAAACCAAAGTCTACAACATTAAGTATATCCATGTCATCATCAAGTAACAATTCATCCTCAATTTGCATTTTTTTATTTATATTTATTTGAACCTCTTTCCAACAATCATAAGTACACAATACAAAGTTAGGTTAGAAAACTAAGTTTAAACGGGCAATTCACAAGGTTTAAATTTAAACGCGATTAAACATGTTCCACGTAACGGTGCATAACAAATTTCGTAGATAATCCGGTTTAACTGTCGATCCGGATCTAATGTCTTCGGTGCATACAGGCCTTAAATAAAGTTAATGATGGAAAGTTGCCAGTGTTTTAAATTAATGTACTAACTAATCAGACGAGATACAAGTTGAAGCTTATATTTTAAGATGGGACCGAGGGTGACGTTGAGGCGTGGCAACACATCTCAACTTCTATAGCCGAAGTTGATTTAAGAAGTATTGGTGGTATTGAAGCAACCCCGTTAATATTAGGGAATAGTAATAAAATAATTCAAAATGAACTCTACAAAATATTTTCAATGTTATGCGCGAAATTATCAGCAGTTTCTGTTCTATTGTTAAAAATTGCTATAAAAAATGTAAGAAATCGATATTCTTCAACAAAATAAATGAATAAAAATATACAGGTAATATAATATAAGTCAAATAATTATGCAAAAGATTAACGTATTCGGCACCCAGAAATTTTCCAAATGCATAGTTTAGACATGGCGTATGACGAGATTCAAATCTCCCCGTTTGACAGGTCAACCCATCATATTTTGCGACATCATAAAGGGCGGGATACTGGCTCAATATCTGTTGACATTTCTGTCGTAAAACTTCCTCCTTTTGACTACCTCTAACGTAAATATAGTCTGCAGCATATAGCAAATATTTTTCCAATATGTCGTTCGTTTCCGTAGACTTGATGTTACCCGAGCTGTAGCTTATTCCATGGACATATTTCTCTACATGCTTAACTGTATTCTTATCGCGTACACTTAAATTAGCGTAGGGTATTGCAGGCTTGAATAGAAAATTTAAATTGCGGGTACCGATTTGAATAGACATTTCCTTTGGGAGGAAGCTACCCTCAATATTAAATCCTTGAATGTCAACGAGTGCGATTTTCATGGTTGATGGATGTAAATATCACAAGCTGTAATAATGTTTCCTGTGATTATAAAATTAATTTTGGTATAAGAAATGGGTTATTTACATTTTCATATCTGTATATTATTTTAATGCCATAATTTCTGCCTCAATTATAAACTTGGTCCTTCGATTTAACAATTTATTGCCGAGATTCTGTTCATTCATATAATTATTTTGTATATTTATTATTTTTCCTCTAGTCATACAAAAATAGTATATTATTTAACGAGTAGATGAAGATTGCAGCACGAGCCGCTGGCAAGTACTGTAATTCATCAAGTGAGTTATGACCATTACCGAAAGTTGAATCCTATACTTTATCTACGGGAAATAATTACTTATGCAAGTACAGAGTGACATTAGTCGGCTTGTACAGAACCACCTTGGTACTCTGTTCGTAAATAGTGTGTAGTAAATTCACTAAATTCGAAGAATCTTTTCCATAATGTAGGCTGTGGCGTTGCTAATCTTTCTAACATTTCCAATAATTTACGGCACACTATTTACATACCATATAGTATAGTGAGTTATTATAACTCACGCTGTTTGCTTATGGATACTATGGTATAATAACCCACTGGTGAGTTATTAAAACTCACGCTGTTTGTTTATGGAAACTATTAATTGTTCAAAAGCAGTTGAATAATTAATTTAATAGGAGTAAATAAATGTTTATTGTAAGAGTAAATTTGATTGTAAGATGAAATTCCATTCTCCATTAATACAATACGTAAAAAAAATGTGACGCATTTTAAAGTTACCCAAAATAAAAGACCAAACCAGATATAATTCATAAAATTTTTCCAAGTCATCCGGCCACCATTTGCTCCATTATACATTCAGATCTTTGCAAGCGACAATCGAACAATAGGCATCCACAAAGAAAAGAAGAAGTTACACAAGTATTTGCCATGTAAAACGCGGTAGCCTACACCATCGGCTCCGTTTGTAGATTGTGAGTTCATTAGTTGATATGGCGGCATGGTTGGGGCTTTTGTTGTGCGCCGCCGGTACGGTAGTGCTCTACTTTATCAACATGTCACTCGGGATGAATCTATGACTTCGATATGAAGGTCCATTATATTATAGCGTTATTTAATTCTGATCCAATCGAATGAAATAATATAAATACCAACTAATAATGTATACGTAAAATTTAAAAACAGTTAGGAAGAGAATTTTGATTATTTTAACAGAAAATAGTTTTAAAATTTTATAATTTTAAAAAAAATAGTTTAGCAATGACATCGAACCTAAATGCGATCTTTGTGATAACAGGCTATTAAACACTTATTCGTCGAATGCACAGCATTAAGAGAAAAGCGTACCTCAGCAAAAATCCCACACGGGTCATTATTTAATATTTTGGGCCCTACGTTTAATATGAACAGTATAAAAACTTTTCTAAAATCTATAACCACTCTTAATTGTATACTATAATTCTTTTTCTCTCCTTTATTATCTGGTTAAACTGTTTTCATTTTTCTACTTTAAGATACAAAATATGTAAAGTTATGACTCGCTAATAACCCTTTTTGGTTGATGCGATTTAACTAATAAAAAAAAAAAATTATTTTTCGCCTCTCAATATTTCTATTACTTTGTATTTTAACGGAACATTAGGACAAGAATATCGATATCCTGATGGTAGTACGGATTTTATTCTTTAAATATTTTTTTTTTGAGAACAACAGAGAAACCCTTTTATTGGCAAAAAAATTTTGGTAGCCTACTTCGTTGACTTCTTCAGTCTACTAATACGTGTAAGCCAAATAAAATCCGTCGAATAAATATAATTTGAAATTAAAAGATTTGGTAACAATGTCTGTCTAATATTTCCCTGATTATATGGATCTCATGCAGGAGCCAATTCGTACCCTCCAAAATATACCTGTACGAAGCGGAACGAACTCGACTTCTTCCAAAAAATTTTACAATTCTATTCTCGATTCACGTCATTGGTCTAGACACAGTTTAAAATCGATTTCAACTGAATTTACCAGGTTCCTCAGCTAGTATCGATACTAACGAGAAATCGTTTTAGTTAAGGGGTATTTTTGCGTTGTTTGTTAATGACTGTTTTTAGAAATTTTAAATAAAGTTTGCATCATTTTATAAAAGTGAATATTTGTTTTACATAAAATAATGCTGAAAAAACATAAAGAAACTTAAAACATACAATAAAAAAAATTCCAAAATAATTTGGAATTACAATTATTTTGTTACTAAAATTCGGACTTCCTAAATAACTTGAACATTACGTAGTTTTTGAAAGAATGACCTGATATGATTAGCCCTTAATTACAAATTAGAGTTTTTGTGTGAGTAGATAGGAAATGACAGTACAAATGGAGCAAACCGGTTTATTTGACCTTCATTCCATATATGGAAAACCGGTTTTTAATTGGGGGGGTAATGACAGTACAAATGTGCAAACTGGTTTTTTTAATTGGCATATTAAAAACCAGTTTTTTAATTACCATAATAGGAATTTTAATTACCATACACACATTTGTACTGTCATTTCCTATCTACTTGTGTGGCCCAAGTGGGTGTTTGCGGAGACAGCCGAAATACGCCAATTTTCTATTGAACCCGAACGGTTGGTTGAAGAAAAAATCCTGAGCTATGTAGGAAATTTTATGTACTTTAATTCGAAATAGGGCGGTTATTTATTTTTCATTAAAACCCATTAAAACCGTTGAATAGAGAATTAAACAACCTTTCAAATGAAGTATCAGTTAACTCTTATAGGGCTCAGGTAATCCCAGGCAGAACTGCAGCAACTCATTAATATTTTCGGGAAGTAAATATATGTATTTCTAAAATTTTTAGTCCGTCAATGAACATTTAACAAAATCGGCTCATGAAATTTGTTTATTTTTATACTATTGCTGTGAAGGGATTCACACGTATTTGTTGTTCTTAGTGCAGATACAGAATCGGAGGCCCAAATTTTTGGTGGAAAAAGCGAGTCATCTTCGACATAATTTTATACCAAATAATCATAAACTCTACCTATTCCCATGGCCACAATTTTTTATTAAAAATTTAAAAAAAATCTTAAATATAGAATATTGTTTTCTCTTTCTACCAACAGTCAGCACGTTTTAATAACGTCGATAGTTTTTATGTTACAGGGGTTAAATGATATGAAAACTATAAATTTATAGACAAAAAATGCATTTTTTATCTCATAACAAAAGTAAATAAATAACATATTAAATTGAAATTAATATCACTAAAAAGGGAATAAAAATACTATAAATGAGAATTTTTTCAAAATTTTTCAACAAAAATTCTGACCTTGAGAAAAGGGAGAAACCAAAAGAGGGGAAACTAAAAAATCGTTATAGTTATGGTCTCTCCCCATTCTCACAACCACAATTTTTTATCTAAAATTTTGAAAAAATTCTGAAATCTAGAGTATGGTTTTCTCTTTCTATCAACAGTCGGCAAGTTTTAATAACGTTCATAGTTTTTATGTTACAGGGGTTAAACGATATGAAAACTAAAAATTTAAAGACAAAAATACATTTTATATCTCATAACAAAAATAAATAAATAATATATTAAAATGAAATTTATACTATTGAAAGGAGAATAAAAAATAAATCAAATTAGATTTTTTTCAAAAGTTTTTGGCTAGAATTGTGATCTTGACAAAAGGGAGAGACCAAAGGAGGGTAATTTGGAGTTATGGTCTCGCCCTATTTTCACGGCCACAATTTTTTATCTTAAATTTTGAAAAAATTCATAAATATAGAATATTGCTTTCTCTTTCTACCAACAGTTAAAATATTTTAATACCGACGATAGTTTATTATGTTACAAGGGTTAAATGATATGAAATAACAAAAATAAATAAATTATAATAATAGAAATAAAACTCTAAGTCATGTATCACATATATTCAAAAACAAAGATTTAGGGGGGCAACTAGTTTCGGCTAACGAGCCAACTTCAGGCCTGGAAACAAATTACCCAGTTCGATACAAACTTATATAAATTACATTGAATAATTACCATATAAAATTTAACACTAATGATTAAATCAAAAAATAAACAAAACCATAAATATAAAATATGTGGGAAAGTTGGGGTAGGGATATATGGGGATACATGAAAATTCAACTTAAAATTTAAAAATTAGTGAATGAATAAGGAAGTGTTTGAAACACTGTTAAAAATTTTGAAAAAGTGAAATTATCTTCATTATAATAAATTCTTATTTGCCGAGTGCCCCTTTGTTGTGCAAAAAGGAATATGAAAACAAAAAACCCAGATATGGAACATCCAAGTAGGGTCGAATATTCGGTTTATCAAATGTGGAAAAACCGGAAAAATTGAACAGGAAATTGTAGTTGGGCACCTCAAAATAAACACCCCGGGCTAACCCGAACAGGTGAAAAAAGAACAGCAGCTGGTGGAGCAATGTGCCCCAAACAGTAACAGCCCGAAACTTAAATGTATGAAAAATAATCATCGGAGGACGTTGTGACTTCAAGTAGCACAAACAGATACTATAACAAGATGGTTGTGCGACATATGACAGGTGACTGAAAGGGTGAAGGATAGGAGGGAAGGCGGGAATTTCAAAGTTATTATAAATATGACCTAAAAATTACATGTGATCGAAAACTAGTAGCCATAGATAAAGATGATAATTAAGTATTATAAAATGTAAGATTTGAATTAACCTAAAAGTTATATTATAGACCGAATTTGTAAAGCGTTTTAACTGTAGAGTGAGATTGGGTGCAGGTATATTTGTAAAAAGAAGAAGAGAAGAAAAAGCAAAGTGACAGTTACACGTAATAAATATAGAAGACATTTTGAGGTTATAACTTGCAAAACAAACCAAGGAAAAATTGATAAGTAGAAATTTAGAAGGGAATTAAATGAAACGTTCAAGAAAACTAGAAATGAAAGGAGATAATAAGGAAAAAATTGGGGGGTTTACAAGAGCTGTTTAAATTTATCAGAGAGGAAAATATGGTTTTCTTTGGGTCTGATTTGGTCGCTGAGGCATGTAAAATTAATATTATTCAAACAAGAATGGATTTCAAATGTTTCTAGGCCTGAAGATGGCTCGTTAGCCGAAACTAGTTGCCCCCCTAAATCTTTGTTTTTGAATATGGAGTTTTATTTCTTATAAGAATTTGACCACATTTGTGAAATGGGTAATCTATTAGATTTAAATTAATAATATATTAAAATGAATTTAATACCACTGAAAAGGGAATAAAAAATACTATAAACGAGATTTTTTTCAAAATTTTTCAGCAAAAATTGTAACCTGGAGAAAAAGGATAAAACAAAAGAGGAAAAATTAAAATATCGTTATAGTTGTGGTCTCTCCCTATTCTCACAACCACAATTTTTTATCTAAAATTTTTAAAAAATTCCTAAATATAGAATATGGTTTTCTCTTTCTATCAACAGTCGGCAAGTTTTAATAACGGTGATAGTTTTTATGTTACAGGGGTTAAACGATTTGAAAACTACACATTTAAAGACAAAAATACATTTTAAATCTCATAACAAAAATAAATAAATAATATATTAAAATGAAATTTATACCATTGAAAAGGAAATAAAAAATAATATAAATAAGAATTTTTTCAAAAGTTTTTGGCAAGAATTGTGATCTTGAGAAAATGGAGAGACCAAAGGAGGGAAAATTTAAAAATCCTTGCAGTTATGGTCTCGCCCTATTTTTCACGGCCACAATTTTTTATCTAAAATTTTGAAAAATTTCGTAAATATAGAATATTGTTTTCTCTTTCCATTAACAGTCAACAATTTTTAATAACGTTGTTAGTTTTTATGTTACGGGGATTAAACGATATCACAACTAAAAATTTAAAGATAAAAATGCATTTTAATCCCGTAACAAAAATAAATAAATAATATATCCTGAGAAAATATCGATATAACGACTTTGCGCAATTCGAGTATAGGATTAAAATTTACCTTTAATAACTTTTTGCAGTTTGAGTCCGGCATTAACCGGTCATCTTTAAGCAATAGGATGAAACTATTTGTGCAATATGAAGAAAAAGCTTTTTGTACCATCTAGTGGTTAAAATGATAGTAGTTGATCCTGGTGATCAATTTCAAACTTATATTTTTTTAAGAAATAAAACACAAAGTCAGACACCATCAAATTTTCTTTTTTAGTCGTTTATATTAATTATTATCTAAGAATATTTATTATATTTTTAATCGTCTCCACTCATGCATGTACTAAATTGCATTTTACAATAATATCCAAGTGTAAAACACTAATATGTATGTATACCTACGTAATGCATAAATGAGTGTGAAATAGCAAATGAGTAATTAAAGACCGGCCTCTTTATGTCTAAAGGAATGCTACTGTATCTGTATCGTAATTTGTAAATGGATTACAAGCCCTCCAGTAAAAATCACACAATTCTGCTTATTACCATAATTTAAATTTAGTATTAAGTATTCTTCATTTTTTTTAGTTGGGGTTAGTAAAATATAATGAATATTTAGTTTTCACTTATAAATAAAAGTTATTTTGTATCATTTATGTCAGAAATACCACATGATTTTGTTCTAAATATTTATTTTTTATTTTGATATTTTCCGTTTAATTGGTTTACTTTCCCTCCAAAAAAAAATTAAATAAAATACTAAAACATGAAATAAAATTTTAATATTAATTTTATTAAAAGAATGACAATTCGAATTATTTTAATGTATTATAGAATATTTAAAAACCGGTTATCTAAACCGATAAAACAGATTCCCATTCTTCTTTTTTTTTAAATTTGGATTTCGTTTATTGAGCGATAAATTAAAATAATGGTAAAAGTACCAGTATCATTTGGATATAGGATGGAAACATTTTGGTGTTAGTCTGGGACCAAAACAATTTTTTTTAACCGGAACAGATACTAGAAACAAGAATTAATAAACACTCAAACAAAATTACTAAATTAGTTTTAAGTCTTTTAAAAATGCCTTAACAGAAGATTTGGACAGAAATATAAATAGTTAAAAATATATAGAAAATATATGAAAAAGTAGGATGTAGTAGTAATAAAAAAGAAAGAAGAGATTGAAGGTTAGACAGAGAAAGATAGAAATTAATAACAAATAAAAATACAAAAGAAATCAAGAAGATAAAGAGATGAGAAGCAGAAACTATAGAGAAAAAGCAACTACGTAAAGAATAACAATCAGCATTGAAGAGGAGAAGATTGTAAAATTAATTTTTAGTACGGCTGCTTATAAAATACACACTGTCAACTTGACTCGAAAAACTTTAATTTCAAACAGCGTGTGTAAACGTTTACAAACGTAGTGTGCAAAATAAAATGACAATACAACTACTCATAATAATCTATCTATCTATATATATAAAATTGTCGTGTCGCTGACTGACTGACAATCAACGCACAGTATAAACCAGAGGTGATAGAGACGTGAAATTTTCAGGGTAGTTTCCTTTAGTAGTATAGGGGAGCACCAAAAAAGGAATTTTGAAAATTCGCATTTTAAGGGGTTCAAAATTAGGATTAAACAAATATTGACCCCCTCCAGTAAGTGCGTCAACCAAAAAATCGGCTGTGTCATCCCAGAACTTTCCCGGCTCAGGTGTGAAGAATGAGATTTAATTTAATTACAAAATACAAAATTTCTGAATGGAAAAGTAAAATGTAAAAATGAAATAAATTGCTGGAAAAAAATGGGTAAACATTGCAAAAAATACACAAAAATTAATCAAAATGAAAAACGACAAGAGTTACTAAAAATGGCATCAAGTTATTATAAATAGCAACAATGTAAGGAATTATTTATAAAATGGCAAAAAAATTGTTAAAAATGATAAAGAATTGCTAAATTTCAGCATAAATTAAAACTATAATAAAAAAGAAAAAAAAGCTGGACAAAAAAAGGAAAAGGGGAAAAAAAACAAAGTCAAAAAAAATGTCAAATAAGACAAAGTAAAGAGAAAAAATGCAAAATACGCCAAAAAAGTAAAAAAAGCAAGTTTCAAAAAAAGTGGCAAAAAGGGATAAAAAAGCAACAAAAATGATAAAAAAGCAACAAAAAAAAGGTGAAATAGAAGCAAAAAAAAGGTCAAAAAAGCTCAAAAACTAAAAACAAAATACGGCAAAAAAGTTAAAAAAAAAATAAAAAAAAAGGCAAAATAGAGGAAAAATAAAGGCAAAAAAAGGGAAAAGGGAACAAAATTAGCAAAAAGTCAAAAAAAACAGGCCAAATAAGACAAAGTAAAGGGAAAAAGGAAAATACGCCAAAAAAGAAAAAAAAAACAAACAAAAAAGTTAAAAAAAGCAGAATAGAAGAAAAATAAAGGCAAAAAAAAGTCCAAACAAATATAGCAAATAAAGGGAAATAACCAAAATACGCCAAAAAAGTAAAAAAAAGAAGCAAAATAGTATGAAAATTAAGGCAAAAAAAGACAAAAAAAGGCAAAAAGGGGTAAAAAAGCAACAAAAAGCTCAAAAAGTTAATCAAAAAAGTTTTAAAAAGGGCAAAAAGGTCAAAGAACGGAAAAAAGGGTAAAAACAAAATTAAAAGTGTCCAAAAAAGTCAAAATAGGGGTAAAAGTGCAAAAAACGTCAAAATAGTAAAAAAAAACAAAATAAGAAAATAAAAGCCAAATGGCAAAAAAATTCAAAAATAGGCAAAAAAAAGGGGTAAAAAAGCAACAAAAAAAGGTAGAAAAAGCAAAAAAAGGCATAAAGAACAAAAAAAGTCAAAAACAAATTTAAAACCGGGCGAAAAGTCGTAAAAAGGCAAAAAAAACCAAAAAACAAAATAGAGCCAAAATAAAGAGAGGCAAAAAAGCAAAAATGGTAAAAAAGGCAAAAAAATTTTAAAAAGCAAAAAAAAAAGGTGTAAAAAAGCAACAGAAATCAACTGGTTAACTTTAAGATTTTGGAAAATAACTTGTTAACCTCTTGCATGCGAAATCTATTTTTGTACATAAAAATTATGCTGGTAGAAAAAATATTGTACGCAGCTAGTGTGTAAAGTGCCTTTTTTCACTCATGTGATTCACACAAAACATTATCACTTTACACACTTGTTGCATAAATAACTATTATTTAACGTATTTATTTTTTTTAATTGGATAGATTGAACATAACCTAATTGTATTGTGTGTCCGTCCATCGTTCTGTAATTGTCGCGATATCTTCTAAACGGGTTGACCAATTGCTTTCGAATTTTTTTGTATGTGTTTGATATAACGGGATGTAGCGTCATGTAAATTTTGGTAATTCTAGCTTAAAAGAGTCGACAAACCAGTAAAAAACATCATGCAGAATCGATTCGTTTTGAGTATCAAGGGGCGTAGTTTCGCCTCCTTTTGACTCAGGGTCACCAAAAACACATAAATGTCAAAAAAAATACCCGTTGGAAGCAAGTCAAATCTAGCATTTATATAAAAAAACTGGTGGCTTCTGACCTTTGTTATGAAATAATTTAAAGAACAAAAAGTTACTTTTAGAATTCTCCTGTTGGGACCAGACTAAAATTAATTTTATCAGTGAGACTTTTTTCGGTATTTAAATTATTTTAATAGGCTTCAATATCGTTCCTGAGATTACGCTCTTTCCGCTTTCGACATTAATTCTTTTTAATTACCATCATTTGTCTTCGCATGCAAATTAACTAAAAGAGATTTGTTTGGACAATGTCACTTACTGTTATCATACGTTTATTATGAAATATATGTTAATCAATAGAATAATATATGTCACTTTTAGTTTTAATTAAATATTGGTTTGATTTAAACCAAAAAAAAAATTAAATATTTCAATAATAGATATACAAGAAAACAAATTGGAACACAAGTAAAAAACCGAAATAAATGATTCACAATACAAAAAAATCGGCTGTATCACCCCAGGACTTTCCCGGCTCGACCGTAGTGAATATGTTATTTATTATTATTATTTTCATTACAAAATACTAAGCATTACATTAATTTATGGAACACATTAAAAATAGCGAGCTTATGGTGAATTAATATTTCAATGTTGGTAATGACATAAGCTGCGCATGCGCACGTTATATATCATACTGCTACAATTAGGATCTCCTAAAATCATGTGTGAAAACTATTGGGAATTCGGGAAAAATTTTCATACAATAGTTGTAGGGAATTTTAAATGTGTATTTTTCTCGCCATCTAGCGGCGAAACTATGAGGAATTCGATAAAAGTTAAACATAAAAGTTAAAGAAAATTTGATGCTTTACAACTGCAGAAGAAAATTTTGCACTAAATACATTGTTTGTCCTCAAAATCAAGAAAAACTAGAGAAAACCTACATGCACATTTTTTACGCGCCCTCTAGTGGCGAAACTATTGGAAATTCTGGAAAAACTTTAAAACAAAAGTTATAGAGAATTTTATTCTCTAAAACTTTGTATTACAACATTTTGCACTAAAATTTATTGTTTGTCCTCAAAATCAAGAAAAACTATAGAAAACATACATGCACATTTTTTACGCGCCCTCTAGTGGCGCAACTATTGGAGGTTTTAGAAAAAGTTTGAGACAAAAGTTATAGAGAATTTTATGCTCTAAAACTTTGTACTACAAAATTTTGCACTAAAGTATATTGTTTGTCCTCAAAATCAAGAAAAACTAGAGAAAACCTACATGCACATTTTTTACGCGCCCTCTAGTGGCGCAAGTATTGGAAATTTTGGAAAAAGCTTGAGACAAAAATTGTAGGTAATTTTATGCTCTAAAACTTTCTACCATAACATTTTGCACAAAAATGTATTGTTTGTCCTTAAAATTTAAATAAAGCAAAAAATTGTTACATGTATATTTAACCAATGTCGGTCTTGAGGACCCTCCACTGTACCAATTTAAGCCAAAAACTAATGGTCGCATTCTAGGCACACACCGACCCTCCTTACCAAATTTCAGCTTGATTGGTTAAACGGTCCGGCAGTTATCGTGGAAGATTACACACAGACACACAGACAGACCATACGCTGGAAATGGTCTCAATCTTCTTGGGGGACCTCAAAATGGATATTTCCATCGATATCTCGATTTTTTTTTGCTCGTTCACCTTACTTTCCCTTTGATGGGTCCGGGAAAGTAAAAGATAAAAGGGTGTTAATTTGACACAGTACTAACAAGTATAATTTTTCAATAATAATAATAATAGCCGTCCCTTTCCTGTACAAGCCATTGGCTTCTGGGGTTCACTCGTAAGGGGGTGAAATGTAGGGCGAGTATTATTATTATTAATATTATTATTAGTGTTAAGTTTAATACCCGCAGTTAAACAGGAAGATTTTTTTAAAGGGGATTTTTTTAATAAAGGCACATTATTTAGTAAAATATTTTTTTCCCTAATTTTTTAAAGTTGTTTTTTTTGTCTTTCCTCCTTTTTCTCCTACTTTTTTACTAATTTTTTTGTTTCAAACTTTTTTTTGTAAAAATTTCTTTTCAAAGATATTTTTTTTTTCAAGACACTTAATTTTTGTCCAAGAGGTTTTTTTACAATTTTTTTTTCATGTGTTTCTTTTTATTTTTCCAACGTTTTTTTTTATTGAAGCCACATATGTTTTTTCCGAGGGGGTTTTCCCACTTCGTTCACCCTTTTTCCCCATTTTTTACTAATTTCTTTGTTTCAAATTGTTTTTTTGGATTATTTTCTAGTTTTTTTTTCAGTGAAGACATATACTTTTTGTCAAAGTAGTTTTTTCCAATTTTTTTTCAGTTGTTTTTTTTTATTAATGGCACGTAATTTGTTTTGGAACTAATTTTTTTTCGTTAAAGTCAAATTAAATTTCTTTTTATTGAAGACGTATACTTTTTGTTCTTTCCCCCTTTTCCCCTTTTTTTTTATTTCTTTTTCCAGTTTTGTTTTCAGTGAAGACATATAATTTTTGTCAAAGTGATTTTTTCCATGTTTTTTATCAGTTGTTTTTTTTAAAGGCACATAATTTTTTTAGCATATTTTTGTGTTTATTAAAGTTAAATTAAATTTGTTTTTATTGAAGACACATTATTTATGTCCTTTCCCCATTTTGACCTATTTTTTACTAATTTCTTTGTTTCAAATTGTTTTTTTTTGATTTTTTTTCCAGTGAATACATATTTTTTTAATGAGATTTTTTTTCCAATTTTTTTTCAGTTGTTTTTTTTATCAAAGGGAAAAAAAATTAGAATCAGATTTTGTTCATTAAAGTCAAATTAAATGTCTTTTTATTAAAGACACATAATATTTTGTACTTTCCCCCATTCCCACTATTTTTTTTACTAATTTCTTTTTTTCAAATTGTTTTTTTGGATTTTTATTCAGTTTTTTTTTATCAATGAAGACATATATTTTTTTAATGTGAATTTTTTTTTCATTGAAGGAACTTAATTTTTATCGAAGTGGTTTTTTCCGAATTTTTTCAGTTGTTTTTTTTTTATTAAAAGCACACTTTCTTCGGAGCAAAATTTTTTTCATTAAAGTCAAATTAAATTTCTTTTTATTGAACACACGTAATTTTTGTCCTTTCTCCCTATTTTTTTACTAATTTCTTAGTTTCAAATTGTTATTTTAATTTGGATTTTTTTTTCCAGTTTTTTTTTCACTGAAGGCACATAATTTTTATCAAATTGTTTTTTTCCAATTTTTTTTATCAGTTGTTTTCTTTTAAAGGCACATAATTTTTTTTAACAGATTTTTGTTTTATTAAAGTTAAATTAAATTTCTTTTTATTGAAGACACATATTTTTTGTCCTTTCCCCATTTTCCTCTATTTTTTACTAATTTCTGTGTTTCAAATTGTTGTTTTTTTGATTTTTTTCCAGTGAAGACATATATTTTTTTAATCAGATTTTTTTTTATTAAAGGCACATAATTTTTGTCAAAGTGGTTTTTTCTAAATTTTTTATCAGTTGTTTTTTTAAAGGCACATAATTTTTTTTAGCAGATTTTTGTTTTTATTAAAGTTATATTAAATTTCTTTTTATTGGAGACACGTATAATTTTTGTCTTTTCCCCATTTTCCCCTATTTTCTCCTAAATTCTTTGTTTCAAATTTTTTTTTATTTTTTTTTTCCTGTGAAGACATATATTTTTTTAATAAGATTTGTGGTTTTTTATTGAAGACACATAATTTTTGTCCCTTCGCCATTTTCCCCTCTTTTTTTTTATTTTTTTTTCCAGTGAAGACATATTTTTTTAATCAGATTTTTTTTTATAAAAGGCACATAATTTTTGTCAAAGTGGTTTTTTCTAAATTTTTTTATCAGTTGTTTTTTTAAAGGCACATAATTTTTTTTAACAGATTTTTGTTTTTATTAAAGTTAAATTAAATTTCTTTTTATTGGAGACACGTATAATTTTTGTCTTTTCCCCATTTTCCCCTATTTTTTCCTAATTTCTTTGTTTCAAATTTCTTTTTTATTTTTTTTTCCAGTGAAGACATATATTTTTTTAATAAGATTTGTTTTTCATTTTAGGCATATAATTTTTTGTGGAGCAGATTTTTGTTTTTATTAATTTAAATTTCTTTTTATTGAAGACACATAATTTTTGTCTTTTCCCCCTTTCCCTCTATTTTTTTTACTAATTTCTTTTTTTCAAATTGTTTTTTTGGATTTTTTTTTCAGTTTTTTTTTATCAATGAAGACATATATTTTTTTAATGTGAATTTTTTTTTCATTGAAGTCACTTAATTTTTGTCGAAGTGGTTTTTTCCAACTTTTTTCAGTTGTTTATTTTTATTTTAAAATATTTTTAGTCCAGTGTGAAGACACATCATTTTTTTAAGGATTTTTTTTTTGCATTGAAGACATACTTTTTGTCAAAGGAGTTTTTCCAACTTTTTTTCAAGCGTATTTTTGTTGATGACATTTTTTTTCAAAGGAGTTTTTTCCACTTCGTTCTCATTTTCCCTACTTTTTTACTAACTTATATTTCAGACTTTTGTCTTGGAAAAATTTTTTTCCTATGGTTTTTTTTTAAATGAAAATAAATGGTTTTTTTAAAGAAAATTTTTTTTATTGAAAGCATATAATTTTTGTCAAAGGGGTTTTTTCTAACTTCTTTTTTATTGAAGAGCCATTTTTTCAAAACAGTTTTTTCCACTTCCTTCCCTCTTTTTCCAAATGCGTGTTTTTTAAGTGAAGTTACAAAAAATTTTTAAGGAGTTTTTTTCATTGAAGGCATACTTTTTTTTAAAGGCGTTTTTTTCATATTCTTTTTCAGGGTTTTTTTTTCATTAAAGGCACATACTTTTTTCAAAATTTTATTGTGAACGAGCTGAAATAATTTTTCGATATCCATTTTGAAGTCACTTGAGATGATCAAGACCATTTCCAGATGGAAGTATGTCTGTCTATCTATCTGTGTGTACTCTTCCACGATAGAGGCTACACGTTTAATCCGATTGAGATAAAATTTGGTATATTGATGTGGGTTACCCGTCGGAAGAACCCATTAGTTTTTGTACGACATCTGTCAAACTTAAGTGTCTCTATCAAAAAATGACAGATACAACATGTCACGGAATTTGACTTGCAATATGTCATTTGAAAGTCCTTGAAAAACTATTCAGAACAATTAGAATTATTTCTCCAACTGTCACCTGTCAAAAATAAAAAAGTGTCAAAATTTGAAACTTTAATATTTAATATCTGAAAAAGTATTCGTGGATACTCATCGGGAAAGTTGTGGGGTGACACAACCGATTTTTTTATGTCTACTATTTTATTCATTTCTTTAATTTTTTTTATCACTTTGCGAGGGTATAATGTTTATAAGCCGAACATCATCATTAGTGTCAGTTTTGAAACAATAAACCAAAATTTTCTAAAATAAAATACATATAAAATCACACAGTCTATTAAAGTAAGATTTTATAGTCGAAAATAAAATTCCTAATTTCCCCTAACAATCCCATTTGTTTATTTAGTAGCGGAGCCCATACAATTCTCAATAGACGATGTTGTATTCCTGGAGTTAGTTAATGGTCTCGTTGATAGAAGCAACACGAGGGGAAACAAAGCAGCTAATAAATCGTTTCGAACACATGGAATTGTTTTAAGTTAGAGGTGATGATTGAGTACATAAAATTTTACGGTAAATAAACATTGTTTTATGAAGTTCTCATCAACGAAACCGTTCAAATTTAATTGCTTATTGTAACTAATTTTACGGGTTATGTAATTATGGCGTCAACTCGTGTTTGTTGAATGACTGTGGGTCAAAAGGATTAATGTTTTGCAGATAGTTCCTTAATTTAAGCTGATTTATGCAAGAAGTGTATAAGTAGAAAGAAGATATTACGACTACAAGTTAAAGTAATTGTAATATTAATTTTGTGATATTTCTGTGGAACGCCAATCTACTTTTTAATATACTTTGCTTGAATGTTTCGAAAAAATTCATGGAAAAGTATTTTTTTAGTAAAACCTTATCGAAATGTAAAGAAAAAAGGCCATTTTTTATATAGATTACTTCAATGTTTCAAAAATTGTTATGAAACTTTTGAAGAAAATATAAAATAAAATGATATTTTTTAAGAAACTTTACATGTATTTATAATTTTTAATATACTTTTGCTTAATGGTTGGAAAAAATGGTTTGTATTTCAATATTTTGATTTAACAAATATATTTCTTTTGATACTTTCAGTCAATGTATCAAAAAATTTATACATATTAATGTTTTTAATCTGAGAAATAGAATTTTGATGAGACTTTTACTCAAGGTTTTAAAAAAATCACCTTATACATATACGTTCAAATTAAAAATAATGATGCAATAATTAATATACTATAAAATCATTGCATCAAGGAATCAAGTTTAATAAAAATATACTTACTGTAAAAGTATATTTTTATAAAAAGGAATACAGGAATTATTGCAAACAGAAGAAGACATGTCATAAGTCAACCGGCCCGCGCTGTCAGCTGTCACTTATTGTTTACAAATCCCAGTCCTTGTAGAATATATGTACTGTGAAATCACGAAGGAATACAGGAACGTTTCAATCATCAAATCATCTCTGTCTTGAAGAAATTGGTGCTTCTGATATAGCCTTTAATTTATTTAGTCACCACCATAATTTAAAATAAAGTACCATCACAGGCTGGTCAGTTACTGCAAGCCTTTCATGATTCGTCTGATTCAGATTTTCAAAAAATAATGACTATAACCAGAGCTTTATTTAGACCAACTATTAAGAAAAAAGGTAGAAAGCAATTGAAGAAAGCGCAAAGAACAATTTAAGGGTATAATAGCACCTCAGTAAAATTTGAAATCGAAAATCCTGTTGTAAAATGGCTGAAATTTTAAATGTATATATTAGAGGAAGTTATCGATTGCTTCCGATTTTTTTTTCTTAAAAGTTATTTTTGTTAAAGAGAAAAAAATTCGCCGACCTAATAAAATTGGAATTTTGACAAATGAATATGACCTGACCTAGATAATGTCACAATAAATATGCTGTAAAAAATTTGTTTCTTAATATCAAACCGTTGTCGAAATAACATTTTTCAAAATTTCTTATTTATATGGGTTATATCCTAGCAGCAACTTCACTCTGTACACTCGGGAGACGGACAACGATTTGATATTAAGAAACAAAATTTTTACAGCATATTTATTGTGACATTATCTAGGTCAGGTCATATTCATTTGTCAAAATTCCAATTTTATGAGGTCGGCGAATTTTTTTCTCTTTAACAAAAAGTACTTTTAAGAAAAAAAAAATCGGAAGTAATCGATAACTTCCTCCAATATATACATTTAAAATTTCAGCCATTTTACAAAAGGATTTTCGATTTCAAATTTTACTGAGGTGCTATTAGTTAATGGTAAACTACGATGCTAACACAGTTAGAGAAACATACTTTGAGTGTTTTTAAAAAGTATAGTTTTGGTTAGTGGTGAAGATATTCTTCAACATTGTTGAAAACCAAAGGTTAAAAATTCCCAATTCAAATAGGTAGTTGTGATCATTTATCTAGTATCTACCTTTATAGTAAGCAATAACAGCATTTAAATTATCAGAAAGTTTATTCTATTATTTTTGTAGAGCAATATCTTTATAGAATGCGATGGCTTGATAAAATATATCATTAAATTGCTTATATTAGATAATTTATATTTTGTATACTACACTTTTTAGTACACCAGGAGTTTATAATGTTCGACAAGGTTACTGTTAATTCGTTAACAGTATCCACTTGGGAAGATTTTCACACAAAGGTTTTGAAATATAACATAAATCTACTGGAGACTACCTTTTTATTTAAACTTGATAAATCAAATTATTTTATTTTCTAAACAAATCTGAGAAATTATTTGTATGAAGCTAAAATATTATTACAATGATCCTATTCTACGTCCTACCTGTTGAATGCGTTTCGGCTGAATATCCTTGCATATTATATTCAAAATCTTATATAAAACCAAAAACTGTACCCTATACTAGATATTTCCTCCAGTGACATAACCTCTTTTTTTCTTCCTTTCTCTACGCTCGAGATGACTCTGAGAGACAAGTCACAAGCACTATATCTCGTTTTAGTCAGAAGATAATGAAAACGATAATTCACAAACAAACATCAAAGTATATTAAAAATTAAATATGACATATTAATATATAAAAAAAATTAAACAAAACACATCAAAATATTCTAAAAATTAAACAATATGCAAGAAAGTATTGTAAATTACAAATTAGTAACCTGGGGAAATTAAAAAAAAAGTAATGAATAAGTCATGTTTAACAAATATTACAAACTATTTTTTTTTAGATGCAATAGAATTTTTTTCAAATATTAATGCGAAGAACATTAAAAAGTGGTATGGCGTTCCATATATTTCTGATATCCAAAATCAAGGTTTACATTATGTTCTACTAGTACATTTTTTAAGTAATTAAATTTTTTTTTTATTTTTGATGTTTCGGTTTTTTTAAACATATTTCTGCAACAAAACATTACACTAATTCGCAATATGTTTTTGTAGTTCGTGTATTTGATTAATTCAGTATTTAAATTCATTTTTGCAGTTCGAGTACCTATTTAAGTTCTAGGGATTAAAATATACAATATTTGCACTGGATACGGCCAGCTTGCGCCCGACAGCTTGCGCCCTCTCATTAATTCAGCCGGTTTGCGCCCAACATTCTAAAGGCACCTGACGGTCGACCGATTTGCGCCCGTAATAAATAATCAATCCGTATCGCATAGCCATTCGAATCATAAGAATGAGAAAAAATGAGAAAATAGAAAAATGTGAAAAAATTAGAAAATAAAAAAAATGGAAAAAATAGAACAATGAGAAAAATTGAAAAAATTTAAAAAAAAACCAAAAAAAAAAACAAAAAATCATAAAGAATGATAAGAATCGATAAAATCTGAAAAAATAAAAAAATAATTAAAAAACAAGAAAAGAAAAATTGAGACAGAAAATAGAAGTTATTGGTAAAAAATGAAAAATACATTTGTAA
The DNA here is from genome assembly GCA_963243735.1 of Neocrepidodera transversa. Taxonomy (NCBI): domain Eukaryota; kingdom Metazoa; phylum Arthropoda; class Insecta; order Coleoptera; family Chrysomelidae; genus Neocrepidodera; species Neocrepidodera transversa. The sequence continues at coordinate 10,559,433 of OY725342.1, read as the reverse complement.
ACTACGGCAAAAACGAGAAATAATAAAAATTGTAAAAAAGACGCGAAAAATCATAAAAAAAAACCGTAACTAAAGCCTCGAAAAACGAAAGAAAACGAAAAATATCACAAATAATCGCAAAGCACTCGCAAAAAAATCGCAAATAATCACAAAATATCAGAGAAATAAGAAAAAATGGGAAAAAATTAGAAAACAAAATAGAATAGAAACTAGAACAATGAGAAAAAATGAGGAAAGATTAGAAAAAATTGAAAAAACAAAAAAAAACAGAAAAAAAACAAAAAATCATAAAAATGAATAAAAAAACGTGAAAAAATTAGAAGAAGCGAAAAAATCAGAAAAAATCGAAAATATGAATAAAAAACCGTGAAAAAACTAGGAGAACCGAAAAAATTGAAAATAATAATAAAAAAGACACAAACCTTTGAAAAAATAAAAAAGAGAAATTAGAAAACATTGGGAAAAAAATGAAAAATAAAATTGTAATATACAAAAAAAAAACGAAGAAATCAAAAAACCGAAAAAAAAAACGCTAAAAAACGAAAAAGAGGGCTCAAAAAACGCAAGAAATCGAAAAATACCACAAAAAATCGCGAAACAATCGCAAAAAAACCGCAACATAATCACAGAAAATTACAAAAAAATCGCTAATTATCACAAAAAATCAAATAAATAAGAAAAAAATTAGAAACCGGAAAAATAGAAAAAAAAACAGAACAATGAGAAAAAAAAGGAAAAATTAGAAAAAAACAGAAGAAAAAAACAAATTTTATTTTTTGGATCTCTATATTTTGACATTTTTTGTAGATTACTTCTGAAATAATCATTTCCTGATAAAAGACATTGTAACTAACAAAAGTCAAAAATGGTACTGAAAAAAATCATTATATTATAAATCAAACCGAGGTTATTTATTTGGAGAAAAAAAAATTAAAAAAATTGTTTACTGTACAAATCAGATTTAGATAAAAATATTGAAAAAATATTAAAGATACCTAACGTTCACAGGGGAGATTATAGGTCAGTAGTTTTTGGCCAGGCGAGTTTAATATGATGTCATAAAAATCTTCTATTTACCTGATATCAGTAAAATTCCAAATTCCCTAAAACTAAAATCCAGCGATCATCACATCTGGCAACTAAGCAAGTGTTATTGGATGATAGTAAACATTTATTTTTTAACGCATAAAGTACAACTAATCGCCATCTATCAAACATTTAGTTAATTAATAGTTTTTGTTATGAAAATCATGGAGTGCTAATTCCGTCTTATTTTATGGTTTTTAGATACCCTTACTTCTCGAGATTCTTCTATTAATTATAATTTTAAATACAAAATAAACTCTTCTAAGAATTATTACGGTGAGCGCAAACAGGCCATCCAGCAGGTACCCTTAAGACATTGGGCGCAAACTGGCTGAATTAATGAGCGGGCGCAAGCCGGTCAGCGCAAGTTGGCCGACACCATTTGCACTAAGCCACTTTCCCCGGTTCTAATTATTAATTGACTCGTCGACGCTGGGTATGTGTGCGCAAAATACCGAAAAGCATTTAAAGCTGTGTTGTCGTGATAGTTGCAGTGTTGCCAATATCAACCAAATTTTAATACAGGTTCTTTAATTTGAGGAAAAAAAAATACAATTTAGTAGTAACAGGTATGAGGAAAGTGTAAATATATATTATTAAATTTTATGCAATTATTCCGAAATTATCCGTAACTCAGGTAATTATCCTACGTTTGGCAACTATGCTTTTCTGGTAGGTTGTAAAAACGAACGAATTGAACACCACGGAAATCAAAGTACCGACACCGGAGTGCAAATACTGTATATAATCATTTTACTGTGGTTCGAGTTCGCTCATTCGGGTAACAGCAAAATGACTTTATACTACTTTAGAAATTCTGTTATAAATAGTATTTTGCCAATAGATCCACCAGTTCAGCAGGCCAGAGATGTTAAAAAGATATAGAACATTTCCTTATTAAATAAAAATATCCTGATAAAGAAGAAAAGGAAAGGATTAAAAGACAAAAGTGCCGTTTTTTGTGAAAAAATGTCGAGGAAGAAAACAAACAATCTAGATGAATGAAATAGTATATTGTGCAACCAGTGTTGAAAATAGCACTTTTCACACGCATGTGACGGTTTGTGGCACGAGCCTGGAAGGCGAGTGCCACAAGTCACAAAGTGTGAAAAGTGCTTTTTCACACGAGTTACACACTATACTTTTCCTACGGCTGTCACTTTATTATTATATGTATTTTTAATCATATTTAAAACGACGAGAACTGTTACATTTTTATTTGAAATTTTTATTTATAACCATACATTTTTATAACAATCAACAATAACAACAATGAACAAACAATTTTTATTCGTTTATTTATAGTCTTCTCGGCTATTTTATTTGAAATTACAATTTACTGTTATGTTAGAACAGTTTTCAAAATTTTTTGTAGGAAGGTCCTGCCCTTTCAACATATTTTCACTAATTGATATGTTTGTTTTGTTTGAACAAGATGGCTCAGAATACTGAGGACCAAAAGGATGCATTCCTCTAGCTGGTTATCTGATGTGTCCATTAAGATTTCTTCTAAATTCTGTCCAGAAGGATTTACTGAACCGACAATTTTTTTAGAAATTTCAATTTTATTCTGTATGGAATCATCTATGTATCCCTCAGCGACAGTGCTAGAACGCTATCCTCCATGGCGTTTGAGGGTTAGCAAATCGCCACCTGCATTAACTAACATTGTAGCTGATGATCGACGAAAACAATGGCCAGTATATTCTTGGGGGTTTGGTAGTTTTAAAAAAGTTGCTATTTCCTTAGCCATATTTCCGATTTTATTAATTCCTATTACCTGTTTCGTGCATTTTCCATTTTTGTAATTTAAGAAAAATCTCTTTTCTGTAATATTAGGAGGCCGCAGACTAGCATATTCTTTGCCAATATCATAAAATCTTTGTGTTATAGTAAAAGATCGAGGTATCTTATTTTTAGTATGTTTGATTTTAACTAAGAAAGCGGACTTTAGATCTTGCTCATCATCGATTTTTATCTGGCACAGTTCGTCTCGCCTGTAAGCTCCAGATAAGCCAACAGCAATTACGGTCTAACAATTAAAAAACTTGATTAGATATTTTTATACTTTTCATAAATCTAAAACTTACCTCAGTTAATAAATACATGTTATTTGGGGCCGTGTTCAGAAATTTATGAAAATCTTTGGATGTTAGAATTCTTGATTTCTTTGGCACATAATTTTCTGCGTGTCTCTTCATATAAGCTAGTAACTTATGATATTTCGAGATATCAGTACTATGTTTGAGGTTTATAGTATTTTTCAACATAGAATATTACGACCACAATGTTGAGGATTTATATTTTTTCGCTAAATCTTCAAAATAAACAAGCAGAACATTCTCTGATAACGAGTTTAGGTTTCGTTCATTTTTCCATTTTATGAATGTTTCATAAGAAGTTTCATACTTTTCTTTGGAAATTACCGGTAGAAGATTTTGCGTGATTTGGGAGGCCCTTTTAAGTATTTCTGGAGGAGTACAGCTAAATCCATCTTCTGTCATCGTTTAACACTACTTTTTTTTTAATTTGCAATAAACTTGACTTTATTTTAATGAAAAACGAGAACTGTCAATAGTGACAGCGTCCGCATGCTAGATTTCATCTCGATTCATTGATATATATTATGTTATTATGAGTAGTTATATTGTCATTTTACTTTGCACACGGCGTGTGTAAACGTTTACACACGCTGTTTGAAATTGACGTTTTTCGAGGCAAGTTGACAGTGCGTTTTTGTGTATTTTCTAAGCAGCCGTAGGAAAAGATTGTGAAGACGAAGACAAGCCAGGTTTATGCGTAAAAGTGATTTGAAAAATACTATGAAAATTTGTTATTTTATGATTCTGTTCCATGTTTTTTTATAATGATTTTTAAGTTTATTTTTCGAATATGTTACAATATGTTAAGAAAAAGGTAAAAAACGTTATATCCTTTACTCATTATTTATTCCAAATGATGTATTTTATGTTTTTTAGAACAAATATTTTTTTTTATTTTCAATTTTATATTTTTGTTAATATTCAGTAATAAAAAATGAGGGGGTAATCCCACCCAACTTTCCGAACACTCCTAGTAAAGGTATTGTTTAATCAATTATTTTAGTTTTTCTGCATTAAAATACATTAATTATCTTACCTATCGAATGGTATAAATCCCATTTTAATATCTTTAATATTTTTAAAGTTATTCATTTCTTTTTTAAACTTATATTAAATTTCAAAAAAAAATGAGGAATTCTACAATTTTTTGAATAAAATTTTGAAAAAAATCACAATTATAGAGTTTTTTACTACAAATTTAAGGGTAATTTTTTAACATTTTTAATATTAATTTTAACCTTAAAACAAATCAAACCTATTTTTGAATAATTTTAAAATCAATAAATAATTAATATCTCATTCAATTTTATTCAAAATGGGAAACAGACCTTTTTTTTAGGTTTTTTAGATCAAAATGCATTAATAAAGTTAGTTTAAAAAACTAAAAAAAATCAAATTTGTTTTCAAAAATTCATGGGTAAATCCATTGAATTGTTTTCATTTTTTTCATTTTTTGCTATAACTTTTACAAATACTGTATTAAAATTATGAAATAATTTACACACATAGTACTTTTGGATCATTTTCGGATATGCTATTTACTTTTTTCATTTATTTTATACTTATTGATGAAACGAAATTACAAAAAATTTTAAAAAAATTCTTAATTTTGTCTATAATAATTACAATTCTAAATTTTAAGAAACTAAAATAAATTTAAAATATAGAGTTTTATATTATCTTTCGAATGCTGAAAATCACATTTCAATAACTTTAATATTTTAGAAGTTATTCAATTTAGTATAAAACCGTAATATAATCTTAAATTTCTTAGCCAATTTTTTAAAAATTCCAAAATTTTTGTAATAAAATTTTGAAAAAAATTATGAGTATAAAATTAATTATTACAAATTTAAAGATATTTTTTTTAAATTTTTAATATAAAAATTTAACTAAAAAATAATAATTTAATAAAGATAAAAATTAAAATAAAAACTAGCGGCGAAACTATGCGCAACTTGAAAAAATAGTCAAGACAAAATTTATAGAAAATTTTATGTTCTACAATTTTGATATCATGTAATTTTGTCTCAAAATCTAAAAAAGTCACAAAAATGTCAATATAATTTTTTTTCACGCCCTCTGGCGGCGAAACTATCAGGAATTCAAAAAACCGGTAATGACAAAATGTGTAGAAAATTTTATGTTCTACAACTTTCATGTCCTGTAATTTTTCATAAAAATGCAGTATTTTGGTTATTTAAGAAAAATATGAAAAAAAAAATACTTTTTGATAAATCTGGCAACAATGGCAAAAGTTTTTAAAAATTTTAATCATTCGAAATTAAACTATAACGTATAAAAAATATATGTGTAAAACTTTATTGCCATCTTGTTTAGTAATGACGTCATCACTTATAGCAACTGTCACTTCCGGTTGTCCGATTAACTCCAAAATCTATACAGGTCGTCTCCTTGCCACCCTAAATATGTATATAAAATTTCATCTTAATCGGTTCAGCCGTTTAGACGCTATCGTGTTCACACACACACACACACACCCACACACAGACACACAGACACACACACACACACACAGACAGACATCATGCTAAAAATGGTATAAATGGTTTCAGGTGACCTCAAAACGTAAAGATTCGTTAAAATCTGGGTATGGTCAAAATATCATGATCGCAATACTTTCCTTCTATACAACTCTGTTGTTCGGAAAGTAAAAATGTTTAAAAACACTAATTTTGTGATGACTTCAAACGGAGTCAGTGGCACTCTTTAAAAATATTCTTCAAATATGTCAGTCGCATTTTTTCTTTATTTTTAAAAAGTTTCTTTGTTAAATTAACAAAGATTTAAGTAGTTGGCTCCTGGGCTCAGAGATGGCAGCGAACGTGTTAAGCATTATATAACTCGTTATAAAGAAATTTACTATTCAGTTATTTTTTAACATCATATTTAAATAATACACATGTAATAATGAATATTATAAATAAAAATAATACTATGATGAAAAAAGGGACATCCTGTATAATACTTATCTGAATTATGAAAATTTGTGAATCAATTATATAAATTACTATGAAAGTATTTTTTTGTTTATAAGCCATTTCTAAAACATTAAAATGCATTAATTTACATGAGAAAAAAACATGTCATCGATCATTTCATCACTTGAGGCGACCACGCATCGTCAATTTCTCCTACTACAAAGGCTACTTTAAGGCTTCCTGCATTCAATCTATTAGTTGAAAAGCACTCATTTTTCGACCATTACATTGTTTAAAAATAAATAATGATTGGAACAATACAAAAAAGATGACGTAAGACCAGTTGTTAGAGATCTCACCGAAGGTGTTTACTGGGCTTTTATTTAACGTGACTTGCGTTTTGTTAAATGAAAGTATGAAATCAATTGCAATGGTTTGTTTTGGGTGAGCGTAAAAAAAAGGTAGTAAAAAATGAGTGATTAAGAGGTGGATACTATTTTTTATAAAAAAGATTTAGACGGAATTACATTTGCTTTCCTTTTATCATCTTTAAATGATAAAACTTTATTATTAGCAAGACACAATTCCAATTAATATCCATATTTAATTTTTTTAAATTATTTGTCTACATCACTCTAAAATTTTGTAATTAATTTTTTAAAGTCGTTTATAGCATTAGATTGTTTTTTTATAGTTTTAATCTGGACTATTAAAGTTATTTTTATTGATTATCAATAATAACAAAGTTCATTTAGACTTCTAAATTATATTTAATTTTTATTAAAAATAACGAAGAGTCTTTTAACCATTCTAAACAAAAATATCTGTTAAGACAAAAAATACTGAAAAAATATATTTTGTAAATATTTTCTAATTTTGTTTTCCTGAAAAATTTCTCAATCGTATTAAATAAAATTTTGGTAAAATAATAGTAAAACCAAATCAGTTACCAATAATATACTTTATCCATTTTTTATTAGAGGGATTATTTTCAACTCCTACTGTCAATTGATCCATTACCTGGACTATATTTGACGTTTCGAAAAAAAAATTTTAGTTGTATTGAATTTTTTAGTCGAAATTTATATACCTATATACAGGCTGTTATTATTTTCCGGGATTAATAAAAAAATATTATTGTTTTATCAAATGAAACTGGGTGCAGTTTAATTACACTCGTGAATAAGAAAATAGATTTGCACTGAAAATGTATACAGAGAAAATACAGAAGAATTGTTAAAAAGACAAATACATGAAAAAAATTAATACTAAAAAAATATATAATAAACAAGCAAAAAGGTACTGAAAAAATATGTCATGTAATTTTTTTTAATTTGTTCTAAATCAGTTAAATATAATATTTATGCATTTTATTACGCGGATTATTTTCAACTTCTACTGTCAATTGACCCATTCCCTGGATAATATTTGAAGTTTCCAAAAAAATTTTTTCTGTATTAATTTTTTTAAGTAAAATTTATATACTTCTATACAATGTGTAATGATTTTCTGCCATTAATAAAAATTTATTATTGTTTTATCCAATCAAACTGGGTAAAGATTAATTACACTCGTGAAAAAGAAAATAGATTTGCACTAAAAAATGTATACTGAGAAAACATAAAAGAATTGCTAAAAACAAATACATTGAAAAAAATAAATACTTAAAAAAATATATATACAAGTAAAAAGGTACTGAAAAAATATGTATTGTATTTTTTTTGTAATTTGTTCTAAATGAGTTGTGCTAAATCAGTTAAAAATAATATTTATGCTCTTTATTTAGCGGATTATTCTCAACTCCTACTGTCAATTGACCCACTCCCTGGATTATATTTGACGTTTCCAAAAAAATTTTTTCTGTATTAAATTTTTTAAGTGAAATTTATATACTTCCATACAATGTGTAATGATTTTCTGCCAATAATAAAAATTTATTATTGTTTTATCCAATCAAACTGGGTAAAGATTAATTACACTCGTGAATAAGAAAATAGATTTGCACTAAAAAATGTATACTGAGAAAACATAAAAGAATTGCTGAAAAGAAATACTTTAAAAAAATAAATACTTAAAAAAAAATATATATATATACAAGGAAAAAGGTACTGAAAAAATATGTTTTGTATTTTTTTTGTAATTTGTTCTAAATGAGTTGTGCTAAATCAGTTAAAAATAATATTTATGCTCTTTATTTAGCGGACTATTTTCAACTCCTACTGTCAGTTGACCTATTCCTTGGATTATATTTTTGACGTTTCCAAAAAATATTTTTTTGTACTAAATGTTTTAAGTGAAATTTATATACTTTGTGTTATATGATTTTCTGCCATTAATAAACATTTATTATTGTTTTATCAGATCAAACTGGGTGCAGTTTAATTGCACGCGTGAATAATGAAACTTTTTTGCAATGATTTGGATTGATTATAATAGAAAGGTATAATTTTTATTTCAAAAAAATAATATTAATAAATGCAATAAGAAAAATAACACAATGAAAAATATACACTGAGAAGAGAAATAATTTTGCATTAAAAATATATTCCGACAAAAACGGAAATGATAGAAAAACATAGAAAGACATTAAAAAAATAAATACTAAAAATAAAAATAAACACTGAGAACAACTTCTGATAAAAAAAATTACTGTTTTATACTGTTTTATCACATAAAATGCATTCGTAAATAATAAAACTTTTTAGCAATATTTAGCAAAAATAGGAAAAATAATACAAGGAAAAACATATACTGAAAAGAAAAAGTTGGTATCAAAAAATGTATACTGAGAAAAAAATAGAATTATTACAAAGAAATACATTAAACTAATAAATACTAAAAGGAAAAATATATACTGAGAAAAAGTATTGAAACAATTTAATTTGTAAAAAATTTTTAAATTGTTCGCTTGAGGAATTTTTCAATCGTTTTCATTACGGGTATTATTTTCAACTCATACTGTCAATTGACCCACTCCCTGGATTTTATGGAACGTTAAAATTTTTTTTCTTTATATTGATTTTTTTTAAGCCAAATTTATATTTTTCTGTAAAATTTATTATGATTTTCTGCGGTTAATTAAGATTTATTATTGTTTAATCAAATCAAACTGGGTGCAGTTTAATTGCACTCGTTAAGAATAAAATTTTTCAGCTATGTTTTTTGGTCAAAACAAAGATAAATATATCATTATTGATAACATACACTAGGAAAAAATAACACAAGGAAAACATACACTGAAAAGAAAAATAAATTTGTATGAAAAAAGCATACTAAGAATTTTTACAAAGAAATACATTAAACTAATAAATACTAAAAAGAAAAATATATACTGAGAAAAAGTATTGAAAAAATATAATTTGTAAAAAATTTTTAATTTGGTCGCTTGAGGAATTTCTCAATCTTCTCACAGTAGAAATCATTAGTTCTTAATATTTCGTTGGGCCAAATCAGTTAAAACTTATATAATTTAAACCCTTCATTACACGTATTATTTTCAACACATTTTGCCAATTGACCCATTCCCTGGATTATATTGGACGTTTCTATATTTTTTTTTCTTTATATTGAATTTTTTTAAGCCAATTTTATATTTTTCAATAAAAGTTATTATGATTTTCTGCGGTTAATTAAGATTTATTATTGTTTAATCAAATCAAACTGGGTGCAGTTTAATTGCACTCGTTAAAAATAAAACTTTTTAGCTATATTTCTTGGTCAAAATTGATTAGGACAGAAAAGTATAATTTTTATTTAAAAAAAAAACAAAGATAAATATATCATTATTGACAACATACACTAGGAAAAATTACACAAGGAAAAACATACACTGAAAACAAAAATCAGTTTGTATGAAAAAAAGTACACTGAGAAAAAATAAAATGCTTACAAACTAATAAATACTAAAAGGAAAAATATACACTGAGAAAAACTATTGGAAAAATACAATTCGTAAAAATTTTTTAATTTGTTCGTTTGGGGAATTTCTCAATCATCATTATTTCAACTGAAGTTCATAATATTTCCGTAGGCCAAATCAGTTAAAACTTATATAATTTAAACTTTTCATTACGGGTATTATTTTCAATTCATACTGTCAATTGACCTATTCCTCGAATTATATTGGACGTTTCTAATTTTTTTCTTCTTTATATTGAATTTTTTTAAACCAAATTTATATTTTTCCATAAAAGTTATGATTTTTTGCGGTTAAGAGATTTATTATTGTTGAATTAAATAAATCTGAGTGCAGTTTAATTGCACTAGTGAATAATAAAATTTTTTTGCAATATTTTGTTTCAAAAAATAAAATATTAATATTGACAAAATACACTAGGAAAATGAACACAAGGAAAACCGTACACTGAGAAAAAAATAAGTATATATTACAAAATGTAAATAGAAGAATGCTTAAAAAATATATTAAGAAACTAAAATATTAAAAGGCAAAACATATACACTGAAAAAAATATTTTATGGTTTATATATTTTTATAATTTTGATTTTTTGTATTTATTTTGACTCCTTATAGATCTTAAATGCAAAACTAAAATAAAAATAAAAAAATGCAGTTTAAAAATTCCAGTTTTTCCTATCAAAAATGAAAAAAAAAATCATATTTTTTTTTTAAATTTAAGTACTATGTTATAATATATTTTTATTTTATTTCCAAATCTCAGTTTCACGTGTTATTGCATATTTTCCCACGTCACTGCATGCCTTCTAGAAACAGTCCAAGTTTAAAATTTGCGGGTATAATTTATCTCTATATTTAACGATTATCTTTTTCGCTCTCATAGCTGCAACAAATATTATTTCCAAATTCATGCAATTAAAAAACTGATTAATAACTTTTATAGAAATCATTCCATATATTTTCAGCCAATCAAAATATGTCACATCGCCAGATATGTAACCGACGTTTTTACGTTTGAGTAATTAGCAAGAACGCGCCTAAAAATTTAGTTCATTAATAAATCTTAAAGACAAATGTTTGTATTAATGAAAAATACATTTTCTCAAGCAAAATTTATTTCATTTAAAAAGTTCTGTTAAAATTATGATTAAAAAGGTGCAGTGATCTCTAAATTAAACACGTTTAGTGCCGGGAAAGCAAGTGAGAATTCGTTATCCAGTATCTTTGGTCATATAATTGTGATCAACATTTCTAATATTTTATAAACATAATAAATGTTTTATTCTGAATAAATAAGAATGTAAAAGCTCTTCAAAATTAAAACAGTTGTATAGTTATTCAAACACAAGTGTCGCAGTTCTACAAATAACTGCGTGGTCCTTTAGCAAGATTCTTCAAGTCCACTTTGAGATTAACTAACTCGTTTCTCTGTCTATGTAACAATGTAAAAAAATAATTTTCTACTTAACGTTAATTGAAATTGGTTGAGAATTGGTATAGCTCTATGAGTACAATTAGCTGATAAGTTAAAAAAAAATAACCCATAACGAAAATGGCATTTTTGCCAGTTATAAAAATTAAAGTTAGTAGTTAAAGTTGAATAGAGGAAGTTAATATAAATATTGATTTAAAAATCCAATTTTAGCCTAACGAATAAAATATATAAGAAAAGTTCAACTCAAAGAGATCTCACAATCAGCAAACAATAAATTTTGTATTCCTTTGTAAATGCCGGAAACTACATCAAGTCTTCATCGCATATTAATGCAGGAGAGCACTACACATATAAACCTAACATTTACATAAACCTACCTATGTCAAAGTTATGTTTGTATAATGAATTGTTTCATATTCAGAATCAAATTATTCCTAGCGAAATGGAATAGTAACGCAGATACTGTGTGTTATTTCGGCCTTTGTGAGTCGAGAGCTTCGGCTTCGGGCCAGACTCAAGCCGTGTATAGCTTAGGAAATCAAACGTATTGTCGAAGTAGTTTGAACAGAACCGTATTCAATGAAAATGGTTTATGCAGTTTGATAGTAAGGTGCCAAAAGAAAAAAAAATGTGCTTTCCATTGAAATTATAAAATAAAACAAATTATATCTGAGGATATTATTTTCAAAAGTTTGTCGATACTCAACTAATCTTGAGGATCCAGCTAAACACAAAATACCACCTGCATGAGTTTACTTTTCCAGTTCTAAAGAAACGGCAACATTTATGATTATTTTATTTTATTTGAAATTTGATGTATACCGAATGGAACAATCTATACCCAATATATCCTACAGTAAGCGCCAACTAAGTACATCTAATTTCGGGATCTGCGCAAACTCATCATCGTATCTAGGATGAGGTAATTCCGCGCAGAAGGGCAATACTGGGTTCTTGCGATACTGGGTGGCTTCTTAAGTAGAGCTCGATTATTTTGAGATGAGTACATTTAGCTATGACCACGCCCCAGTTGGCGCAGAACGTCATAAACTTTGTGGACCTTATTTTATGGCGCCAAGTTCAAATCTGCTGCGGTAGAGGTATCTGATATTTTATCAGTGGCGTGTGTACATTAATAAAATATGTTAAATCGAAAATACTTAAAATAAAAAGTAGCATTTAAAATTTTAACTATTTGTTAGTTAAATTGATGTTGAACTTTAAAGTAATAAAACAACTAAAAGTTTAAATAAATAATTTATGTTTTATTAAAATTTTTATAATTTTAACCGTTTTCATCACTATCATCATCTTCGAAGTCCGAAAGGTTACAATCCCACTCATCGGATGACCCCGTATTTACGCAAACTATGAGGGAATCTGTGAATTTTTTTCTTTGCCAACTCTTTAACCTCATCCAACTTGAATGATGTATTATGTTGACCCACTCAATTTTTTACCGTGGCCCATATTTTTTCTATGGGATTTAGTTGAGGGTGATATAGAGGTAGTACTTTATGACCATTTTCTTCCAGAAGATCATCTAAAATAAAATTCGGTGGGGGTCTGTAAGCTTTGATTAATGTGTAGAGTTCTGGTTTGGTCATTTTAGCATCATGCGAAATATGGATTTTACTGAGCCAGTAAATCAAATATGCCTTTAAAGCCTGAGTTGTAATCGATTTTTCAGATTTAACATAATGCTAACTGGCATTATCGATTACAAGTAAAGCCCTTGGCGGATAATTTGGTATTAACTGCCTTCTAACCCATTGCAAAAAATTATTCCAGTTCATTTCATCATGATAATCTCCTTTTTTTACCTCCTCCTTTTCGTCTTATATTATTATTTAGTTGAATTTAAATGTACTTACCAAAATGCACACAAAATGAATTAAATTAAAGTTTATATTGATACACAAATCGAAGCACAATAACACAAGAAAACTCAAAATAGCTAAATAAATGCAACAAGTACAAGTAAGTAACACTACACTACTGAATCCAAATTTCATGAGCGACAGGCGACTCGGACCACAGTTAAAGCTCTCTGACCACGCCTACAAACTCAAATTGGTTTCTGCACATTATGACGAAATGTACTCATCTCAAAATAATCGAGCTCTATCCAGGGATGGTAGTAGTTAATTTACAAGGATATAGTGGTAAAAAATGGGGCTTGGAACGATCCTTTTCTGGACAAAATAGGTAGTTCGTGCTACTTCTATGGTGCGAGATCTTACATACTACAAAGAGGGAGCAAATAATTTAGATTAACGTGTACTACTAAATTGATATTTATTTGATTATTTGACTTATGATTTTTTAAAGAAAATATGCAGGCCTTTTTGCTTCCCTTGGAACGGGGCAATTAAACATGATTATTAAATAATAAAATAAAATTTTTTTATGTTCTAATTATTATAAAATTAATTTGTTTGAAACATTTTTCATGGGTGGAACTGCAGGGGGTTAAAATTTCCAAAAAATTATATCTCTGCCATCTTTGAAAATATTGAAACATGAGACTCTTTTCATGTCCTAATTATTATAAAATTGAGTAGTTTGAAAATTTTTTCTATCAGACTTTATCTTGATGTAGAGAAGGATGAAAAACTCTCAAATTTGGATCTTTTTATTTCCAGTTTTTTCCCGACCCACCACCGAGAACACGAGTAAAAAAATTTTTTCGAGATAAAGATGGAAATATCCATTTTGAGGTCACCTGAGATGATTAAGACCATTTCCAGATGGAAGTCTGTCTGTCTCTCTGTGTGTATTCTTCCACGATAGAGGCCACACGTTTAATCCGATTGAGCTGAAATTTAGTACATAAGTTTGGGTTATCCGTCGGAAGAACCAATTAGTTTTTGTACGACATCTGTCAAACGAAAGTGTCACTATGAAAAAATGAAAGATTCAATATGTCACAGAATTTGACTTGCAATATCTCATTTGAAAGCCCTTGAAAAACTCTATTCAGAATAGTCAAAATTATTTCTCCAACTGTCACCCGTCAAAAATCAAAAATGTCAAAATTTGAAACTTTAAGATAAATATCTGAAAAAGTATTCGTGGTTCTGGGGCGACACAACCGATTTGTTAAAGAATATTGCAAGGAATTTTCAACAGTTTTTTTAAAGAATTTTTCATAAATTTTTCAATCATTTATAAGGACTTGTCAGTGATTTTTGTAAAAGGATGATTCAAGGACATTTCAGGGATTTTCATAGATTTTTGAATTCCTTATCAAAAATTATTAAAAAATTTTATACATTTCTCAACGAAGCTTTAACGATTTTTTTTTCAGTTTTTAAGCATCTTTAAACCCATTTCAAGGAATTTTTATGGAATCTTCAAGGATTTTTTAAAAAATATTATAAGAAATTTTCAATAAATTTTTTTTAAGAATTTTTTATAAATTTTTCAATCATTTATAAGCATTTGTCAGGGATTTTTGTATTTTTTTTAAGGACATTTCAAGAATTTTCATAGATTTTTGAATTCTTTATCAAGGATTTTTAAAAAATATATATTTCTTTCTTATCGAAACTTAAACGTATTTAATCAATTATAAGGACTTTTTATTGATTTTTATAAGTTTTTATTAAGGATAATTCAGGGATTTTCATAGAATTTTTGATATCGATGAAAATATCCATTTTGAGGTTCCCCAAGGAGATTGAAACCATTTTCATAATATGGTCTGTCTGTGTGTCTGTGTGTAATCTTCCACGATAACTGCCGAACCCTTTGACCAATCAAGCTGAAATTTGTTATGAAAGGTTGGTGTATGCATCGAATACGACCATTAGATTTTGGTTCAAATTTGTACAGTAGAAGGTCCTCAAGACCGACATTGATTGAATACAGATCTAAGATTTTTTTGCCTTTTTTTTAGTTTTAAGGACAAACAATAAACTTTAGTGCAAAATGTTGTAGTGCAAAGTTTTAGAGCATAAAATTTCCTACAATTTTTGTATCAAACTTTTTCCAAAAATTCCAATAGTTTCCCCACTAGAGGTCACGCAAAAAATGTTCATGTAGGGCAAACAATGCGTTTCAGTGCAAAAATTTTTTATGCAAAGTTGTAGAGCACCAAATTTCCTTTAGCTTTTATTTTAAACTTTTTTAGAATTCCACAAAGTTTCGCCGCTAGAGGGCGAAAAATATACACATTTAGGCTTTTTGCCCGTCTGCCTGTCTATTTGTCCGTCTGTCTGTTTGTGTTTGTTTTTTTTGCCTGTTTGTCTGTCTGTCTGTCTGTCTGTCTATCTATCTATCTATCTTATCGATAACTCGAGAACGGTTTCGAATTTTGGAACTCTGCTTTCGGCAATCGACAGCTGGTCACCTTAACTCGACTACCTACTATTTTCAGTGACTTAAGTCAACTTTACAACCGCATGTCCGTCCATCTATCACTAGCTGAGTTACGTGGATACTGTTAACTTGCTGGGTTTATTATGTTTTAAATCTACTCGTACTGTTCTTCGATGAGGGTATAAATGCTGATATCTTTTATAATCCTTTCTTCTGAGGTTAAATACTGATGGATAATTCCCTCTCCATTTATTAAGAAAAAAATGTTTTGTTTTGTGCTCCCATTATATAAATACAACTTTGAAAAATATACAACTGATAAAAGGGTAAAGAATCGTAAGATAATAGTGGTTAATCAACATCAATCAGTGAGTAATAAATTCTATGGAGCTGAAAGGTATATATAAAGGGAGAAGTAAAAAAAAATGGAGGTTGTATATAATACAAAACCTGTAAAATGCTATAAATCATATAATTAAAGAGAACGAAAATTTGGAAGTTATGCAATTTTACTAATAATACCACATAAATTTTATTAAAGATCGAGGTTGGCAACTAGTTTCGGCATACTAATGCTATCATCAGGCCTATAATACAATGTTCAACATGAGTAACAAAAAGGTAGGGGTAACAATATGAAGAATATAACATCATATCAAATAAATTGTTAAATAATTATACTCGTGACAATTTAAACGCGCACTTCAAGAAAGTTCAAAAAACTTTAAAAACTAAAAATACCTATGTGGTACCTGATAATGTAACGATGTAATAATAAAAATGGTTAAATTATTAGTTAAAAATTTTTAAAAAAGAAGGGACTAACCGCAATCGGTTTCGGGAGAGTGAAAGTTGTGTGGAACCGAAATAATTGAATTGTGTAAGCCAAAAAGGCAGGATATCGGACAACACAGTGGAGTGGACAAAGTAAAGGAACCAGGTAATGGTTATATTTAATAGTAATGGGATGAAATTTGGCAGCAGAATTATGATGTATGAAGGAAGGTCAGAGTACCCTACAGAACGTAAAGTGGCTCTAATACTTTTAAAAGTATTTGGCGACCCTAAACGCGGCCAAATTGAATTAACGAAAACAATAATGATGAAAAAACTAACAATCATAGTGACGCGACTAATAAAACCAACAACGTGTCGATTAATACAAAATGGTGATAACATATGACAGTTGAGAAGTATTAAAATATTTATTAAATAAAACCTAAGTTTAAAAGAATTGAAATTTAGACAAAGGGGGTTAAAATTTATACAATAACAAAATATGCAAAACAAAATGACATTACATTTAAGTAACTATGTGTGAACCTATATTAATATGAAACTGAGTTGCCCGGTAACAGAGTGCAAATGTATATAAAGAAGAACCGACATAAAAATTAAAGGGTGACAGTAGTAGGAAAAAGAAGAATAGAATAAAGAACTAAAAGAAGAAATAAGAAAATGTGAATGGAGAGAAGAAGAAAGTGACATTCGAAATAGGTTAGGAACAGGATGAAAAATTTTTGTTTACCATCGAAAATTTAGGTTATTGTAAAATCTGAATTGGAAAATACGGAAATCAATAAGGATATAGATGAGAGGTCTGAAGAAGAAGGTAACACTGTTTGGAATGGAAACAAACAGAAAATGTTAGATTTTGTCTCTGAAATGTTCGAGTAGAAAAAGGTGATTATCTTTCGGTCTAATTTAATCATTAAGACAATTCACGTAGTTATTATTTAGGCATGAGTTAATCTCAATGATTTCTAGGAGATTAAGTTTAGTACTCTTGCCTAAATGATGGAGTAATTCAGAATCAGTAATCGAAAAAGATTGGTTAGTGGAAATAATATGGTTCGCGAAAGGTAATATCCGTATTTTTAAACATGAAAAAGTATCTTATATGTTCTTTTATTCTAGTTTCTAATCTTCTACCTGATTGACCTGATTGACCTACATAGACCTAAATAGACTGCATTACAATCGTGGCAGCACAATTTGTAAACACCTGTTTTATGAAGATAAGAAATAACATCTTTAGTGTTAACAATGAAAGAACGAGTATTAGAATTAGTTTTAAAAGCTGTATTAATGTTGTTTTTTTGAAAACTGTAGATGGTTTGTAAGAAATATTAGCAAACTAGGGGATAGAGCCATAAATATTGATTGATTCTTATTTGGATTTTTAACTATTACTTACAATGTTAGTTTTCTTAAATTTATAAATAAATAAATAAATAAATAAATAAAGTCATGTTACATAAACAGGAGAGACAGTATAACACTTGCCAAGCAAAAAAAAACTTGAACTTTTTTAGATAAAAGCAGTACATTTTTTTTATAATAAAATTTTCTTCTTCAGTCTGAAATTATCATTGGTTTACCTTTTATATCTCCTTTCTTGTTTATTTCTGTTAATGATTACAAATTTTTTTTATTTTTTCGTATGATCATCTTCCACTTCCATTTATTCCTCCAATTATAATAATTATTTAATTGATTTTACACATAATAAAATCAAGATTTTCATATATTGAGTATGAAAATCCGGATCTGTTTTGTCTGCTTTTGAAGCCTGACAATTCCTAATCCCACATGCTGTTCCAAATTCTGCAAACAAACATAATAATTGCGTTCGCCGACTAGGTAGAATTCTCTATTAATTTATGATATAACAGTCGTTTCTAATCAGGTTGTTGAATACAAGAATTCAATTCTAGAAATACGGTCAACGCAAGGGAGCTGGATTATTTCGAAAACCTTTATTATATTGGGGTCAAGATATATTGTGGGTGAAACGGAAGTGTTTATGATAAAGGAATATTAGAAATTAGAAAAAAAGTAGTGATAGAAAAATATTTCTTATACCAGAATCATTCAAAATGTATTTTTAATTATCGGATATAAATTTAATTATGTTGGAATAGAAATCTTGACTAAATCCCAAAAGTATTATAGAAGAGCAAATATCGTTTAATATAGCATATCCAATTTTTGGAAACAACGTTTCGTCTTTGAAGGGCCACCCTGAACTATTTTGTTTATATACGGACCTGAAATTTTTATTTCATTCCATTTTTTCTCTGTAAAACTATGTAGAATATTTAATTTTTTATTAAGTTAATTTAGGAATTTTTCTAAATACGGACCTTTTCATTTTTAGGGGGAGGACAATTTGAACAATTCATGCGACATTAAAATAATTTAATACATTAGTAAAGTAAATGAGGATATTTTACTTAAAAAAATACTTACGGGGTGTTAGGGGGCATGTTCCAAGGCTTAAACCAAGTTTTCGTATCTGAAGGGATGTGGGAAGGTACAACCCCCTGTCAATATCGGAGTAAGTTGGTTTTTATTTTTTATCTTCGTTGCTATCGCCCGTATATTTAAATCCAAGAGGTAAATTTGGTTTGAAATAAAATAAGTTGTCTAATGATAATGAAATTAAGGCCGTAGGTCAATTAGGTCAATTACAATGACCGTTCAAAGGTACAAAAAAAAAATATGCCGCCTTCAAAGTTTTTACTTTTTTTTTTTTTATAATTTCATAATGAATTTAAATTAATTCGTTAATTTACACAAATTAAGAAATTTAAATTTTTTTTTAATTTTCGAACTTGGCTTTTTTGAAAGGACTTTTTTCTGCTCTTTCTAATTCGTCATTGCTTTCGAATGCGTAGCCACGATCCTCTTCTATTCAAGCACATTCATCTTCTTCAAGATTTCCTGTTAAATTTCCGTTGTCGTTCAGAAAATCGTCATCCTCTTCGAGGGAAGAATATTGTGCCAGTTCTTGCACGCGTTGCCGCTACAAGTTCCACAAATTGGAGAACATTTCAATCCAGCCTTTCGACATCTACATCCTTTTCCACAGCCAGTTTTGCAGGTGCATGAAATAAGTTTTAGCAAACGGTGTCGACATAGTATGCGAAAAAACTTTCCAATTTCACGTAATTACAGAAAACAAAAATCACCCCTCACTTTTGACCTTTCACCGGTCATTGTAATTGACCTAATTGACCTACGGCCTTAATTTCATTTTATTTAAATAGCTCATTTTATTTGCAACCAAATTAACCTCTTGGACTAAAATATACGGGCGATAGTAAGGAAGATAAAAAATAAAAACAAACTTACCCCTTTAATGACAGGAGGTTATATTTTCCCGCACCCCCTCGGTTACAAAAACTCGGTTTTATCCTGAGGACATGCCCCCAAACACCCCCTCAAATTTTTAGCCCGTAAGTATTTTTTTTAATAAATGGGATTTTCATGTCTTTACTGTAGTAATTGTATTTTCTATCTGTTGACAGATACTAAAAGTTATAACTTGAAAAACAAACCCAAGGAAGTAATTTTGTAAAATTAATGTTGGCTGAAGACCAGTATAACTATGAAAAATGAGGAAATTGTTAAAAAGGGACAGGTTAATCAAGGGACAAGGGTTAAAAGAGCTGTTTAAATTTGTTAGAAAGAAAAATGTAACTTTTTCGGTCTTTCGGTTGATCATTGAGTCATGTGAAATTTCCATTATTTAAATAAATATTAGTCTCGAACATCTTAAGAAGGTTAAGTCTGTTGCCCTTGTGACAATCGTCCTTGGGTTTTATAACTTTCCCTACCTATCTCCGAGAAGGAAAAGTATTGTGAACGAGCTAAAAAAAATTTCGAGACAAAGATGGAAATATCCATTTTAAGGTCACCTGAGACGATTAAGACAATTTCTAGATGGAAGTCTGTCTGTCTGTGTATATTCTTCAACGATAGAGGACACACCGTAGGAAGAACCCATTAGTTTTTGTACGACATCTGTCAAACGGAAGTATCACTATCAAAAAATGACAGATGCAATATATTACGAAATTTGACTTGCAATATGTCATTTGAAAGCCCTTGAAAAACTCTATTCAGAACAGTCAGAATTATTTCTCCAACTGTCACCTGTCAAAAAAAAAGGCAAAATTTGAAATTTTAACATTAAATATCTGAAAAGTATACGTGGATATTCGTCTGGAAAGTTTTGGGGCAACACAACCGGTTTTTTTAAATTTTTATAGATTTTTTTTTGAAACTTTTGAAATTTTGGCATTTTTTAAATTTTTGAAATATTTGCATATTTTTCATTGAAATGTTTAAATTTTTATCAAAATTCCTAAAATTTTTGATCACTGTTCTTGAAATTTTTAAAATCTTCACAAAATCTGGAAATTTTTACTCGTTTTTAAAATTTTTTGTGTTTTTTATTGAAACTTTTGAAATTATTATCATTTTTACTTTCCGAACAACAGAGTTGTATAGAAGGAAAGTATTGCGATCATGATATTTTGACCATACCCAGATTTTAACGGATCTTTACGTTTTGAGGTCACCTGAATCCATTTATACCATTTTCAGCATGATGTCTGTCTGTGTGTCTGTGTGTCTGTGTGTGTGTGTGTGTGTGAACACGATAGCGTCTAAACGGCTGAACCGATTTAGATGAAATTTTATATACATATTTAGGGTAACAAGGAGACGACCTGTATAGATTTTGGAGTTAATCGGACAACCGGAAGTGACAGTTGCTATAAGTGATGACGTCATTACCTAACAAGATGACAATAAAGTTTTACACATATATTTTTTATACGTTATAGTTTAATTTCGACTAATTAAAATTTTCAAAAACTTTTGCCATTGTTGCCAGATTTATCAAAAAGTAATTTTTTTTCATATTTTTCTTAAAAAACCAAAATAATGCATTTTTATGAAAAATTACAGGATATGAAAGTTGTAGAACATAAAATTTTCTACACATTTTGTTTTTACCGTTTTTTTGATTTCCTCATAGTTTCGTCGCTAGAGGGCGTGAAAAATAATGTATATAGACATTTGCGACTTTTTTTAGATTTTGAGACAAAATTATGGATTTTTATGAAAATTTACAAAAAATCAAAATTGTAGAATATAAAATTTTCTACAAATTTTGTCTTTAATTTTTTTTCGAGTTCCGCATAGTTTCGCCGCTAGTTTTTATTTTAATTTTTAAGCAATTTTTATCCTTATTAAATTATTATTTTTTACTTAAATTTTAATATTAAAAATTTTAAAAAAATATCTTTAAATTTGTAATAATTAATTTTATTATTATAATTTTTTTCAAAATTTTATTACAAAAATTGTGATTTTTTTTAAAAATTGGCTAAGAAACATTTAAAATTATATTATGATTTTAAACTAAATTGAATAACTTCTACAATATTAAAGTTATTGAACTGGGATTTGCACTAATCTAAAGATAAAATAAAACTCTAAATTTAAAATGTATTTTAGTTTCTTAAAATTTAGAATTGTAATTATTATACACAAAATTAGGAAATTTTTTAAAATTTTTTGTAATTTCGTTTTATCAATAAGTATAAAATAAATGAAAAAATTAAATAGCATATCCGAAAAAGATCCAAAAGTACTATGTGTGTAAATTATTTCATAATTTTAACATAGTATTTGTAAAAGTTATAGAAAAAAATGAAAAAAGTTAAAACAATTCAATGGGTTTACCCATGAATTTTTAACAAAAAATTTTTTTTTTTTTAGTTTTTTAAACTTTCTTTATTAATACATTTTGATCCAATAAACCTAAAAAAAAGGTTTGTTTCCCATTTTGAATAAAATTGAATGAGATATTAATTATTTAATGATTTTAAAATTATTCAAAAATAGGTTTGATTTGTTTTAAAGTTAAAATTAATATTAAAAATTTAAAAAAATTACCCTTAAATTTGTAGTAAAAAACTCTATAATTGTGTTTTTTTTCAAAATTTTATTCAAAAAATTGTAGAATTCCTCATTTTTTTTTTGAAATTTAATATAAGTTTAAAAAAAATTGAATAACTTTAAAAATATTAAAGATATTAAAATGGGATTTATACCATTCGATAGGTAATATAAAACTCTAAATTTAAAAAATAATTTAGTCTCTTCGAATTTAACATTGTAATTATTATAACCAAAATAAAACAAAAATTAAATTTTGTTGTCCTTTTGTTTTATCGAAAATGGTAAAACAAATGCAAAAAGTAACTAGTACACCCGAAAGGGATCAAAAAGTACATTATGTGTGAAATATTTCATAATTTTAAAATAATACTTGTAGAAATTATACAAAATTATAAAAAATTAAAAAAAATTTTTAGAAAAAATTAATTTTTTTTTTAATTTTTATAAACTTATTTTATTAATGTGTTTTGATGCAGAAAAACTAAAATAATCGATTAAACAATTACTTTACTAGGAGTGTTCGGAAAGTTGGGTGGGATTACCCCCTCATTTTTTAAATCTTTGAAATATTTGGATTTTTGATTGAAATTTTTTAAATTTTTATCATAATTCCTGAAATTTTTTATTGAAATTTTTGAAATATTTAGAGATTTTTGATTAAAACTTTTTACATTTTTATCAAATTTCCTGAAATTTTTGATCACAGTTCTTGAAATTTTTGAAATCTTTTTAAAATCTGAAAATTTTTACACGTTTTTAAAATTTTTATAGTTTTTTTTATTGAAACTTTTGAAATTATTACAAACTCTTGAAATTTTTACATGTTTTTAAAATGTTTGAAATATTTATACATTTTTGATTAAAATTTTTGTCAAAATTCCGGAAATTCTTGAAATTTTTAAAATCTAGATTTTTATGGACATTTTTAAAACATTTAAAGATTTTTGACTAAAATTTTTTAAAATTGTTATAAAATTTCATGAAATTTTTGGTCACAGTTCTTGAAATTTTTACAAAATTTGGAACTTTTTGGAAAGTATTGTCAACGAGCTAAAAGATGGAAGTCTGCCTGGCTGTGTGTATTCTTCCACGATAGAGGCCACACGTTTAATCCGATTGAGCTGAAATTTGGTATACAGGTTTGGGTTACCCGTCGAAAGAACCCATTTGTTTTTGTACATCTTTCAAACGGAAGTGTCACTATCAAAAAATGACAGATGCAATATGTCACGGAATTCGACTTGCAATATGTCACGGAATTCGACTTGCAATATGTCATTTGAAAGCATTTATTCGGAACAGTTAAAATAAAATTATTTCTCCAACTGTCACCTGTCAAAAATAAAAAATGTTAAAATATCTGAAAAAGTATTCGTGGATACTCGTCGGGAATGTTTTGGGGCGACACAACCGATTTTTTTTTGTTATAACCTCATTTTTTCGTCTTTTAGTATACAACCTGCCAGTGTCTGTCACTCATCTTCTTCTTTTTCTCATCTTCTAAAGAAGTTTTAGATATTTGTAACAAAGGTGTATATACCCCATGTGTACTAATGGTGCTTTCTTTCTATATAAGTACCAATATTATTACGACAAAATTCTGTTAGGCCGAGCGAACCTAGACGCGCGTGAATTACAATATAATGATGTTTATTGACATAATTAATTACACAACTCAATGTTACCAACAGTGATTGAAGTTCTATTTCATCCTGAATGAAGTCTATAAAGTTTTACGTACCTTTTTTGTTGATACGGATTATTAATTAGTAAAGTTGATTTAGTTATTATTCTTATGGTTTTCGCTCACTTTAATTCGCCATTATTATTATTATATTATTAAACCATTCTTGGAGTCGATCCAGATGTTCCTGTATATAAGTAAAAGCTATTACAGCATCCTGGTGACTTGTTAGACTTGCTGTATCGTCTGCAAACGTTTCTGTCATTGTATTTAGTGTTGAGGGTAAACGAGATCTGTAGAGGGGATATAATATTAGACCTAAGAAGCTTTCTTGTGGTACTCCAGAATTGATTGAGAGAGTACTTGAAGTGTCATCGTTAAGTCTAACTTTAAACATTCTTTATATGATTTCAGTAATGGAAAAAGAGGAATGAGAATGTTTTTAATTTTGTACAAAAGTTCTGGGTGTCAAAATTTGTCAAAGGCCTGGCTTATGTCTAGAAATACTGTGGAGCAATATTCTTTTCTTAGAGAGCTTTATTTATTTCCTGGGTTATTCTATAACATTGCTGTGTGGTTTAATGGACTTGGCAAAAACTAAATTGGTGATTTGGGAACCATTCTTGAGGTGGCAGATCTTCGTTCATTCTGTCAAGTATCATCTTCCAGGAGTTTGGATATAACTGGTAGCAGACTTATAGGATGGCATGATGTCTTTTCCAGGCTCATCAATCAATATAATTTGCGCAATTTTTAAACATTTTGGCCAGTATCCAAGTCGAAGGACAGTATTAAAGATGTACGTCAGAATCATTCTGGGTAGCTCTGTTAGCATTTCAATAGTTGTAAGATCCTTTACCTGGCGGTTTAATTTGGTTCATAATTTTTATTTTTTGAGCAATCTACTTTGGAGTAACAGCTTTAAACGGTTCTTGTATTTCTATTTCTATGGACATAGATTATTCTACCATCTCTCTCTTCGTGTATACTGTTCTGCAAATAGATCGACCTTTTATTTATTACTTTTGGCCCATCAATTTGTGTTATTTTTTCTAAAGCATTCTTTGGTTTCTTTATATTTCTGATAGGTTTCCAAACAGAATTATCGTATCTTGTTAAGTTAGAGACATAATTTTCATTCCGGATTTCTTTAAGCTTTGTTTTCAGTATATGGCTAAGTTGGTTGGTTGCCAGCTGGCGTATTGCCGCTTTACAATTTTCCTTGAACCCTTCTTTTTTCCGCCACTAACCGTTTAACTTCTAGAGGTATAACAAATTTTGTTCTTTTTGGTGTTATCTTTGGGGTTGATTGTTGTGAAGCTTCTTGCATATAGGCCACTAGACACTTTGTTACAGTTTCTACTTTTTCCGGTTCTTTGAGTCTTACATCTAGATTTATATATTATCGATAGGTAAATATTTAAATAGGTAAAAACAACATGAATACAAGTAAAATAAATAAGTATTATCAAAATAAACACGAAATTATAAAAACGATTCTTATATACCCTCGCCTGTCTGACAGAAACTCGAAGATGCCTGAAAACAGGTCTTTACCCAACGAAACCAAAAATTAACTGACTGGTCTGGGATTTCTAGCCGTAACCAAATTGGTCATTACTGAAAAAGGTTTTAACTTATTAATTCTTGGAAAATATTGACATTGACAAAAAATGAATAAATCTTTGCATTTCTCTGTGACAGGCGATATATTTAAAACCCTCTTAAACAAGCGCGACTGGGCAAGTTAAATTATATGATTTCCGATAAGGTATCAATGTTTATAACAAAAAACTTGCCGAAAAACTATCAATCCCGACTGGGAACCATCTTGTATCGCCAAGTATTTGCTACTCATAAAAATGGTCACATTTACGTAATATAAATTACAGTTTGTTCCAACAAAAACCATTATTTTATAAAATAATTCTAGAATTCACAGTAAATTCTCCCTAAGCTTCTTGTCGGTATTAAGGATCCAGCGAAAACAGAGAATACGATAAATACGAAAAGAAAAGACCGTCAAAATCTCAATTTCTGCTTTGGAAACATTTATCAAAGAAATTTTAAACAAAACCTAATTTACCTCCGTAAATCCTCTTAGTAGTAATGAATGGCGTGCCGGAGACACATATAACCATAATACCTAATTATTATGGAAGCCCTTTAGATTTTAATCTGTGTAATAGTAATAATTCATTCGAAAATCATCTTCCTCTAATTAGTTACGTTTAATTCGAATATACTATGGTGATTTATAAATTATAGTAGAATTAATAATGTTATAGACATATCAAATAGGTTCAGTTCAATTTTTTTTAAAAAATAAATTAAAAATATAAGTTATTTGTAGCAAATTATAAAATTGCGTGAAAAAAATGCCATTAAGTGTCACTATTTTACTCTTACCATAACGAAAGGGAATTGTTTTTGTACATTCTTAATTTCATTATTATGAATATAAAAAATCTCGGTATTTGGTTTTTTTGGTAACTGTTTACGGTCGTAGAAAAAATATTGTATGAAACTTGCGCGTTTTTTCTTAAGAGTCTGTTTCTTCACTCACAAGATTGCTAGTAAGTAAAAACTTAATCTAAACTTCTAAAAGAGGGAAAATCTAAAAAGAAAAGAAAATTACAATATAGAATGAATAATAAAAAAAAAAAAATTATTTGTGGAACTAATTAAAACAGGAGACAAAAGATTGGTATGATGAGTGTGAGAAAGTTGAAAAAAAAATAATAAAAGTACTTATGTTAGTAAATGACAGTGAATTGAATGTTAAAAATTATTTTACAAAAAATAGGATTAGTGTTAAAAGGTAAAAAATAATATAATAAAAATAGATTAAAAGAAATTGAGGAAAAGTTAAAACAAATAAATTTTACCAAAAATAGAGACATAATACAAGAGACAAATCTACCTAAAAATATTGCACGAAATATAGAAAAATCATTTTGATGATTACCAAAATTCTTGAAATTTTTTTATTGAAATTTTTCGATCAAAATTTATATATGTTTCAATCGTTCCTATGAAATTTTATTAATCCATTTTTCACTAACTTCTTCATTAGCTGGAGTTTTAAATTTTTCAGTATTTTTCTAAATCAATTGATCAATGTTCAATGATTTATTTATTATTAAAATTGTACACTCGAAAAGTCTAATAAAATTAATATTAATATCATAATTAGTTGAGTCGATATATAATGGTCATAATTGCCTTAACATTTTTATATTGCGTTTGTCCTGCGAGCTTGTTTCAGCTGAAATATTTTCAGTTATTTGCCGATTTCGGTTATAGCGAAAATAAACAACATCGTTTTTTTTTTTAAATTAAACATCCTATATGATTTTTCTTTAATAAAGCGGATCAAGAGTTGGAAATATCTGAGATGAATATTCACAGTATTTAAAATTATTTTATATTAATTCTCATTAGTATAAATTTAAGGGCTAACGATCCAAGCAAAATTGATTTTTGTGATACATAAATTCATAAAGACAAACATTAGTTTTTGACATAATAAACTAGTAAAAGGAATAATCTCTGTGCGATTTTTCAAGGCTACGGCCCATTTTCGTCAGCGGAAGAAAAACCGATTCGAAAAAATGGGAATTTTTCTAATAATTTTTTTTCCAATGAGCCCCATGCGATATGGATATCAATCGACGCGTCTTGACTTGCACAACACCTTAATAGAAATCAGTATCGACAAATGTGCTTTCCTTCTTTTTTTTTGAATAAAAACCGATGGCCGAAAGAATTTTCCGGATCGGCCTTACCGTTCTCGAGTGATCGTGCGCACAGACATCCACACAGACAGACTTTTTTTTCGCGGAAAATCAATTTTGTCCACGTTCCATGACATTTTAAGCCATTTGGAGCAAAAAAAAATTTGAGATATTTGCACCAAAGGAAAAAATTGTTAATTTATTAATGCATAATTAATAGAAAAATGGCGATAAAAATTTTTTGACTGCGGATTATTGTTCATAAATCTATCCAGTAGGTGCCTTAATTTTTTCAATTAATTATTTTTATATTTAATAAGTTTAAATAATATTTATTCATTAAAGTGGGCGGCGCTTACGCAAACCAGAGTCCCCGTTTTCGGCCGCATTTGCAACCCTCTAGGAAAATTATAAATATTGTTCTTCCGATCTTCCGGGATTTATAATTTGTTTTGGGAAATTTCCTCCTCTTTTTGAATATTTTTTCAAATTTTAAAAGTGTCAAATAGTTTTTGAGGTATTTGCAAAAAAACACCCCCATTTTTTTTCAGTTAATTGTTTATAACTTTTGCTATTTTTGCAAGCGGCTCTTGAATTTTTTCAAAAATCATCTACACCCTATTATCGAGAATCGAAAAAAAAGTTTTACCAACAAAAACACTTGTTGACTAGAGTGATCGTTAAATTTACATTGTTCTAATATTTTTAAAAAAAGTGAGCCATCTCTACCCGACTTACTCTATATTTTGTAACAAGGTTAGAATGAGAAAATTGATATGAGTGGAAACTTCCTCAAGCTCTCTAGCGCTCAAGTTCGGAAAACTTGTTCCAATAAACAATTATTGTTTACTAATATTTGTCCTGTTAAATGCATACCACCACAGCAAAAAACAAAAAATGGTCAAGTATACTTTTTTACTTTCTCGGACCCATCAAAGGGAAAGTAAGGTGAACGAGCAAAAAAAAAAAATTGAGATATCGTTGGAAATATCTATTTTGAGGTCCCCAAAAAGATTGAAACCATTTCCAGCGTATGGTCTGTCTGTGTGTAATCTTCCACGATACCTGCCGAACCGTTTGACCAATCAAGCTAAAATTTGGTATGCAGGTTCGGTGTGTGCCTGGAATGCGACCATTAGTTTTTGGTTTAAATCCTTACAGTAGAAGGTCCTCAAGACCGACATTGATTAAATACACATGTAACAATTTTTTACTACCACTAGAGGGCGCGTAAAAAATGTGCATGTAGGTTTTCTCTCGTTTTTCTTGATTTTGGGGACAAAAAATAAACTTTAGTGCAAAATGTTGTAGTACAAAGTTTTAGAGCATAAAATTTCCTACATATTTTGTCTCAAGCTTTTTCCAGAATTTCCAATAGTTGCGCCACTAGAGGGCGCGTAAAAAATGTGCAGATATGTTTTCTCTAGTTTTTCTTGATTTTGAGGACAAACAATACAATTTAGTGCAAAATTTTGTAATACAAAGTATTAGAGCATAAAATTCTCTACGTCTTTTGTCTTATGCTTTTTCCAGAATTTCCAATAGTTACGCCACTAGAGGGCGCGTAAAAATGTGCATGTACGTTTTTTCTAGTTTTTCTTGATTTTGAGGACAAACAATACACTTTAGTGCAAAATTTTGTAGTACAAAGTTTTAGAGCATAAAATTTCCTATATCTTTTGTCTCAAGCTTTTTAGAGAATTTTCTATAGCTGCGCCACCAGAGGGCTCGTAAAAAATGTGAATGTAGGTTTTCTCTAGTTTTTCTTGATTTTGAGGACAAACAATGCATTTTAGTGCTAAATTTTCTAGTGCATAGTTGTAAAGCATCAAATTTTCTTCAACTTTTGTCTTTAACTTTTTATCGAATTCCTCATAGTTTCACCGCTAGATGGCGAGAAAAATACACATTTAGGATTATCCATTTTTTTAAATTGGAGGTAAATTATGCTCTTTAGTGCAAAATGTTTCAGTGCAAAGTTGTAAAGCATAAAATTCTCTACAACTATTCTCTGAAAATTTTCCCAGAATTCCCATGATTTTAGGAGATCATAACTGTAGCATGAGCATGCGCAGCTTATGTCATTATCAACATTGAAATATCAATCACCATCGGCTCGCTATTTTTAATGTGTTCCACAAATTAATGTAATGCTCAGTATTTTGTAATTAAAATAATCCTATTCTCTTCGGTCGAGCCGGGAAAGTTCTGGGGTGACACAACCGATTTTTTATTAAAATCAGAATAATATAGAAGCAAAAATTATAATAAAAGATAAAGTAGCATTTTTTGAAACTATAAAATTTGTCATTGGCTCTTTTATAACCAAGCACAAAATTAATTTAAGAATAAATGGAAGTACTATAAAAATTATTGCATCACATCAAGTACTCAATTGAGAATATATTTCGTATATGGAAATAAAATTACCAACTATAGTATTCAATAAAAGTTCAAGAATCCTGCATCACCTCTGACTATAATAATAAAAAAAAAATCTGCGGCAAGTCATCGCACAATACAAAAATTAATTTCAGCAAAATTTAGCATTCATTGTGTGGTATAAAATACGATCCAGTCTTTGGAATTAATAGTCGCCAGATTCCGCAAACGGTTTACTGCCGGGCACATCAGATTAGAGACATTAACAGGCCTGGGCCACGCATTAATTTCACTCTTTATGGAGAACTGGGGACACTTGTTAACGGCTGAATACCTGCCAAGATAAAGGCAGCGAGCGAATCAAATTCTTTTGTGGATAAATGCCGGACATCAATTTTTATTTTGACTTCGATTGCACCTACCACACACAAACTCTTTCTAAGATATTTGCGATTATTTCGTGGAAAAGATAAGACTATAAAAAATTGAGATTCGTGATCAAAAAAAAATTTAATAATATACTGTAAAAATGTCTTCATTATATTTAGAGTAAAGAATATTTTTTTTAATTCTTAATTTTCATATTTGATAAGTTTAAATAATATTTATTCATTAAAGGTCCAAAGTGGGCGACGCTTTTGAAAGCCAGAGTCCCCGTTTTCGACCGTATTTTCAACCCTCTTGGAAAATTATAAATATTGGTCCTACATCGAGATATAATTTTTTTTTTTGTTAAATTTCCTCCTCTTTTTGAATCTTTTTTCAAATTTGAAAAAAAAAACAAATAGTTTTTGAGGTATTTTCAAAAAACCATACCAATGAATTAAGCTAAGAAGAAACAGATTAAGATAGAGAAATAAAAGTTTGGACAAGAAATAGAGGAAGAAAACGCAGTAACAGTACTAGTAAAAATTTTATTTTTTTTTCTAAATCAATTTGTAATGTTTATTATTTTTATTTTTCATAGAACCCAACCCAAATTTGAGATAGTGTAAATATCATTACAAATGTCGCTAACCAACGTGTTGCAGAAAGTCATCTGGCCATAAATTCATCTGGGCGAGTCTTCTGAGATTGATTCATTAAAATTTGAATTCATCTGGGATAAAAATGGAAAAAAAATCACATCAGGAATAACTATTGGTAAGATTCTTTTGCTTAATATAAATTTATTGCCAATAGTAAATTTAAAAAGAAAGTAATAGTTTAATTAACTAATAAATTTTGATAATATTTGACAAATACAAAGAAATGACACAATAAATTTTTCCTACGATCACTACCCAAAGTAGGCTTTTGCACATTCAAATCTAACCGCAAAGTTGATGTTTTCCGTGATCTGTAATAATTTGACATTATTGTCGCTCTAGCGCGTACTTTTCCGCTCGCCTGTTTTCATTTACAATAAACTAAAGAAATGTAGAAAATAATAGGTATATTAAAACAAAATGTAGGGCAGTCTGAATATTTTAGTTGAAATATTAATATTTGAAGTTATTTCGAACGAAATTAAACTTTATTTTATAAAATTTATCTAGTAAACATATAACAGTCAGAAGGTGCACCTAGATACACCTAGGTACACCTATATGCAATAGTGATTGCATATTTAAGTACCTACTTACTATTTTGTGCAAATAGTAGACTATGAAATTAATGAAACGTCATTATTTCATTTTTAGTTTATGAAGTGTATTTTCATGTTTTTTTTAAATTATTTGTCCAAAAATAATGTGATCGTAGAAAAAATCTTGTGTGCAATTCGAGCAGAAAGTGCTTTGCCGCTTTCGGCAACTCTCTGCCTCAAGCAGCAAAGTATCACTTTCCGCTCTTAATACACAAATAGCTATTGTAAATAGTGACATTTGTGACGTAATTAAAAAGATACAGAGTAAACAATTATTATTATTATAAAATTTAGCTATTATTGATACAAGTGAAGTACAAATCAAAACAAAATGAATCTAAGAAAATGAGGAAGTTGGAAGAAGAAGAAGAAATAGGATAAGGTGATATTATAGAAATGCAGGATCAAAATGTATGATGAAATAAGAATAAGTGAACAATAAGAAGAGCATGTACAAAAAAAGGACAAGAAAATGTAATGGATGTATTAAGACAAATGATGATTCAAATGAATGAAAATAGCAAGAAATTAGAGAACGAAATTGAGAAAGTAATGCAAGATAATAGAAAGGATACAAAGAAGAATGCTTAAGAGAAATGAAAAAATTGGATAATACTCAAAAAGAAATGCAGGATAAAGGAAAAGATACTAAACAAGAAATTAAATAAAATAGATTGGAAATGTTTAACAAAATAGAAGAATTGAAGAATTGTACTTATAATAAAATAGAAGAAACAAGAAAAGAGATAAGAATAAAAATGATAGGACGAATAATAGAAGTAGAAAAAGTTCAAGATGAAAAATTTGCTGTACTACAAGAAAAAGAAAGAAGTCAAACTAGAAGTACAAGATAGATACAAATGAAAGAATATCACAAATTTAAAAGAAAGTAATGTCACAAGAATTAATAGAACTTATCTATAAGTATACATAAGATAATAATTATAAAAAAAATTGTATAAAACGAAGTTGTATCAATAAAAGGCTAATGTTGGAATAAGGAGAAAAGTTTAAAAATACAAAATAAGGAATAAAGTTTTAAAAAATAGGCAACTACTTAACTGATACTTTACACAAACATTTTGAGGTTAAGCAGTAAAATATTTGTGTTGTTTTTTCTTTTTAACATGGATTTTGGACAACTACAAGTTCAAATATTACCAATAACAATGTTGCCAAGTCTTGTAGACTCGTTTTAACAGTATCCTTTAAAATTATATTATTCTTAACGGCCCTTTAAAATACGTGAATATAGAATAACACTTCCAATATTATTATTAAAGGCCCTTTAAAATATATATATTTAATGACCTTTACATTTTAAAGGAATAAATATAGAATATATATGGAAATAATTAGTTTTCCTTTACAATTTTTTCAATTTTCATACTCATCGACTGGGTCATTCTAAAATTAAAAAACAACTTTACGGAACGGTTTTCACTTTTCTCCACTCAATGTTTTCGACAAGAGAAAACAAACGAAACAATGTAACCAATTACTTGTTTGGATGGTGGACAAAGAACGGCAAAGGGTTTTCACTGCATTGTGAAGCCTCGTACTCCAGAGATTGGATATTGTTTTCAAACAAATCACTTTCTTTTATATACAAAAAACAAATCTAGTCAACAAGTGGGTCGTTAGAAATTGATTAAAAATTACAATAAAGACAAAAATGTATTTTAATAGTGAGTAAAAAGTATAAGCATTAAAAATTTGTGTTTATTATTATTATTATTTAATATAAAAATACAGCTATTCGATTAATCTCCAGCAACTACCGAATTAAAAGAAATCATAATCAGATAAAGATTTATTCTTCATCTACGATGACTATACCAGATCAAAGTAATCCCTGACAGCAGTGACAGGAATTAGTCGCAGACGTTACTAAAATCTTAATACCGCATTTATCTTGGGTGACAAAGTGACCACACACGGAAGGAGAGACTATACCACACGGCCAAAACAAGTATGTTTTGATGATCGGGAAATTTATGTACCCCAATCGTATTAAAGTGGAGTTTATGCGATTGTTGGGTCTGTTTGATGTAAGTAGGTATAAAGGGCGTGCTGGAAAGGGCATGAGATCGCTTAGGCCGTTGGGGAGCAATACAATAAGGAAAACAATGTTGTCAAATTAGATCGTTGATATAATATTTACAGGATTATTTCTTCCATGTATACTTTTTGATACAAAGTAGTAAAAAGCTACAGAATATCGATATATTTTGCTATTTTTCCGAAAACTACAACGAAGTAGAATATCATAGATTAAATAAAAGATTATTCTCCAAAACTTTTTTTTTATATTTAAATATGGGCAAGCAATTTATTGAATAAAAAATTTAGTTTAAAAAATTGTCAACTTAACAAGCATCTTATTTTTTATGACTAACCTTCAACTATAAATCCAAACTTGTTTCCCCTACTTAAAAAAAAGGAAAAAAGTAGGGGAAAAAAGATTGCAAAAAACAAGTTTGAAACTAAAAAGAAAGTAAAAACTCACCACAAAACTTTCCCGACGAATATCCAGAGACGAATACTTTTTTCAGATATTTAATGTTACAGTTTCGAACTTTGGCAATTTTTTATTTTTGACAGGTAACAGTTGAAGAAATAATTTTGACTATTCTTAACAGAGATTTTTAAGGGCTTTCAAATGACATGCTGCAAGTCAAATTCCGTGACATATTGCTTCTGTCATTTTTTGACAGTGACATTTCCGTTTGACAGATATCGTACAAGAACTAATGGGTTCTTCCCATGGATAACCGAAACCGATGTACCAAGTTTCAGCTAAATTGGAAAAAACATGTGGCTTCTATCTTGAAGAATACACACAGACAGATAGACATATAGACAAACACTACTCACCCTGGACAGGCCACGAATTTGCTAATGGTTAGTACTAGAATATCACCAAGCATTAGCCGACAATATGGTTAAGATGGAGACGCCACATCTCATTGGCCAAGAAGGCAGCCAACCAAAAACTATTTGGACCTAGCTCCTTCATTGGACTAACGCCATAACAAATCTAATTAATGGTCACTCCCTTGTAAAATTCAAGTTAAGATGGGATGAAACAAGAAGTTGCTGATTTGCTAGAAACCTCGTAAATTACCCTGACAATACAACAGCCAACAAATACTTGTCCATGACTAGGCAGAATCTGCGCCTTTTAACAGGTATTCTGACTGATGATTGTCCAGTACGAAGACCGGAGTTCTCTAGTCATTAAGGTCAGCGCGTGTCATCATACTTACCGTGTTCCACCCCAATGGGCAATGGTGGATACCTAGCTTGTCTTCTATTTGGGATTATGGGACGACCGAAGCCTTTATCCCATGTAGTCTGTCTGTTTGTCTTGTCTCTTTGCGTTTGCTCGTCTGTCTGTCGTGTATCGTCTTCTCCGGAGAGGACTGAGTGATCTCACCCCCAAGGCCATCTCTCTCCGATTTACCCTACTATTTATTATATACTTACATCAAAAGATAACCGTCTCGCCGACTCATTGGCCTAGAAGGCAGCCAACCAAAAACTATTTGGACCCACGTCCTTCATTGGAGTAACGCCATAACGAACCTAATTAAGGATCACTCTCTTGTACTGTACTGTCCAGTATAAAAACCCCTCAACAACATGGAGCTGTCAGACACTGCGAACAGGAAGACGAGATCCTCTATGATTAACCGACACTCTCGTCAATTAGGAAAATTGTGTTCGGTGAGTATTGGCCAACAACATAAGAGAGTCACCTTGTAACGCATTTCGGTCGTTATAGATCACTTTGGCGCCTTGGTCCAGGTTTCGAATTGTCTCGGGCGCCACATTTTGTTTATAGTGTGAATGCCACTGCACGGGCAGCTTCAGTGGAGAAATAAATACACCAGGGTCTCGATTCTCGATTTTATTCCAATGGCAAATACAAAAATTTACGATTTGTATTCTTGACGCAATTCTAGGAATATTTTCCAACGAAACTTCTGGGAAAATATTCCTCTACTCTTTGGCATGTGAATTTAAGTTTCCAATGATTTTAGAAGGTTTTTGTAATGAAAGTCTATTAAACAAATGTCAACATAACCTAAAATTCGAAGGTTTTGTTTTACATATTTTATTGTTGGATCCTTTTTTTTTTGTCTAATTCTGTGCAGCTGGTTGGTGTTTTTCATATTATTTTGGAATTAATAATCACAGTTTTCTTATCGTAATGGACGAAATGATTCTTTTAAACCAGTTAGAAATATTAGAAGCTGCTGATAGACTGGCTGTTAATCCAGAACGAGACTTTTGGAGCAAAAGAAATGATGACAATGATCTGTTTGTAAACTTATCAGATAGACTTTTCCTAAAGTTGTTTCGTTTGACTAAAAACTTCATAATTGAGCTAACTGATCAATTAGAAAATCCATTCCAAAACATTCCAAAGTAAGAAACGGTTTTTTTATTTATTGTTGATTTAAGGAAATTAAGATTACATTTTTGTTTAATTTTTAGGTTTTAATTGCCTTCATTTTTTTTACCCCTAGGAGCTACCAGTCAAGTGTTGGCTTTAATAAATATATTGCAGTTAGCCAATCTAATGTGGCTGTTCTTTTATAATTTAGCCATTAATTAATTTAACCTTACAATATTTTTTCCAAAGTCTGACTCAATCTTTCTCTAATTCAAATATGATGACAACTTTATTTGAGGTTAAATTTGTTTTATTGAATGCAGTGTTCTCAACATTAAGGGATTAAAAATATTAAAATATCTTGAGTGTTATTGGTCAATTTGTAAAATATATGTAAATAATAATAGACATACGTACAATCACACTTCCTATAGGAAAATGAATTCCTAGATTGATGGAGAATAGTAAACATTAATGTAATGGGAGAAGTTCGTGGGAATATTTTCCTATGGGAAATAATTTCCAGCAAGTTGAGAATCGGGTCCCAGGGGTCGTATGGTATCGACAAGACCCTTAGCGGCCAGAAGGGTGGTTTTTACTTGTCCTACTGGGTTGAGTTACCTGGGTATTTGCTACTGGGATGTTAAAATAAAAAAAAAGAAATGAAGTAAATAAATCCTTTATTTAATTACCAAAAATCCTGATGAAAGGTGTGTAACAGACAGAACAGACACGACTGGCTTGGCTGGCGTGATGTGGTCGGACAGACAGCTCCAGGTTCTGGTCAAATTGGACTTGTATTCCGCTTAATCTATCTATAAAGGTCGCTGAAGTGAACGGACTGTGACTGCCACTGCAACTCACTTGATCGACTCCGGCTGCCTTATACCATAAGGTGGGCTGGGTATGCGAAACAAATACTCCAGTGCCGTGCGCAATTTAATTGATATTTTAATTATTACGGAAAAAAGTAACTTTGTTACAACCTCTTAGTGACGTTGTCAACTATATAAAAACTGTAGGCTGGCTGGTTAAGTCCTCACTTACTAAGGAGTATGCGCAGTGGTCCCAATAAAGTCTAAGTGCTATGGAACAGCCTATTTGTGAAGCAACCACCTTACAATTTAAGAAAATAATTTAAAAATTTTGCAAAAAGGACCCTGCACGGTTCTTATTTAAAAAGAGTCTAAGTCGAATTGGCTGAAAATTTAGTATAATGTAGATTATGATGCCCTGATCAAATATCTCCATGGGCCCAATGAAATCTAATGGACAGTTTTTGAGATACAGGATGTTAAACATGCTTATCTTTAAAAAATAAAGGGTTTGTTGTAAAAAAATTAAAAAGATAATAATAATATTGTCGATATGAGTTGTAATGAGTTCTAAGATTTAGTCTACAGGGTGATTCTTTTTCTACTAGACAATTTTAAGATAAAAAAATTCAATGGTATCTTTCATTTAATCGTATGTAGTAACACCATGCCCAGTAACTCGGTGGGCTACTTATTTTCATTTTTTGTACGAATTCGTTATAATATACAGGGTGTATTACCATTGTATAAAGAGTAATAGGATAGTATGCCAGTGACAATGTTAAAAGCATTTGAAACAATTTTTCGCGCCATCTAGTTACACTTATGCTCGTTATTCCATAAATAGCACTGCAACTTGGTGCCCTCTGAGATGAACAGCATTATTTTTAAGAACTAATGAAATTTTGGAAAGTTTCCTTCTAACTAGTAAATTCAGATGAATTTTATTGTATCGTATTTCAAGACCGACTAGACAGTGTTGGTGATATAACTTTTTATTGGCAGCAACACAAAATATTCATTCCCATTTCAAGATGTTAAATAACGTTTAATAAAAAATTAATAATTATTATTAGATTATAATAAAATAATGCAAGAAATTACTTTTTACTTCGCTTTACTCCTCCTATTTTATAATACGCTAATTAAAATATTAAAATCAGTTTCATAGTGAATATCATTATGATGTCGATTTTTATTATGATACAGAGTTTTCAGCCAATAGAATCGAATTATTTTTAGCTATTACTCCTATTACTCTTTATACAATGCTATAACACCCTGTACACTTATGCTGATTTGGAATTTTGGCAATTGGGATAACAGAATTGGGACGAGTATTGGTACAAAAGTAAATGCTGTATAAGATGGTGTAAATAAAAAAAATGCCTAATTATGGGCTATATTCCCGTACGGGTTAAATCATGTGCACATCATTAAGTTAAGTCAGGATATATTTTAGTTCCTTTAATTAAGTAATAATTATGGATCACCTTATATTTAGTTTTTTACGTTATGTTTAAATTATATATATTCCTAAAAAAATAAAATAAATACAACTAAAGAAGACAGTTTTGAATGACCCTGTATAATAGTAACCTGAAATCATCAAATATTAAAATCAAATGATATTTACTTATTCTGCAAGTCTACGATCTTTTGCTTTTGACTGAGTTTGTTTAAGAATTACTTAAAAATCTTTAAATTGGCTAGTAGAAAAAGAATCACCCTGTAGACTGAGTCTTAGAACTTTGCATTACAACTCATATCGACAATATAAATATTATCTTTAATTTTTTATAACAAACTATTTATTTTTTAAAGATAAGGACCAATATACTTCCTCCGCATGTTTAACACCCTGTATCTCAAAAACTGTCCATTAGATCTCATTGGGCTCATGGAGATATTTGATCAGGAGATCACAAACTATATTATACTAAATTTTCAGCCAATTCGACTGGGACTCTTTTTCCATAAGAACCGTGCAGGGTCCTTTACTAATTTCTGATCTTCGTACATTTTAAATTGCTTTCTAGTTCTTCAGAATAATAATATTAAACATTTTATTATACAAATATAAACAAAAAGGTGATATATTAATTGAGTCATTTGTAATCGGCAACACCGCCAAGAAGTTACAAAGGGCTGTAGATCGTCCGGTTCATCGGGGACCACTAATCGCAGAATGACAACATGCTATCAAACTTTAACGGGTTGGGAGACAGAATCCATCATCATCTCGACGGTAATGTAGCTGAATCGGTATCCCTCGGAGGATTAAAATATGCATGAGTGACATAACGGAAGGGGACAGGACAAGCAAGGACACAACGGTATGTAGAGACAAGTTGTATTGTTAGAAGAAAGAAAAAAGATCTATTTTATTTGCTAATAAATTTTTGTATTTCTATAACGAAAGTGTATGACACAATTTGATTTGCGTTGACTTCACTGAATACTTAAAAAGAGTTACTGCCGAGCTGTATGATTTAAACAACAGAAGAGATGATATTTAAAAGATAAACCAGGATTTTTCTTGTATCCTTATATGCGGCCCCGGCTTGTCAGATGATCAGCGACAAGATGGAATTGATATGTTTTAATTTATTTGAACGGAGAAGTAGAAGTGAAATATAAAGATGCCATTCATTTGATTCTTCATGAATAATTATTACTTCGGTATATTCAATATATAGTATATAAATAAGTAAAAGATATATTTGTAATAAAATAATTTAAAATAAAATTAAAATTATAAGACAACACTTTTCTTAGTGTATAGCAAAATTTGCTAAGAAAAAATAATTAAAATAAAATCATCCAGTGGAGTAAATTCTAAATGACATTATGAAAAAAGGCACTAACAGATAAGAAAAATAAAATTATATTTTTTAAGTGTAAATAAAAACTTAATTTAGACATAGTTAATAAAAAGGCGAATAGTTTCAGAAAATTATAATTCCAAGTTTTAAAATAAAATTATTTTTGTGTAAAAAGTGATTTTTCTGAAATTTGCAATTATTTATATTTTGTGTCCAATCAAATTTCGATTTTCCATAAATTAAAATAATAGTAGTTTCTGATTGAGGAAAGATCTAATAGTAAGAAAAAAATAATTTTTATCAACAAAACGGTCCATATTAAAATTTTTGAAAAAAAAAGAACATTAAAAAAATGAATGATTTAAAAAAATTCAGTAGAAATAAAATTCCGGGTGGCTCCGGGTTCGGGCCAAGTTCATATTTTCAGATCGAAAGAACGGATTATTTTAAAATTTGGGGTGGTCATTCTAGACCTAATTTTGAATTAAATGGCAAAAAAACCAAAATGGCGGTTTCTTTGAAATTTGCCTAAAAACTGAATTTTTAAATGAAACACCCAGTATATATTTGTATATTTAGATTCTACAAGTCAAATTACTTATAATTCATATGTTAAAAGTGATTTTGGCAATCAAAAATAAAAATTTTATTAATGTTTTAATTACTCCACAACCGTTTTTTACGAAAAAGTCAATTTTTTTAACACGTTGATTGCCAACTACCAGATAACTAGTACTCAAACTACAAGATATCTCGTATAGTTGCCAGTCAGTGTGTTAAATGGTGGGCCATTTAATTGCATAATGATATGCAAATTGTCGTAGTGGTTTTTAAAAAACAATGTAAAATAAAAAAAAATTTCGAAGATAATTATTTTTATTTTGGACAGGCAAAAATCTTTTGACATATGAATTATACGTAATTTGACTAGTAGAATCCAAATATGTAAAAATATACTGGGTATTCCGTTTGAAAATTCAGTTTTTACGCTAATTTCAAAAAAACCGGAAGGATTTTTATGTCATTTAATTCAAAATTAGATCTAGAATGACCACTCCAAAGTTTTAAATAATCCGTTCATTGGTTCTGAAGATATGAACTTGGCCTTACCTCCTGAGCCACCCGGTATACTATATATTAATAAACACAGTTAAGGGGCGACTAGTTTCGACATAAGAGCCATCTTCGGGCCTAGAATTAAGAGCCTGGATACAAAGAGTATCAAAAAAGGAAGAGATGAAGGTGAGACCAAAATACCAAAAAAAAAAATTAAATATGTAAAAAGGAAATTAATATCAGATCAAATTATAGGCATAGTTGTAAAAATATAAATTTCTTAGCAATCAAACAAAAAAACGGTTAATTTTTTTTTAAAAAAGTGCAAGATATAGAAAAAAAGGGTTTTTTTTTAAAAAGTGCAATATTTAGAGAGAAAAAGGGTATTTTTAAAAAATGGTCAACTTTTATTAAAAAATATGAAAGATTTAGAAAAAAGTACAAAATTTAGAAAAAATGTCAGTAATTTTTTGAAAAAAGATGAAAAATAAAATAAATGGGGTAATTTTTTAGATAAAAGCAAAAATGACAAAAAAAGTGACAAAATTTAAAAAAAATGGTTAATTTTTTTATCAAAAAATGTGAAAAATTTAGAAAAAAGTACAAAGTTTAGAAAAAATGCCCATAATTTTTTGAAAAAGAGCAAACTTGAAATAAATTTTTTTAGAAAAAACAAAATTGAAAAAAAGAGTGGTAATTTTTTGAAAAAAAGTGACTGATTTTTTGAAAAAAAGTGACAAAATTTAAAATAAATGAGTTATTTTTGTATTAAAAAATGTGAAAAATTTTGAAAAAAGTGCAATATTTAGAAAAAATGGCGGTAATTTTTTGAAAAAAGAGCAAAATTGAAATTAATGGGATAATTTTTTAGAAAAAAGCAAAATTGAAAAAATGTGGTAATTTTTTGAAAAAAGTGACTTAATTTTAAAAAAATGGGTAATTTTTTTATCAAAAAATGTGAAAAATTTAGAAAAAATGCCTGTAATTTTTTGAAAAAAATCAAATTTAAAATAAATGGGGTTATCTTTTTGAAAAAACCAAAATTGAGAAAAAAGTGGTTAACGTTTGAGTTAAAAAGGTAAAACATGAAGAAAATTTGTGAGGGTAATTTTTCTACGGAAAAAGTGCAAAATTTAGAAAAAAAGGTCAATATTTTTAAAAAAAGTGACAAATTTTAAAAAATGGGTAATTTTTTATTAAAAAATGAGAAAAATTTAGAAGAAAGTACAAAATTTAAAAAAAAAAAATGCTGGTAATTTTTTGAAAAAAGAGCAAAATTGAAATAAATGGGGTAATTTTTTAGAAAAAAGCAAGTGGATAATGTTTGAGTTAAAAAAGGAAAAACATTTAGAAAATTTGTGAGGATAATTTTTCTTTGGAAAAAATTAAAAATTCATGAAAAAAGTAATTTTCAATGAAAAATTGAAAAAATAATGAAAAAAGGGGTAATAAGTGTAAAAAGTGAAAATAATGAAGAATTAGAAGGGAAGAGGATAATTTTTTATTGAAAAGAAGAAAAAAGTACTTAAAAAGTAAGAAAATTAAGGGAGAAAAGAGGAGTAACAAGTAACAATGAGTGATATTGATATTAAGCCGATCTGTGTCAGTTGGTCGGGAAGAAGAGGTAATTTATTAAAAAAAAAGAAGAATTTATTAAGAAACTTGAGAAAAAAGCGGTTAATTAAGCTTGTTACTAAAAAAAGAACAAAAAGAAGACAAAAACAGCTAAAAAAAGTGTTTATTAAGCTAGTTATTGAAAAAAGAGCAAAAAACAAGGGAAAAATTGAGAAAACAAGGAGGTTCATCAAGCCAGGTACTGAAAAAAAGAAGAGAAAAATGCGTTAAAAATGAATGAAAATGTATTAGAATGCTGCCTTTAGACAAGTGTGGAGAGTAGTTATAGATGCTATCTTTAAACACGCATTGTTATTTAAAAAAAGATGTATTAAATGTGTTTGATTGCTATATTTAGACAAATGTAGAATATATTTGTAGATGCTGTCTTTAGACACATTATCGAACGCACTAATTTATAGTAGAATTGTATTTATCGCTGTTAGGATGGATTTAAATTAACGAAAGAGAAAATATTGCTCCCAGTTTGGTAGCCTTTAAGCTGGAGTAAGTGGAGTAATAAAAACTACAGTGATACACACACGTAACTCTTGTTCGTAGACACGGTTAATAATAAATCATAAAGTCATCAACGTCGCCATAGTTTATTTAATATTGTATGTGATGGATTTAAATTAACGAAAACGAAAAAGACTGCTCCCAATTTGGTGGCCTTTATATAAGCAAAAAATGGCAGTTTAATTTAAAAAATCTGATGTGGCCAGCACATGACCTCTCGCCATTTTTGAATCAAAAATTTACAGGTTGACACAAAAAAGTATGAAAAAAAATTATATTTTTGTAAATCTGGCAACAATGGCAACAGTTTAGAAAATTTTAATGAGATGAAAAAAACTATAGGGTATACAAAATATATGTGTAAAACTTAATTGCCGTTTTGTATAATAATGGCGTCATCACCCATAGCAACTGCCACTTCCGGTTGTGCGATTGGCACCAAAATCTAATCAGATCTAATCTAGGGTATCAGAATTATGTATGCAAAATTTCAAATTTTTTTATTCAGTAGTTTTTGAGTTATCGTTACTACAACATCCATCCAAACACACACACACACACACACACTAACACACTAACACACACACACACTAACACACACACACACACTAACACACACACACACACACAGACATCATCGCGAAAATATTAAAATCGTATTCTAGGGACCCCAAAACGTGTTTATCAATTGAAAACTCACTACCCAATTTTTAGCATGATTCCTATA
Organism: Neocrepidodera transversa; assembly: GCA_963243735.1. NCBI lineage: Eukaryota > Metazoa > Arthropoda > Insecta > Coleoptera > Chrysomelidae > Neocrepidodera > Neocrepidodera transversa. Next base: position 10,515,482 of record OY725342.1, on the reverse strand, counting down.
CCTCTCTTATCTGAAGGGCGAGAGGTAAAAATCAATCAAAGCTCGTTTACGATATAAAATTGAGAAGAAAATGCGAGATCACAACAGAAAAGCGAAAAAAGAAGCAAACAAGAATCCGAAAAAAACCAAACGAATCATCCAATTTCCATACATTTGTCCTTTTAAGGAAAATATTCTTAAAGAGGTTGAAGCTCTTAAAAAAACAAAAGGAACAAGAAAAACTATAAAAAAATACACTAAATCTTGTTCGTGGACACGGTCAATTATACATCATAAAGTCATCAACGTCGCCATTGTTTATCCAATCTTGTATGTGCATAATCAATGGATCGATTTAAATTAACGAAAACGAAAAAGATTGATCCAGAGTTTGGTTGCTTTTAAGCTGGAGTAATACAAACTACAGTGATACACACACATGAATCTTGTTCGTGAACACAGTCAATAATAAATCATAAAATTATCAACGTCGTCATTGTTTATCCAATCTTGTATGTCCATAATCATTTTAAAACAAACGTAAAGCTTCTCTATAGTCTCTTTTAGCTATTTCACATTTTATATTATATATTAAACTGGTTATTTGAATTACCAAAGTACTTCTTAATTTTGTTAATATGTTTGCATAGTTATTTATGATATAAATGTTAAAAATACATCATATCTATATTCTTCTTTTTATCTAATTCATTAAAATAAATTACATAAAAAATCTTTGACCATTATTATTATTGCATCAAAAAAGAGGCCAACACTCCGAAGCACCTGTTCAATATGAGCGTGACTAAAAGTAAAAGCAATGTTGACTGATGATTGATTTCAGCCGTTACTCATGACTAGAGAAAACAGACAGGCATCTTTGCAAACCTCTAGGTTTTTTTGTCTATATTATATTTCATATTTAGCATTACATTACTTTGCTTTTTTTTTAAAGAGCAAGTACAAATTGCTATAAATAGGCATGGATACTAATATTTTCTTATTGTATTTCTTGTTGGATTTCGTATATTTTTAATTATTTTTAAGAAAAAATACCTGTTATTAACAAAAATATAAAAAAAAGAAAATCGGTTGTGTCGCCCCAAAACTTTCCGATGAGTATCCAGAGACGAATATTTTTTTCAGATATGTTATTTTTTTTTGTTTTGAAAGTTAGTTAGAGAAATAGTTTTAACTATTCTTAACAGAGATTTTCAAGGGCTTCCAAATGACATATTGCAAGTCAAATTCCGTGACATATAGCTTCTGTCATTTTCTGACAGTGACACTTCCGTTTGACAGATGTCGTACAAAAATTAATGGCTTCGTCCAATGTATAACCAAAACCCATATACCAAATTTCAGCTTAATCGGATTAAGCGTGTGGCTTCTATCAAGGAAGAATACACACAGACAGACACACAGATAGACAGACAGGCTTCCAACTGAAAATGGTCTTAAACGTCTCAGGGGACCTCAAAATTTAAAATGGATATTCCATCATTATCTCGAAATTTTTTAAGCTTGTTCACAATACTTTCCCTTCTCGAATGATAAGCCGGAAAAGTAAAAATCAGAAAAATCAGAAAAAATCATGAAAAAATCATGAATAAATCATGAAAAAATCAGAAAAAAACAGAAAACATTGGAACAAACTGAAAGAAACATCGAAAGATATTTAAAAAAAATGAAAAATAAAATTATGAAATACGTAAAAAATAAAAAAAAGAACCGAAAAAAAAATTCTGAAAATCGCAACATACAAAACGAAAAAGAATTCGCAAAAAACGAAAGAAATCGAAATATGTCACAAAAAATTGCAAAAATCGCAAAAAAAGCAAAAACAACCAAAAAACCGGAAACTACTGTAAAAATAAAAAAATTAAAACAGGAAAAGAAAAAATTCAAAAAATTTGAAACAAATCGCAAAATTTCTTAAAAAATTTAAAAAAATTCTCTGAAAAATCGCAACAAAGTCCCAAAAAAAAATTGCAAAAAAATGGCAAATAATTACAAAAAACAGAGGAATAAGGAAAAATTTGAAAAAAAATAAAAAAATTGAAAAAAAAAACAAAAAACCAGAAATAAATCGAAAAATCAGAAAAACAATACAAAAAATCAAAAAACCAGGAAAAACCAGAAAAAACACAAAAAATCAAAAATAACAGAAAAAATATCTTTTCCAGGATTATTAGGATTCAAAAATCCTTAATTTTGCAGGTTATACATATGACATAAATCTGTAAAGAACAGAAAAAATCCGGCACGAGAATAAGAAAAAAATCAGGAAAAATATTAGGTAAGAAAAATAAAACGAAAAGCAATAAAATAAATTGAAAAAAATTATAAATATATTTGAAAAAAATCATTGGATTTATTTTCTCTTCGTAAAAATAAATCAGAATAAGTATTATCACATTTTAATTCGCCAACTTCTTATAGTCCCTGACCCAAAGGTTAAATACGTATCCACGGAAACAGCTGATGAAATTTCCATCTTTCGTTGTTCACGAGGGGGAAACGTTTATACCATCCCTAAATAACAACTTTTATCATATATTTTTCTAAAATATATTGTCAATGTTACGCAGAGGCGTACTGTGTCAATCGCATTATATATTTCTACATTATGGTTCAACGAGTATGAAATATGGGTTACATCGCTGGTACTGATCTGGCCGTAACTCAATAGGGTTGTCCATACAAACAATATAATAATAAAAAGAGGTATTTCTTATACCCCAAAAAGAGCAATAATTGCCAATAATGCAGAGAGAGACAGTGCACATCTGATGACATTTACGGTATTTAAAGTTATTAAGAACTTTTTGTACATAAATGTCACAGTAGTGGGTATCCATTGGTTGGAGTTTTATAAGCTCCAAAAAGTCTATTTACAATGTATTTATTGTCAACACAATTGGTTAATTTATAATTAAACATTCATTATGATGGTGGTTAGGTTTTCCGGTTGTCCGGTTTTCTCTATACCTTTAATGCCAAATGGCGCCATCATTCTTCAGTAAATTTTCGTAATGAATAAATAATTTCTTGAGATTTTTGTGTTTTGATTGATGTTCATTTGTCACCAAACATTAAAAGAATTTCTGGGGTTATTACAATTAATAATAATAATGCTATTATTATTACTACGATTATTAAACACAACGTGGGTCCTAACTTAACAATACTAGACGATCAGGTATATTTTATGATAAATTTGAGTACGAAAGTTTCTTACCGAAATGGAAATCGGTTTGTTACTTTTTACTCCCCTTTTTCATGAGATAAACAGGCCAGGGGGTGTGAGGTTACAATAGCAATGGATTCACAGCCATTTGCAATTATTTCTACGTACGACGATCTACTACAGAAAGTAGTCAAGATTTTTAAACAATCGCCAACCAAAAATATCTGAAGGAACAGGAGGATAGTGGAAAAGAATTAACTTTAATTCTTCACTAGCTGGAATAGCCTTTTAAATATGTTATAACAGTTCTAGAGTTTAAAAAACTGTATCTATAAAGCATTGATCGATAATTTAGCGACGAAGTATTGATCATTATAAATGATCTCATAGCCAGTCTATAGCCTTTCAAATTGGGCGTTAAGGCACTATGTAGACGAAAGTAAATGCTTATAACTTTAGGTACAACATTTTAGAAAAATTACAACAAGACACAGTATTGAACACCCAATTATCAAAGGCTCTTCGTGAATGTGTAAAAGTGAATTGTCTGGACTTTTAATTTATTTACAAAACCCAAAAAATATGAACAAGAGACCATTCAGATCATTCATTTTTCGCCCCAAAAAAACTGCATGTCGGTAAAAAATAAAAAATACTAGAAAGAGTCATTGGAGTTCGCGTTCGAAAACGAATATACATCAGAAGCTGGAAGATTTGCAATTGGACAAAGGTCCTGGATTCACATTAAAAAAAAAAGTTAGAGGAGAAACAGCATGAATAGAAAAGAGAAGTATTCAAGAGAAAACCAGAGAAAATTCCGTGCTTTGAGATGGATGGAATCAGAGGACAGCATCCTGTCTGTTGTCTATGATTATTCTTGACTGTTAAACCGACTAGTCTAGAGACTGAGAGAGTATTTTCTGCAGCAGAATAAATGTGTAGATCTCTAAGAAACAGGCTGGTTATAACATAAATACCATTTGCTTCTTAAGAGCAGATTTTCAAAAGTTGTTTTCATGTAGTTCTATAAAATTACAACTATGAGGGACCCTGCGGGATCCCACACCTTAATCCAGCATAATTGCAATCACTAGTATCCTCCAATTCTTCCATTACTTTTGTACTTTCTTGTTTATAGTCACTCAATTATTCCACATTTAATTTTATATTTGTTTTCATATCTTGTATTTCGTTTTTACTTTCTTTCGTATGTGTTTTTATGTTCTTATTCATTTTATCATTATTTTTTTTAGCACATTCATGATATTCTGTTGTTCTTTTTCTTGTAGTTGATTAATTTTTCCATCACTTTCTTTTACTTTTGTACCTAATTTCTTTCCCTTGTTAACTCGTGTACCTGTCCACTATTCTAATTGTAAAAAAAAATCTCTTGTAGGTTACAAATTGAGTTAACTAAATTAATATTGTAAGATAATTAGTATAAGTTATAGAATATGGATTCATATATAATTCCTTACGAATTATAAATTTCTGTTTTAAATAAATTAATTACGATCAAAATTTTAATCTACTAATGGAATCTCCTGTAAATATTATATCAAACGTCAGAATAAAATGGATTTTTTTCTCATGTAAATTAAAAATAGTATAGATTAATTTTTTAACCGTTCACCGCACAGATACATAATGCCAACTTAACAACATAAATCAATTAGCCTATAAGTAAATTTGACGTGGAATAAGCGCACATCTCCAATTTTTTTTCAATCATTAACATACTGCTTGCTTGCTTATATTCCAGGCAAGCCAAGTTCTGTGCTCGTCTTAGAAGACTGAGAAAACAACATACCAGTTTTTCCCACCATCGGTCATCATATGGGCATTTTATTTCCATTTTGTTCATATGATTTAATAGACAATCGCTTGCGCAACATGAGCAGCGGACATTATCACGTACTGGATGAGCTTTTACATACACAACATTTAATTATCCGGGCAAGCTTAGAGCCGCCGTGCGTTCGTTGATCACCCACCGTTGTTGTTGGTCGAGTGACGAACAACTGCACATAACTATCAATTTAAAAAAAAAAATCAAAAATAAACAGTGTACTAAAAATATTCCCTAAATATTTAAAGAATAAAGTGATCACATTGATAATAGTAATTAAGTGAAATTCAATTAAATCGTTACCTACCAATTTGTCACCCATGTAATAGCATTATTATTAAAAAAAAAATAGCAAAAACAGAAAAACAAAAAAATATCAGGAAAAAATTGGAAACAATAGGAAATGGAAAAATACATGGAAAAGTAGAAAAACAAAAAATACGAAAATAGGGAAATATAGGCTAAAATTAAAAAAAGCATGAACAAATAGTAAAAAAGGAAAAACAGAAAAAATACTGAAAAATGAAAAAAAAAATAGAAAAACAGAAAAGTAGAGAAAAAGTTAAAGAAAATTATGTAAAAATGCTAAAAATCGCAAAAAAAAAGTCGCTAAAAACATAAGAAACCGAAAAATATTACAAAAAAACGTAATAAAGCGCAAAACCAATCGAAACAAAATGCAAGAAAAAATCGAAACAAAGTCCAAAAAAAAATCACAAAAAATCTCATATAAATTGCAAGAAATCGCAGAAAATGGCAAAAAAAAATTCAAAATATCACAAGAAATTACAAATAATCACAAAAAAGTTAAAAATAATCCAAAAAAACCTCAAAAAATGGCAAAAATCGGAAAAAACAGCAAGAAAAAATGAGAATGAGAAAAAAAAACAGAAAACTAAAGAAATAGAGAAATAACAGAACAGTGAGAAAAAAAAATGAGGCAAAATTAGAAAAAAATCAGAAAAAAACAAAAATTCAGAAAAAAAAATTGAAAAAAAAGAAAAAAATTAGAAAAATCGAAAAAACGAAAACATTGGTGAAAGTTGAAACAATCAGAAAATATTGTAACGAAAAAATCAAACAAATTGTAAAAATCCCATAAACACGCAAAAAAATTTCTAAAATCACTAGAAACGAAAAAAAGTCGATAAAAAAATGCAAGAAATCGAAAAATATAACAAAAAATTGTAAAAAAATCGTAATAAATTGCAAGAACCCGGAAAAAATTAAAAAAAATTAAATAAATCGCAAATAATTACAAAAAATTCTCCAACAAAAGGTATAAAAAAACCGTAAAAAATTGAAACCAAATTCCAAAAAACCTCAGAAAGTAGCAGAAAATTTTTATTAAATATCAAAAAAGAATCAGAAAAAATCACAAAAAATAGTAAATGCAATTTGCAAAAAGTCGAAAAAAAAATGCAAAAATATTTGAAAAAAAAATCTAAAAAAAATGTCAAACAACCAAAAAACAGAACACAATTGTAATCATCTAAAAACGAAAAAATTCGAAACAATGGAAAAATCAGAGGAATAAGAAAAAATGAGAAAAAAATCGGAAAACGAAAAAAAAATAACAGTGAGAAAAAATGAGGTAAAATTAGAAAAGAACAAAAATTCAGAACAAAACAGAAAAAACTTTTGAAAAATAAGAAAAAATCGGAAAAAAACCGAAAAAGAAAAACAATGGCAAAAGCTGAAATAATCAGAAAATATTGAAAAAATAATGAAAAACTAAATTGTAAAATTCGAAAAAAACGAGAAAATTCAAAAAAATTGTAAAAAAACGATAAAAACTCAAAAAAACGTTAAAATCGCAAAAAACGAAAAATGTCGGAAAAAAAACGCAAAAAATCGAAAAATATCGCAAAAATTGCAAAAAAATCGTAATAAATTGCAAAAACCCGGAATAACAAAAAGGAATTGAAATAAATCGCAAATAATTACAAAAAAAATCTCTAACAAAAGGTAAAAAAAGCGTAAAAAATTGAAACCCAATCCCAAAACAATCGCAAAAAAATTCAAAATTCCTAAGAAAATAACAGAAAATTTTCATAAAATCCCAAAAAAAAAATCGGAATAAAAATCACAAAAAATTGTAAATGCAAATGTGCAAAAAAATTGCAAGAAAAACGTAAAAATAAATGAAAAAAATGGTAAAAAAAATCGCAAACAACCAAAAAACCGAACACAATTGTAACCATCTAAAAAACGAAAAAATTCGAAACAATTGAAATTAATCGAAAAAATCAGATGAATAAGAAAAAATGAGAATAAAATCAGAAAACAAAAGAAATTGAGAAACAACAGAACAGTGAAAAAAAAATCAGGCAAAATTAGAAAAAAATCAGAAAAGTACAAAAATTCAGAACAAAACAGAAAAAATTTTTGAAAAATAAGAAACAATCGGAAAAAAATCGAAAAAAAAAACAATGGCAAAAGCTGAAATAATCAGAAAATATTGAAAAAATGATGAAAACCTTAATTGTAAAATATGAGAAAAAACGAGAAAATTCAAAAAAATTGTAAAAAAAACGAAAAAAACTCAAAAAAACGTTAAAATCGCAAAAAACGAAAAATGACAAAAAAAAAAGCAAAAAAATCGTAATAAATTGCAAAAAACCGAAAAGAATAAAAAAATTAAATAAATCGCGAATAATTACCAAAAAATCTCTAACAAAAACGGTAAAAAAAGCCTAGGTGAAAAATTGAAACCAAATTTCAAAAAAATCACAAAAAAATCGAACACTGTAACCATCTAAAAAACGAAAAATTAATCGAAAAAATCAGAGAAAAAGAAAAAATGAGAAAAAAAATCAGAAAACAAAAGAAATAGAAAAAAACAGAACAGTGAGAAAAAAATTGGGTAAAAATAGAAAAAAATCAAAAGAGAACAAAAAATCTGAGCAAAACAGAAAAAATTTTGAAAAACAAGAACAAATCGGAAAAAATCGAAAATCATTGGCAAAAGTCAGAAAATATTTAAAAAAATAATGAAAAACCAAATTGTAAAATATGAAAAAAACGAGAAAATAAGAGAATTAAAAAAAATGAAATAAATCGCAAATAATTACACAAAAACGGTAAAAAAGTATAAAAAATTGAAACCAAATTAAAAAAAAATCGCAAAAAAAAAACAGCAGAAAATAGCAGAAAATTTTCATAAAATCCCAAAAAAAATGGGAATAAAAATTACAAGTAATTGTAATTTCAAATCCGCAAAAAAATACAAAAATTTTAAAAACGACCAAAAAACCGAAAACAGTTGTAACAATCTAAAACAAATTTTAAAAAAATGAAAAAATTCAAAAGAATAAATCGAAAAAAATCAGAAAAAAAAAACAAAAAATAGAGAAATATAGGCAAAAATGGGAAAAAATAGTAGAAAAATATAGAAATATGGGCAAAAATAATAAAATCTGGGAAACTAAAAAAAAAAATAAAAAATGGGAAAAAACAGGAAAAAATAAAGAAAAGTATGAAAAAATAGTTAGATACCTAAACTTAATTACGGTCGAATTTTAACCACTCTGTGATAATTAGTCATTATTATTAAATGACAAAATTTTCGTCACATAAAATTGTTTTTTAAGGATTTATTTTCATTTTAGTGGGTAGTTATTTATTTATTTCTACTTTGTACTTTATTGAAATAAGTAAGCCTAATTTGTGTTCTTTTTATTTTTATTTTCCCACTCATAGAATCAGTCTAGTTTAGTGTCGGTTTGCATTGAGAGGTATTTTTTATAATCTTAACTTTTGTTGTGCAGTTAATCCTCACCTTTCGTTGTTTATAATCACAATAAATCGAAATAGTTCTTTCCACATCCTCGTTCAGGCATCTTTATAAAAATACGTAGAATTCTTTTCGGTGCATTTCTTAATATATTAAAGACCGTCTAATGAAACGAGTTGAGTTTAAAATTTATAGTATTCCAAAGTAGTTTTGCTAATTATAAGGCGTATAGTGTTACTGTGATTTTATGTACATGATTTTCGAAGCAATTCTTGAAATACTGCTTTATAATATTATTATAACATTCTTAAGGAAATTGTACATAACGTAAAATTGTTATACATCCAACATAGTTATTCTACAGGGTGATTCATTGGGAAATGGAAGATATGCAGGTTATGTGTGCCAAATGTCAAAAAAAACTACAGGTTGGTTCAAATATTATCAGCAAGGAAAGAAATGGACAAAATGGATAAAACACCCTGTATCTCGGTTATAAAGAGCGTAATACCCATTGTATGGGTTTTTTTAGTGACCCCCATTCACAGTTACCGTGTATATCAGTTTCTCAATAAATCACCCTGTATAATAATATACCCCTCATTTTATTTTTATTGTTAGTATTTTTTTGCCCATTTTTTCTTTAATTTTCATATTTTATATTTTTATGGTGAAACAATTTAAGTTAAGGGTTAACAAAAAATTAATATTTTTAATCCCATAGTTTAATTAAAAAAAAATTCAAATCATAATTGTTTAATTAATACATAAAATGAAAAAATACAATTTATATAATTAAATTTATATTAAAACATCTGTCTTCATTATACTGATTTACCAGTTTTTAATTACCCTTTTATTTTTTATAATTAATTTATATTCATGTTTCATCTTCATAATTATTTTCTTAAACTCTTTTTTTTCTTATATATGGTTAAAATTATTTAAAGACCGCTTTTATTTTTTTTTTATTTGTCCATTACCCTAGATTTTCGGTGGAAAAATTTTTTAATCTTAAATATATTTCTTCAGCTTTCTACTTTTCGTCCCTATTTTTTTAATTTTATTAATTAATTTCTTCTCTTATACTTTTCAGTTTGTTCTTGATTTTTATTATTTTCGTTTGCATTTTTTCTGTAATTTTTATTAACTTTTCGTTTTTCTCTTTTCACTACCTTTTTTTTCTCTCAAATTTTTTATTACAAAATAGAAGTTTTTCATTTATTAAGTAATTTGAGATTCATAGTGAAAGATTTTTATACTAAATTGTTTGTAAGTACAAAAATTCCAATTTGAAATATGGGTTGTATTTTTTATAAGAAAAAAAAAATTATCCTATAATAAAATTAGAAGTTTGTCATTGCTTGAGTAATTTTAGTTTCATTGTGAATGATTTTTTACTAAATTGTTAGTAAGTACAAAAATTGCAATTTGAAATCTGGGTTTTATTTTTTATAAGAAAAAAAAAATTTATCCTATAATAAAATTAGAAGTTTGTCATTGCTTGAGTAATTTTAGATTCATTGTGAATGATTTTTTTATTAAATTGTTAGTAAGTACAAAAATTGCAATTTGAAATATCGGTTTTATTTTTTATAAGAGAAAAAATTATCCTATAATAAAATTAGAAGTTTGTCATTGCTTGAGTAATTTTAGATTCATTGTGAATGATTTTTTTACTAAATTGTTAGTAAGTACAAAAATTCTAATTTCAAATATGGGTTTAATTTTTTATAAAAAAATTAAATTTTTTTTGGTTAATTGAGTTGGCTTTAGACAGATTTTTTATATATTTAAAGTGATTAGAAATTGGTCTTATAATGGTCTGCATAATGATTCCAAGTTTTAAAAAGTCAATTAGACAATCTAGAATATGTTTGTTATTCAAGCTTAGTAGAGACAATATCATTTGGTTTTCTTAAAATTTTTATCAAAAATTCACTGTTTGGTCAATGGGCGATATTGAAGACTTCTTCCTTGTGGGTTTTTTTTGGAAGGATAATGAAAAAATATCTGAAACGGCATTGAAAAAATCCAGTCGAAGGACCATGACTGTATTTTTATGAATTACATATGTTAGTTAATAAATCAAATTGTACTTCTTCGTTTATATTGGTAACAAAATATTTTTTCGTGTAATAAAATTTTTTTTCATTTAACAAAACATTTCTTTCATTCACCAAAATATTTTTTAATGCAATTTGCTTCATCCATCAAACTAACATATTTATTTGGTGCAAATCAAATTTAGTTTATTAAAATAATCTTTTATATTTTAAAGAGTTTTTGTTGATATTTTTATATTTAAGATGAAAAATAATATGTTTTGATTAAAAATTTTGTCAGCACGATTAGTTCTACTAATAAATAACGAACGGACTTAATCCAAATGGACATTTTTACATACGTCGAAATAAATCAAGACACAACACTTCAACCCTTAAAATATCAAATATAAATCAGAGCATTATTAGGCGTGCGGTAATCAAGGCGGCGATGGCGACATTTGTGGTTGAACACATTCATCAAAATCATAATATATGGCCGCGACAGTCAACATGTGATACATACCGAGTTGTAATTTAAAAGGGTGATGTTATTTTTCAATTATAAACAACCTAAAAAAAAGGGTCTAATAGATATTTTATTTCCGTAGATGACAAATTTTTATATTCACTATATGCAATATTGATTCACTGTCACTATTACGATGACGGAGAAATAAACAAAATATATACAAATTTAAAAAAATGCTACAAACAGCTAATAATAAAATTGTCACTCGAAAATTGTTCTTTTTATCCCTTTTATTAAAAATTTTAATAAATGTCCCTATAATAAATTAAATTTAGTACTTTTAAATACCCTCTTCTTAAATACCACCAAATGTCGAAGACCGAGAAGAAATAAAGTTCTACTTTATTTTTTCATTTGCACATTTTGAAATCGGAAAAGAGCACTTTATTGGGTGGCGAAGAAAAAATTTTGTATGTAATCGGGCAACTCTTTATATATATATCCTGTTTCAGTTTCAGAGATGAGACATTTTCCAGAGCGGGATAATTGGGGATTTGCTGAGGGATGTATTTTGTACAAGAAGTATATTGCATCTGTCAAGTTTCAGCTCAATCTGATTATTTTAGAGAAAGTTAAAAAACCCAGTAGACGTGGACTCGATCCAAAAACTCGCCCCGGTATACGGTGGCCGAAGTCTACGTGGCCTTTTCCCTATGCATCTGCCAAGTTTTAACTCAATCCGACCATTTCAGAAAAAGTTGATAACCCCAGTGGGTGTTGTTGAAAAGTCCAGTGGGTGTCGATCCAATAGGTTACTGTGACCCAAAAACTCGCCACGGTCTACATCGACAAGTTCTTCTGAGTAACCTTCTCCCTATGCATTTGCCAAGTTTCAGCTCAATCAGAGAAAAAATGAAAAACCCAGTGGGTGGACCCAACGGGGTCACTGTGACCATAAAACAAAAACTCGTCCGACATACGTGGCCAAGGTCTATGTGGCCTTCTACCTACACGTCTGCCAAGTTTCAGCTCAATCCAAATATGTCGGAAAAAATCGAAGAGCAAAAATTTTTCACTAAACCAGATACCGTCCGAACCATTGGCAAAGGGTTTACTTCTTTTAGACATAAATCTTTTTAAAATATCTAAAAATGCTTCTGTAGTCAGATCTGAAACTAACTCAAGATGAATAACATTACAACTCATACCTATAGATGGACATATATAAGCCTTTGTAATTTTGGCACTTCGAAGTTTCCTATATTTTACGAGATGTGTAGCCGACACCGATATATAAAAACGGCAGGAACTCATTTACAAGCCAACCAGGAAAGTTTCCCATTAAATTATTCATTTTTTTACGTTTAGTTTTGAAATATTTAATATATGATCTAAGAATTTGTTTACAGCAATTTCTAGCAGACAATGGCCAAAATTATTCTCGGACAACATATAGCAAATTTTAAACACACTGTGGCAAAAAATAAGGACAGTAAATAAATGAGACCAAATATTTTGATGTTTTTTTTTCAAACGCCATATTAGAATTTTCTATTCGCCGGCCTATGCATAACACTATTTGATATAAAAATGGCTTTAAAAGCTAAAGTTTCCGCTTTTGACAAATCGAGAATTTCAAAAATCTCGTCTCGGTCTCGTTAGTTAAGAAATAAATAAGTCTTATTTCAGTCTCGGTCTCGTAATCTCGTAATTACTAGAAGTTATTTCTAAGATAGTACAAAACGAGGATGATAAATTTTTTTTCATTCCTGTCGTATTATTGTATTTTCTGCTAATTATTTTTCCTTTTCTAGATTTTTCACACACTAAACATATCATCTTTAAATTAATTTTTCAAATTTTGAGACCACCGAAATATTTTTTATTTAACATAGTTTATTAACTGCTTCAATTTCACTTAATATAGTGCGGAAAAGTTACTTTTCGCACTGATTTTATAAATGCTAAAATGATTAAAAAAATATTTCTTGCTGTTTCCATAAGCGACTTTGGTATTTCGTCATCCATTTTGGTACATTATAATTAGATAAATATTAAAAATTCACTAATGTCAAATTAAGTTGACAACTTGTAAATTAATTCTTGCTTGGTTACTATGATTACCTTCAGCCTAATGTTTTATTTATTAAGAAGCACTAAGAAAATTTTTGTTTAATGACAAAAAAATATTTTTGCTAAAATTTTTCTTTAATTCTAGGCGCTTGTAGAAAAAATATTGTTCCTAACACTTGCGTAAAGTATCTTTTCCCCACTTAATTGCATGCCCGAACTCCGCTTCGTGTCGTTCGGGCAACTGCAATTGCGTGCGGAAAAGTATAACTTTCCGCACTTGTTAGGAAAATAACTATTTTAAGCCAACTAATTTAACATCAGTTTTAGGCGTTGTTATGATTATTTTTATTAACGATAACGCTTACGCTTAGGCAAAGAAGAGATTTTAAGCCATCTAATAATAAAAAATTCCTTACGTTTTGACAGTTCAGCGTTATAACCTCAAATATTATTTATCTGTTTTATTAATTCCTTCATTTAAATATATTAATATTTTATAGATTGAATAATGGAAGAAAATTTAGCAAATGTTGGTGGATCAGTTTTACGCAATAATTTTACGTTGCCAGATTTTGCAACAGAAAAAATTTAAGTTTTATTTTTTATAGAAAATAATTATGTTATCTTGTAGAACTCCCAACAATAAAAAAAACATGTTGCTGCTTTCATTTTAAGAAATTAAATTCTGTTCTCTTGAAATTTAACTACAAACTGTTTCATTAGAAGTTATATGTACTACAATTTTCTAATTCTGACAACGCTGCAATTAAAAAATAACGATAAGCATAGCAACTATACCTTACACTATTTTTCGGTACATAACGGAACCCGTTTTCGTTAATCAAGTTAAGGACTAAAAGTTATCATCCTGCGCATGCTCAGAATAACGATAACCATAATTTATGACGAAATAAGGGGCTTAAAAACTATTGTATCATCACTTCATCTAATCTCGGCCTTTTATTAGGGTTAACATTAACAGCATCTGAAGTCCAAGATTATAAAATAAAATATTTCACAGAAATTTTTTTGTTATAAAAAAATTAATAATGCTTACTAGTTTATTTTTCTAGAAAATTCAGAAAAATCGGTTGTGTCGCCCCAAAACTTTTCCGACGAGTATCCAGGAATACTTTTTCCGATATTTAATGTTAAAGTTTCAACTTTTGACAATTTTTTATTTTTGACAGGTGACAGTTGGAGAAATAATTTTGACTGTTCTGAATAGAGTTTTACAAGGGTTTTTAAACGCCATATTGCATGTCCAATTCCGTGACATATTGCATCTGTCATTTTTTGATAGTGATACTTCCGTTAGACAGATCTTGTACAAAAACTAATGGCTTCTTCCGACAGATAACCCAAACCCATATACCAAATTTCAGCTCAATCGGATTAAACGTGTGGCCTCTATCGTGGAAGAATACACACACACAGACACACACACAGACCGACAGACAGACTTCCATCTGAAAATGGTCTTAATATGTCATTTGAAACCCCTTGAAAAACTCTATTCAGAAGAGTCGAAATTATTTCTCCAACTGCCACCTGTCAAAAATAAAAAAATGTCAAAATTTGAAACTTTAACATTAAAATCTGAAAAAGTATTCGTGGATACTCGTCGGGAAAGTTTTGGGGCGACACAACCGATTTTTTTATTTACTTAAAAGTTCATATCTTTCACTTAAATCTGGTAATTTATGAGATTTTTATCTCATATTTACTTTATGTGAACTTTTAGAGTTTTTCCTGCTAATGTTTTTTTTTCTTTTGAACTTCAGTTTGTCCTGTGGACCAAATTTTTTGGATTACAGTTTTTTTTTAGGAGAAAGATTAAAGGAACCCCAGAAAAGCCATGTTTTTTTTTAAGAAGAAGAAAAAAAAATCTCTGGAACTTTTTTATCGTTAAATAAACAAATATAACGTTTAATTTGAGTTTAATTTCCTTAACCCAAAAATAAGAAAGGACGGATTTTGAAATATATCATAGTTTTTTTTGTCAATTGTTTCATCAAAAAATCAATTAGACTGGTGTCCATATTTTTTTTTTATTTTCTGATATATTTCAAATTCTATTCGTGGAACGAACCCAAAATAAAAAGATTTTTGCTAAAATTACATTAATTATTTATTATCAACAAAGTAAAGTATCGTTTCATATTTTACTATTGTATTGATAATTGACATGTTATCAACTTTGTAAGTTTTTATATTTTTTCATTAAGATCTAATAATTTCGCATGTTTTAGTAAAAAAATAGTTATGCAACAATTGTGTAAAGTGATACTTTTTTCACGGATGTGAATTTTATCGACAATCAGATGAGTGAAAAAAGACACTTTTCACACTAGTTGCATACAATATTTTTTCTACTACCAAAAATAAGTAATCTACTTTACGCACTACCGCCTAAAATACTTTACTTTACGTAATTTCGTATTTCGTGACCTTAAAAAACCCCTGAATAATTAATTTTGTTTAAAAAAATCAAAATTTATGGAAATTCATATTAGAGTCATGATCAGAGAACCCAAAGAAGAAAATTAATCGCAAAATGATATGTTTGAAGTATTTTTAACTTTTTGGGTTTTTTGACCACTTTCCAAACCAATCACCTGAGGGATTAAAAGACGCAAATTCGGGACTAAAGTACCAGTTTCGCTCCCCGCGGTATAAAAAATAATATTCAATCAATAAATTATCGATCTATAGTAGGAAAATATTTAATAATATATGAAAAATATTAAAACTGTAACGTTGTTAACGTTTACCGTCACTGAGTCAAAAAATGTCACAGTAGGTAGAACGCTAATTTGGCGAAATTGGTTAGCTATTAGAAACAATCGGAATCGAGGTGAGTGTCTCTGGTGATGATAATTTTTATTGGTTTATTTTTTTTTAATTTAATAATTCAGTATATAGTACGGGACACAGTGAGAGATCGAGGGTAGTTTACCTGTATCTGGGGGAAATCTCAGGGCCACTCCCACCGGCCATAATTTTGTGGCATATTGTAAAGTAGGTGGAATGTTAGTTTTTTTTTAACGAAAATAATTTTGTAAATTATTCTTCGGCTTCGCCTAAGAGGCTTAAGAAGTTTCGCTATTTTTTTTTCTTGTTCAGACTACTGAATTTTCAGATTAGTCTTATCATGAACTGTAATTTTCATTTATTTTATTTGTAAGGGATGTGGGTATTTTTGAACATTTTTTTTGCTATTAAAGTAGTAGTGAAAGAATTAGTTAAATATTCCGGAAAATTTCGTAAATTATAAATTTATTCATCTTTTCTTCACATTCATATATCAAGTGATTTCCTGTAGATACTGTATAATATTCTTGAAATCTATTATCCATCAGTGTTTTCTAATGAATAGATATTTGAAATAATAAAATATTAAAATAGTACGATTTGGAATTTTGGTGCCTTGGCTTATCAAGGTGACCTTTTTATACCTTTCTTTTTCGTTGAATAGTAAACTAGCTTATAATATTTTTTCGAGTTAAATGAGATAAATTATTTTGCCAATCGAGAAAATTTATTACTCTTTAAGCTAATAAATATTTCAAACATGTTAGTGTTGTAGAAAAAAAAACACAATCTTTTTGAAAACGTTTTTTTTTTAAAATTTATTTTCAAGAAATTGTTTTACATATTATTCATTAGTTTTGGTTCGCGTACTGTTATCTATAACATCTAATCTTCTCCAATATTTAACCAGTTCTTATATATATTATTCTTCAATCATTGTTGCAAGTTGTTTAGTTAATTAATTTATTTTGACGTGACAAAAAATTCTCAATATCCTAAATAAATATTTTTTTTAAAAATTTTGTTCATATACGTTCAGTATTAGGAAATTTTGTTAACCCATTTTTTTTTTCTTTTATTGGAATTGTTACATTGAAAATAAAATTTGAACTTCGTTTAATCACCAAGTTCGCGTACAGTTATCAGGATTATCGTAGAATTTTTTTCTCTATATAGTATGAAATAACTTTGCTTTGAAATCTTAAAATTTCAATAGTGATTTTTAACGAGTGTCCCCTCAACTGTTACGACAGTTTGCGAGTCTCAGTTCATTGGCCCGAGTGAATAAAAACTTAGCTTTTGCTTTTAGTATGAAGTATAAGCTTTAGCTTTTACTAGGTAGATTTAGCTTTTGCTAATAGCATTTGCTTAAATTGAAGTGAATAACCTTTTGCTTTTACTTACTAGCAAAATCTAGATATTTTAAGTACTTACTTAAAGTTATTATTTGGTAAATCATCCAAAAAAAAATGTTTTTGTACTGATAATGCCTATATTTATATTTTTAACTGCCGATGTGCAAATCGACAAAGACAAATATCGAACACATGAAAACTTTTTAAACCAGTATCATTAACGAGTGCTAACGGTTTACGTTCAAAATGAGTAGTGATTCAGAAAATTCTACAAGTGATTTTTTGACGGAGGAAGTTCCTGCAAAAATTTTGGAAAGCTATAATATTATATTTAATAAATCGCAAATTCCTAAAATAGAAGATAAAAAAGAACAAGCATACAAAGAAAACCACCAAAAATATATTTTGCAAATTGGAAGGGATTTAACTGAAAAACAACCAAAAAAGAAAATCCAAAATATGAAGACCGAGATGAAGAAAAAGACGGACAAAACTGCAACGGGAAATCAGAAAATTGTTTTAAACGCGTGGGAAAAATAACTTTTGACGCTAATGGAAGGACAAGAAAACCCTGTTTTTCAAAAAGTACCAGGTAGGTAATAAAGTATGGCTATAAAAACAAATAAATGGTATGAAGATGTTAAAGCAAAATTAAGTATTTTTTCGCCGAATAGTATAAATTACTGTTTTGCTGCCGTTTAATCCAAAAAATTATTTCAGGAGCAATGTCGATAGGATCTGTGATGGAACAACCATCAACGTCCAAAACTGAAGTTATTCCACCTCCATCTCATGTTCGGCCTTTACCTGATAAGTCTCCAGTTACCAGAAGAACCAAATTTAAGGAAACAGACAAAACCTCAAATTTGTCCAATACAGAGCTCCAACGACTGGTATTGTTGGAACAGCTGGAACTAATAAGGGTTCAAAAGGAATAGAAGAAATAAATTTGAAGAAATAAATAATTTGGTGTTCAGAAAGTTATAAGTAAATGAATAAATTGTTTTCGTTGTTAACGTTTTTTTTTAATAAATTAATGAACTTAACTCAGATTAAGGTACCTACTTACATTTAAATTTAACTTAAAAAGTAATTCAAAATAATAAAAACCATAAAATATAACATTATACAGTGTGGCCCATTGAAAACTTTCTAGAAGGCATAACTGCCTGAAAAAGTTGTTGTCGAAAAAATCCTCCTTCAAGTACCTATCTTGTTTATTTTACTTATTACGTATTAATATTCATATTGTCTTATGATATATATGGTATCGTACTTAGTAGTATATTTGCAACTGCAATTGAAAAATTATATTTTTTATTTCTTCTCGTCTCTGTTGACCACGCTGACAGTCGTTATTCAGCTCATCGTTACCTACCACAATTTCTTCACCATCGTGATCCTCGGCGGCTACTTCTTCTTCGTTATTTGGTAATTGGTCATTTAAATACTCAGCAACATTATGCAGAACTACAGCGCTGACGATTACTGACGGAATTTTGTTAATGTTTAATCGTATCTGATGTTGCAAAACAGAGAATCGACGTTTTAGTTTTCCGAAACAGCGTTCTATAATAACGCGCTCTCTTTTATGTACATTATTATACGCTATTTCTTGAGGTGTGGTGGGGTTTCTATACGGTGTTAATAGCTATGGTGTTATGCCGTACCCTTCTCATCATACCAAAAATATTTGATCTTCTTAAAATACGACTGTCGTGCACCGAGCCAGGTCATTGAGCATCTACGGATGTAAAAATTTCTTTTCCGTTACAAGTTGCTTGCACATTTATACTACACCAGCCTTTCCTATATTGATATACTCGTCACCATGTAGCGATGGCTTTATTATTGGTACATGAGTGCAATCAATTGCACCAAAAGCACAGGGAAATCTATACAACTGTGCCCATTCGTTGATTGCCTGGTCAGTCGAGTTTTCTGTAGGAAATTAATCCAAATTCCTGCCTTTTCAACTATTTTTGGTAAAACGTGAGATATCGTTTTACATATTGTTGTTCTATGAACTCCTTCTTCTTTTTCGATCCCTATTTGAAATCCAGGATCACTTAGAAATCGCAAAAATATTTGCATTTGTTTTTTTGGACTCAATGCACCACCTCTAGTCTCCACTTTTGGCTCCAAAAAATGGTTAGCTATCCACTCAACATTTTCTTCACTAAATCTATACAGACCGTGGTATTCTTCGGCACGACATTCTTTTCTTTCGGGATAAAATTTTACACATCTTATATTCATAAATGCAGCCATTTCTGCCAAACTGTTTAATAATACTAAATTTTTAAGCCAGGTTCTAACAAGCTTGCAAACATGTAAGAATTTCCTTAATATTCTTAGTAATTGCTTACTTTCATTCACACCAATTTTAGACAATGCTAAAAACTTTAGCTTTTGCTAATTGCATTTTTAGTAAAAGCTACTACTTATTTTTATTCACTGCAAACTAAGCATTTGCTAGGAAAATGTAAGTTTTAGCTTTTACTGAATTTTTATTCACTCGGGCCAGACTGGATACGATTTTATATCTGTAAAGATAACATACTGAAGTTTTTTCTTTATAATTTTTTTACATGTCCTGGAGTGATAATTTGAGAACGAGGATCACCGGTGCTCTTGTTAAGAGATATCCTTCAACAGGAAGATAAGTCGTTCTTCAGGTTCTTGTTAAGAGCCCTACTTTCGTAAGTCACATGAAACAGAGACGCAGGAAACAGTGGTGGACACCAGTACATCTACAAAGCAAAGTAGTACCTTTTACCATTATTTCACTGATATCACTATAATTTACATAACCTGATTATTTTTTTTATGAATATTTTCTCACCTTTATTTTTTCTTGTGACAATAAACAATTTTAATAAATCCTATTTTTTTTATTTCATATATTGTGCTTTAGTTTCTTTGACCTAAATATATCTAATTTTTTTCACTTGATTGCGAAATTACAGTAAGCAATTATTAATATAAAATTTTATTATAACTAGATCTCAAGGTATAATTATGAATTTTGTTTACCTATTTGTTTTTTCTTAACTTTCATTTATTTTCAAATCAAACTGGTTGGCGCCCAAAACAGTTCAAAAGGACCTGATCAGCTGATAATTGAATTATACCTGAGTGCGTTGTCGAATCACGACCTGAGATCTTAGCGCTCTTCTAGCCGGAAGTTCAGTGGTCTAGATTCTAGATCCTCTCAGTAGACAAAAGATAAATTCATTTAGTTTTTTTTTTTTAAATTGAAATAATTAAAGGAACATTACATACTTGTGACTTGACCGTCACAAAACTAGTTAGTTACTTAAAATTGTCGTTACTAAATTATCTTTCTAATTAAATTTGAAGATTTTATTGAAACACTATAGTGTTTCGTTTCTTAAAATATGACTTAATAATACTCGGAAGTGTTTAGAATTTCATACGAAGCAAATCTCGAACTTAAACTAATACTTCTAAAAATATACCGTGAATGTTCCCCTTCGAAGTTCTTAAATTCTTACACCGTGTCTATTGTTATGCTCTGTCACTTCTCAAGCTGTCTAGAACACAATTAACTTCAACTTTAGTAAATACAGTAAATATTTCAGTGACTGGTATATTTAGACAACATACAATGCGCCATCGAAAACGCTATTTACAGTTTAAAGACAACTGAATGATAATGGTCTCTTAACGGCGACTTAATGAAGGAATTTGTTAAACAAAAGACTAGTTTGACAGATTTATTTTGTTTATTATGTCAGTGTAGGCTTTTCGGTACTTGAGAAAACAATGCGTTGTCAAGTGGTATAAAAGCGAAGTAAAAATATTGGTTGTTGATCTGTTTTTTTAGTGACTGTTATTCTTTAGTGGATTTGTTTAGATTAGCTTCCTACGATGGAATTGTTTATGTCTTTGGATACGTAAAAGTACTAAAATATATGAAGTTAAAAATAGTATTAATAAAAACTCAAATTTCCAAGTTTTATAACATTAGCTGAATATCCGCGCTTTGCTTAAGAGTCTCTTTAGTACCTAGATAACCGAGATTTGCTTGTTTTTCGTATTTCTTCCTATTTTTCCTGTTTTTCATTATTTTTTCCTATTTGTCCCTATTATTATCTATTTTTCCTTTTTCCCCTATATTTCCCATATGTGTGCCTATTTATTCTATAATTTCCTTATTTTTCCATATTTTGTCTTATTTTTCCCAAATTTCTCTATTCTTCCCAATTTTTTACAAATTTTCGAATTTTGCCCTATTTTCTCCTATTTTCCCTAGTTTTTCCCATATTTTTCACTATTTTTCGCCATTTTTCCCTATTTTTACCATTTTTTGTATCTGTTTCTATATTTTCCTGTTTTCCACCTTTTCTTATTTTTTCTAGTTGTTCATATTTGTACTTATTTTTCCATATTTTTTCCCTATTTTTACTATTTATTCATATTTTTCATGCCTCTAATTGCCCTCACTATTTTCCCATATATTTCTCTATTCTATATTTATCTCTACTATTTCTATTTTATATATCTTTTTTATTGTTGTCCTATTATTCATTATCTGTCCCTATTTTTCAGGCTTTTTTCCCATTTTCACTATTTTTCCTCATTTTGCCCATTTTTCCTATTTTTTGGTATGATTTCAGATTTTCTAATATTTCGTTATTTTTCTCTATTTTTTCTTTTTCTTCATATTTTTCCTATTTTTCATTATTGTTTTTATCCCTATTATTTTCTATTATTTCCTTTTCTCCATTTTTTCCTTATTTTTCCTATTTTGACCCACGGTTCCATATTTATTCTGTAATTTCCGCATTTTTCCACATTTTTTCTCAAGCTTCCCTATTTTGACCTAATTTTTCCCAAATTCACTTATTTCGCTCAATTTTTTTTAATTATTCCCAATTAATTGTTCCCTATTTTTCTCTATTTTTCCCCATTTTTCATAATTTGGCCTGTTCATATTTTTCCGTTTTCCCCAATTTTTCACTATTTCCCCCTATTTTTTACTTTTCTCTATATTTTCTCCTATTTCTCACTATTTTCCTTAGTTTTCCACATTCCTGTTTCCCTATTTTTGACCATTTTCCTCATTTTTCGCTATTTTTCACTATTTTTCCGAAATTTCCCTATTTTGCACTGTTTTTCTCAATTTTTCTATATTTTTCAATATTTTTCCAAATTTTTTCAATTCATGTTTTCCCAAATTTTTCCCTTTTTTTATATTTGTCCATGCTTTTCTTTATTTTTCTTATTGTTCTGTTTTTTTTTCTTTTTTTTTAATTCTTTCTCATTTTTTCTTATTCCTTTGATTTTTTATGATAATTTTGTATTTTTTGTGATATTACAATTTATTTGATTTTTCTCATTTTTTTACGGTTACAGTTGTTTCCGACTTTTTTAGTTGTTCCTTGGTTTTTGCAGTTTTTCGATTTTTCTCGCATTTTTCCCATTTTGTTGATTTTTTTCTGTTTTTTTTCCAATTTTTTCTAATTTTTCCTCATTTTTTTCTCACTGTTCTATTTTTTTTTCGTTTCGTAATTTTTTCTCATTTTTCTTATCCTTTTGATTTTTTATGATAATATGCAATTTTTGCGATATTTTTCGATTTATTGGGTTTTTTCCGTATTTTAAAATTTTATTTTTCATTTTTTTCCAATATTTTCTAATTTCTCTCTCAAGTTTTTTTTTTTTTTTATTTTTTTTTCCGATTTTTTCTAATTTTTTTCAGATTTTTTCGATTCTTTTAATTTAATCTCGTTTTTTTTTCATTTTTATGAATTTTTGTTTTGTTCCCGTTTTTTTTTTTTATTTTTTTTTTCAATTTTTTCTAATGTTTCCTAATTTTTTTCTCATTGTTCTGTTTTTGTATTTCTTTTTTGTTATTTACTTTTTTCTCATTTTTTTTATTTTATTGATTTTTTTGTGATAATTTACGATTTTTTTGTCATTTGTTTGTGATTTTGTTGCGGTTTTTTAGCGACTGATTTACGATTTTTTGTGATATTTTTCGATTTCTTGGGCTTTTATTTTCGTTTGTTTTTTCGATTTTTAGCGTTTTTTTGCGGTTTTTTGATTTCTTCATTTTTCCGTATTTTACAATTTTATTTTTCATTTTTTTCTAATTCTAATTTCTCTCTCAATCTTTTCCAAAGTTTTTTGTTTTTTTTCCGATTTTTCTGTTTTTTTTTCAAATTTTATCGATTCTTCCAATATTTGTAAAAAAAATATTAAAAATAGCGTCTCGAATTTCGAACTTTGAAATCTAGTCACCATAATTTTAATTCTAAAAACCAAGTTTTCATTAGGCCCCACGTTGCGAACGCCATTAGATATAAAGCAATCAGTATGTCCACCAAAAAAAAAATCTTCAACCGGGGTAGATTTCTTCTAAAACAATATTTAAATTTAATGATTCCTAGTTTGTCATCTGTCCTTATCTTCCTATATTCTGTATTAAATTTAACTTTGATAAACCCTGTATTAATTTCTGATCAATTTTAATTAAATTAGAGTTAAATATTTTGATGGGAACAATCTTCTGTCTTGTATTTATTTTACCTCTTTTCTTTCTGTTTTATGTTACCCTCTAAATTTTTTTCTTACAATTTTAGCTTTTTTAAAATTTCAATGAAAATTCTCGTTCTGCCCCCTCTATACCAATTTTCGATATAAAAATATAATTACAGCTAATAAAATTTTGATTATATTATTTTTACTAGACGATTAAGCTGAATTCTATTAAACTGGATACATCATCATAATTTATGTATTAAAATTGGAGTTTTTATTACCATCATCATTAAAGAAAAAAAACGATTCAACTATTGTGAAAGGCTCTAAATAAATTAAATAAATTGTCGCCATTCGGTAACATAAATTACAGCGTATCATAAAAATTCCGGTTGGGAATGTTAATATTCTCTGTCGTTTTTTAATTGAGCAAAAACTGTAAATTAATAGATCGAGATTCATTGTTAATGAAGTATTTATTCTTATTTTGAAATATGTTAAACCTGTTTTGAGTCGCTCGATTTTATGGTAGATTCATTTTATCATCGTACGACAGAATGTTCACGTTTTGTAGTTATTAGTCCAACTTTTTTTTTCTATTTTATTAATTATGTTTATGCTAAATTAGACAAATTTATGTTAAATTCGGACAGATTATTCATCTCTAAAATGTTATCGAAAAAAAATTATATGAGAGAAATAAATTAAACCTCAGTAAGTATTACAATTCCAAAAAATAAAAAGAGTGCAATTATTTTCAAATTTTAGCGTAAACTGGGATTTGGTATACTGTTGGTTATATGTGAGTATTTGACGGGCCACCCTTAATTATTTTTTTTTACACGGACCTGTATATATTATTTTATCTTTGAAATCCGCTTTCTTTTCTCTATCCAACCATGTAGAACACTTACTTTTTTATTAGGTTTCGTCAATCGACTTTAGGAATTTTACTAAGTACGGTCCTGTTCATTTTCCCCTGACAATATGAGTACAAAAAATTATAAAATATCTTTAACAATTTTAAACAATTCTTTTAGAATTAATTAATTGTAAATTTTAGATTAAAAATATTTATAAATAAAAATGGAACAGGCCCGTACTTAAAAAAGTTCCTAAAGTACAGTTCATTGTCACAACCTAGTAAAAAAATAAGTATTTTATATGGTTGGATAGAGAAAAAAAAATGTTTTAAGATGTTACAATTTTTGAAATCGACAAACTGTTGGGCAGAATTTCTGTTAAAAAAAAATTAAAATGTTAAAATCTGACCAAAAAAACTATATAGTTTTAAAAGTTTAAGTTTTGCGCAATACAAGAAATAACATAAAAAACTCGCTGCAATTTTTAAATTCGTCACAATTTATGAAATCGACAAATTATTGCGCAGAATTTCTGTAAAAAAATTGACATGTTAAAATGTGACCAAAAAAAACTAGTTTAAACGTTGAAGTTTTGCTCATACAAGAAATAAGATAAAAAAACTCACTGCAATTTGTAGGACGTCACAATTTTTGAAATCGACAAACTATTGCCCAGAATTTCTGTTAAAAAAAAATAAGATGTTAAACGATCAAAAAACTGGTTTTAAATGTTAAAGTTTTGCGCAATACAAGAAATAACATAAAAAACTCGCTGCAATTTTTAATTCGTCACAATTTTTGAAATCGACAAATTATTGCGCAGAATTTCTGTTAAAAAATTGAAATGTTAAAATGTTACCAAAAATCTAGTTTTAAACGTTGATAAAAAACTAGCAGCAATTTGTAAGACGTCATAATTTTTGAAATCGACAAAATATGAGCAAAATTTCTGTTAAAAAAATGGAAATGTTAAAATGTGACCAAAAAAACTAGTTTTAAACGTTGAAGTTTTGCGCAACACAAGAAACAACATAAAAAACTAGCAGCAATTTGTAAGACGTCCAAATTTTTGAAATCGACAAATTATTGCGCAGAATTACTGTAAAAAAATAATAATGTTAAAATGTGACCAAAAAACCTACGTTGAAGTTTTGCGCAACAAAAGGAATTACATAATAAATCGGTCAAGTGCGTGTCGGACTTCGCACATTTAGAGTTCCGTACCAAATGTAGAATATAAGCCAAAAATACTTGGTAAAAAGATTTAAAGAACTGAAAAGAAAAATAACCAGGCGCATGTGCGTTCGACGAAGAAAACAAAATTATGAGGCGAAAAATGAAATTTTGAAATTCTACAAACAAATTTGTTAATATCAGCGTAACCAACAAAGATAGAAAAAAATTATAAGATGAAAACTGCATTTTTTAATAAAACTAATACTATTGCACACATAAAAATAATAAAATATCGAGTATCACAATTTACATATATACGAAGGTGCGGAACCCTAAAAATGAGGGAATGGTAATGAAAAAATCATATTTATTAATATATTGGTATTTGTTGGTAAAATATACGTAACAATAAACATTATCACCAAATTTCAAATTTATAGGTCAATGGAAAGTTAAAAAATTCTTCGGAACAAAATTTTGTAAAAAATGCTGACTTTGGCGGCTTCTCATGCCTACGTTTTGCAATATTTTTTAAAACAAAAAATATGCCTTTTATCTACTCAATGAGCTCTATTCAACGATACCTCACTCGATGGGGTATGCCAATTTTTTTTTTGTGACAGACGGACGGACGGACGGACGGACACGCGAGTGAGAGCATGGTTCCGTTTTGACCCTTTGGGGTACGGAACCCTAAAACACTAGCAACAATTTGTAGGACGTTATAATTTTTGAAATCGACAAACTATTGCGCAGAATTTTTGGAGCATAAAAAATGTTGGCCAGTTTCTTCTGAAGATGTTTTATTGCGGAGCGCATAATTTAGCAGAATTTAAAAGATCAAACAAATACTTTTTCAAAAGGTTATTATATCACATTAATAAAAAATCAAACATCTATTATAGCAAAATGATATTTTATAAAAAATCGAATCGTATTAAAACAAATATTAAAGAATCAGATAGATATTTTATCAAATTAATAAAATATCAATAAACTAAAAAACCAGAACGTTAAAACTTCAAATAGTTAATACATCAAAACCGTAAAATAAAGTAACACTAATTTATCAAAATACCAATATATCGAACTCTTATAAACAGAACGCTATATTATCATAATCCCAATTTATCGAAGCGCCAATCGATCAAACCCGTAGAACGTCATAAAATAATGGGACAGCTCAGTCTGGTAAAGTCTTCAGGTACTTAGCTCCATCTGATTTAGTCTTCAGTTCTGTCAGGTACATCTGCAATCGGACCAGACTGAGCTGAAGTACCTGAAGATCGCCTCTGAGACGCTGAACCTCTGCATTATCTCACTCTAACACATTGAATTCCCTATAGTGGAGTTGTATAGACTTTCTACTATTGTTCTCCTTATTTCAGTAGTTCTGAAGTTTCAACTTAGCCAGCAGTCATTTTATTTTCATCTTTAATATTTTTCTTCATTTTAATATTTCTTTAAAGTGTTCTCTTTTTACTGTTTCGAAGAAAGGAAATCGGAAATCGTTTATGATTCGAAAATTTAAAAAAAAATTAATAAAGTAAAACCTACAG
This sequence comes from Neocrepidodera transversa, assembly GCA_963243735.1. Taxonomy (NCBI): domain Eukaryota; kingdom Metazoa; phylum Arthropoda; class Insecta; order Coleoptera; family Chrysomelidae; genus Neocrepidodera; species Neocrepidodera transversa. Next base: position 10,487,861 of record OY725342.1, on the reverse strand, counting down.
TGTGTACCAAAATTTGTGACGATAAAGAAATTTGACTAATTTATTGTTTTTTATAACTAGAATTACCGAAGGATATTTACATTTTATGAAACCGTTACTTTGAACTGTTTTAATTATTTTTTTACAGCCAAACTTCAGAATACAATAATAAATATTATTTATAATAATTAAGTTAATGTACATAAGTATAGTACTTCAAAAATTAATCTTTTTATTCAAATAAGTGCATGGTGGTTCTTAATTTCTTGTGTAAACGTATTTATTAAAAGAATACTTGTTGCAATAAATACGTTTACATAAGAAAACAAGAACCGAAATTTACCTATCTGAAAAAAGTTTCTTTATTAAAAAAATAGCATTTTACAATTGAAATAGTTGGAAGGACTAGGATACTTAAATTATGTCATAACACTTTACATACGTTTCGCTTTCTATGTTAGCAATCACCAGCTTATTACAAATTAAGGTGTTAATTAAATAAAACAAAAATCGTTAATTTCAAGTTTGCTGAAATACCTCAGAAACCGAACCTAATATTTCAATTTTGAGAAAACCAATCAATTTTTCTTGAAAATACGCATCGCTTTTCACATTTAACCGACTTCTCACAAAAAAACAGTTCTGATAAAAAATTATTTAATTATTTAAAAAAAAGACTACTTTGTTACTATTTTTTGAGACATGAATAATACTTATTTATTTATATTCAATTTAAATTAAATTATATGTTTATTATTTGAAAATTATATCGGTTACTTACACGTGGTATAAATGTAATTTTAATTTTAATGTAAATGACAATATCAGTGAATTTAATAGATTAAAAACAATATAAATTATAGCGTAATGTAAACAAAGTAATTATTGTGGGAAAAAACCACAAATATTCAGAAATGTCTATCAAATTTGTCGAACTTATATTTATAAATATTTATTATAAATAAACATTGAACGTTTTTATGAGCTCTGAAAGTTGTTTAATTTGATTTTTTTTATTTTACAACGAAATTTAAAACAAAAGTAAAATGTGAATATTTCAAGGGCGAAATGGAGAATTTAAACAACAAAAATCAGCACGATTAGAAAAATCTGTGAGCGTAATAAGGGACGTACTCGTAGGTGGCGCAATAAGTACTAATTATGATTTTAACTTTTAAGATGTTACATATTACCACAACATATTACAAGAGGCTCTAATTTAAGTATTACAAACGATGTAATTTTTTTTAGTGACTGGCTTAACATAATTATGACAATTTATACAATCGATTAGTTTCGAATTTGCTTGAGCGTACGTCAACGCAAATTTTGTTCTTATAAACAATTTCTTGGTTCATATGATTTGCAACTAGTCTTAGTGAATTTAGTAGGTATACTGTAAACAATACGTTTCGACTGATTTATTATAATGAAATATAAAACTTTATACGAGAGTGGTCGTAAAACATAGCGGGTATTCTCCTCGAGAAATTTCTTTAGTCACGTTATTGTTTCAAGGAAAATAAAACAAAACCCAAGAAAAAGAAGGTATCGTGTTTTAATAATTTTTTATGGGGGTTATTTACACCAACAACTCTATAAGTTAGTACATTGTTGCCTTAGTGTATTTCTTAAAATACCAAAAATAGTTTATTTATATATAGTCTTAAAGGGTTAAAAATTACAATCTAAAAACTTTTTCGTGACTGAATAAACGGACAATTAAATTTTTAGTGAAAACAAGAGAAATAACCAAGACAAAATAAGTAAATCTAAAAATATCACTGTAAATTAAATTCGAACAAACAAAAATGGTTCATAGTGTATAACTTTGTTATAAAACAAAAGTAATTTCATTGATTTTATAAGAAGACCAAAATAATGAATGACTTTTAAGAATAGTGCAAAAAGTAAATTGACATATATCAATATTTTTATTTTTCGTAATGATATTTTTATTAATAAACAATTAATTTTGCAATAAATGTACAATATTCTTGGAAATGTTGAAACTACCAATTCAAATTTGTCCAAACAAAATTGTCTATGCTTTGATGCATTCTGAATTGTTAACGTAATCAATAAATTTAATGAAAATATTTCAAAACTTATTAATGGGATACGAAAAAAAATTGTATGATATAAAGGTTAAGAGCAAATTTATTTTATTCGTAGAGTTTCTCAAGCTCGCTTCGCTCATTTCGCAACTCTACTTACAAAATAAAATACCAGTTATACGATTTACAGATTTCTTTCTAATTGCAACGTAAATAATAATAACAAGTAAACAAATACATACTAGGTATTAAATGGGATACACACAAAAGCGAAGAGAATAGACAAAGACGTGAGGTTTAAGAAAAATATGAAAAAGAAAATAAAAACGAAAACTTAAAGTATCTCATGCATATAAAAATGAAAATGGACCTCCAAAAAAATCACGAATTGGTGTAACAGAGTGTAAAAACCATTAGGACTGTACAGGGTGTAGTTTCCAGGATCAAAAACAAACATACAAATAACACCTGATGCCTGGAAATACTCAGAACTTTAACCTCGTTCAAGAGGTTCCAGGGTACAATGGCAGGTCTTAAAATATATTACAGGAAGGAATAGACCTACTATCACACAAAATAAACAGAGTATTAAGGACCAGTCTTTCACTAATATATATATCAAAAGTATGGACAGCAACTACAGTCGGCCTTTCCATAAACCTGGACGAATTGAACAGGATGGAGCAAAGACACTGAGGCCAATAAGTCTTACGTCATGTATGCTTAAGACCCAACAAAAACTGTACGTGATGTATATATAAGGCTGATCACGTTTGGATAAGTTGGACGAAAAACGGTTCACCTAAAGCCTGATACAACAGATGCAGTCAGGCTGGTTTGACATAAACTTGTTTGAAGAATGGTTTTTGACAGTAGCTCTACAGTATTTTAAATATTTATCAGAAGGGCCAAAAGCATTAATTGGCGCTAACTTGGCGAACAATATAAAATGTATTTTAACCGTACACATTTTACCCAGCCTCTAGAATGTAAGCGTTTTTCGGCCAATTATAAATGCTTGGCGCAAAATTTTGCTCCAATAGATGAAAAACAACTGAGGTGTAGTGCGCAAGTTGTATTTATACGGTTTTAAAAAGAGTATCGAAATTCAAAATGCGACCAATATTCGTTCTGGATTTGTAGCCACCGGAATTTTTCCTTTATGTAGACATACAATTTTAAATAAACTTCCAAAAGTAGTATCTTCCAACAAAAAAGCGAGAATAGCGCTGCAGCTGCATTGAAAGAGATATTTCGGGAGGCTAGATATGGCACCGAGACGCCGAAAGGAAGAAAAAAGAAGAAAAGTACGAAAAAAAAACAGGATGACTAAAAAGCACGAAAGGATACAGTGCTGGCAACCTCTACACAACAGATAAATCTAGAGAAACCATAATTACACCAATAAGAGCATTACATTAACTCGTAGAGAAAGTGGAAACTGCACTGCGGAATAAAGAAGTATTGCTGACCGCATTCCTGGATATCGAGGGATCATTCAACAACAAATCTGGGAACTCAATCTAAGGAAATCGAGAAAAAAAAGGTATCAATGATACCTGCTGCAGGTGCACGCTAAGAGAAAGAATACTATACTCTTCTCTAGTGGAAGAAATATTGGTAAGCAAGGTCATCAGGGGCTGTCTGTAAGGAAGTGTAACGTCATCACTGCTTTGGAACCTGGATGTTGTAGAACAAAATCGAAATGCACAAAAAGACCAAGAGGTGCCGCTGGTAAAACAACCAGCATCCGAAAAAAAGTACAGTACAATAAATCACCATGGTCAGTCTATGTGCCACAATGGTGAGAGATATATTATCTTCGGAGATCTACATAGAGCCCTAGATTGTAAGAGGAGCACAAACTAAAAAGCCACCTGTGCAAATTGTATAGATGATTTTACACACAAATAAGTAAAATAGGATGAAAACAATAGTTCAAAACATAAAAATGTCAAGTACCTGAAGTGATGTAACTCAAGGTCAAAATAATCAAGAACAAGTGATAATAGGCTAAAACATAAAAATCAAAAACGGATCAAGCATCTTAGACAAGAAGAAAATGAAGCTGAGGAATATAATGAATCTGGAATCCATGAAGAGAATCAAAAAACGAATATTATGGACAATAAATAGGTGAAAAATGAAAAGCATAGAAAAGTATTTCTTATCAAAAAAAAGGTGTTGGTTTAAGTATGTATGTTCGTGGTTATTCATAAAAACTTTTACAAGGAGGGGTTTTAAAATTTTGATTGAAGGACAAAGTAAGTAATGAAATAAGGTTGGGTGGAATAGTAGGAAACAATCTTTTTCTTTAGATGAATGAACTAGCGGGAACTTGAATGTGAGCCTCTTTGGAAGTGAGATCTATAGATTTTTTAATTGATAATTGGTTGTCGATTTTGGTGACCTCTTTGAAAATAAGAATGAATAAAGAAAGTTTGGAGACAGGGGAATTAAGAAATCTGACAACGGATCTAATAGAAATGTTGAGTTTATGAATCTTGAGAAAGTGGATCAAAATGGCCATTGGACATATAAAATAAGGGTTGTAATTAAAGTACAAAAAAGTATTCGAATATAACTTACATTCGGATTAGAAGGAATTGTTGGGTCATGTGGTGAAACAAAAGAAAGAAATGAAGAAATTGATTTTGTAAATATATTTTTTGTTACTGAATTTTTATTTTTCATATATTATCAACCCACAACAGATTTTTTCATTTTTTTTGAAATATTTTATCTTAGGCACACAAACATTGAAATCTTATATCTTGATTTTATAATTTATTTAAAAATTTTTACAATTTTTGTCATTTTTTTCAGCTCATACAAGAGAAAAGAAAACGTCTAATTATATTACTAGTATTTTGTAATTTTTTAATAGAAATGTCGGATTTCAAAAATTAGTATATCGCATGCGTCATGAGAATAAAAATTACGCCACGAGCCGCAGAATACAGATAGTTCCACTTAAAAAAATAATTATAAACAATATAAAAGAACAATGTAACATTCAATTTTTTTATTAATATTCAAACAATTTCTAATAACAAATAAAACCTTGAAATAATGATATACTAATTTTAATGATGTTAATATAACCACGAAATGTATAATTATTATTATAATTACTGTACTTTGATTTTGTGGTAATTGGATGTTGATTGTTATTTTACATTGTACTTACTTATAAACTATTTATATAAATTCTTTTAAATAGAATAATCCTCTGCTATGCTTTTTTTTACGATAATAATTGGTTTTTATTAGGGGCATATATTAAAATCGAGCTGTTATCTGATTCTCATTAGTTTACGTAAAACCCATCAGATACCACAGTATTGAATTCTGTAGTAAAAGAAACTTCTGATTAATCAACACCGATAAATATTTTTAATGGCACTAAAATTTTTAGAGGTGCTATTAAATAATTAAACAGTAGTTAAGTGTAATAAGAAAATAATATAATATTATGTCAAATCGTCTTTCTGAAGAAAAAAACATAAGAAATATACTATAAGCTTAAAATAATTATTCTCAGATTTATTTTTAAAAACATAAATTAATGCCAAACGACGAAGTATTTATGATTTTTAAACACTTAAACAACGCTGTAATTTTTGTAAACGTGTCTCTCTGGTAACCAAAACTTAATCAGTTTTCTTTGTTAAGTAGTAAATACATATAGTATGGAAACATGAAAATTAATAAATATTTGAATTTTAATGCAAAAAAAATATTTTTAAAATTAAAACACCCATTGTATGCAATTTCAAATAAATTAAAAATGACACTGACAGGTAACAAACGAAGAGGAATCTAAATAAATTTTTTCAAGAAACGATATATTTAAAAATAAAAATAAAATTAGTTTCCTAAAATTATTAATGTTGGTTTTTTTTAAATCTACACTTAAAATAATATTAAATTCTGATTGGTGGATTTGATGTTATTTTTTGACAAAAAAGAAAAAACAAATAAACTTAACAGGGAGTCCATATACTAGATAGACAATTTAAACTAGACTTAAGAAACATATACAGGTGTTTTTTTAAAAAGTTTCCACCCCCGATTTAGGCTTACCCAATAATTTTTGGCAAAAATGGCGAGACACGTCGATTTTTGATTTGAGGGGGACAAAATTTTTTATAACAAACATTACTCTAACGTCAACTCCCTTCACCCCACGCCCCTCAACTTTAAAATTTAAATAGGGAACATACCATGTGTGGCACATCAGGGAAAAGGTAATTCAATGCAGAATTCAAATCACTAAGTTTAATTTTTTTACTACCCCCCTGAACAGAAATACAGGGTGTTTTTTCCTACCCTCACTTTACTCTCGCACAATAATTTTTAAGAAAAATAGTGAGACACGTCGACTTTTGATTTAAAGGAAACCAAATTTTTGACAAAATGTCGCTCTACCTTAACCCCCACCCCGTAACATGAAAATTTGAATGGGCGATACACCATGTGTGGCACATCAGAGGAAAGGTAATTCAATGCAGAATTCAAATCATACCCTTTGTCCACTGCTAGGACAAAAAACATTACATAATTTGTATCAATAATGTTATCAGTTAATTGTTAGGTATTTAAAAGAAGGTAAAAATAAAAAAAAATTACAGCAATTGCTCAAAATGTTGTCCATCGTGTGCTAAACAAAAGTCAAGTCGGTCTTGGAATTCTTGTCTAACATTTTGAAAAATTTCCCTATGAATTAATTTATTGAGGTCCTCTTACAATTCTGAATGTGTGGATTTTCAAATTTTTTGCTAGTCGGCACTATTAAGGTACTTTTTAGGAACTTGTTCGTTTATTTTTCTGAATTATCAGCAATTCACTTTTTGTTTCTACAAAAAATAACAGTACCTTTGGCAAAAACCAACCTATAAACTCACTTGTTTAAAATTATTTATCAAATAAACATTGAAAATGATCTACACGAGAGCAGAGAGAATTGAAATGATTTTCATTTACGGCTCCGCGAATAGATGTTCGTGAAGAGCTGCTACTCTTTTTAATGATGAAAATCCTGGTTTGCAAGTAAGTCATACTTACATTAGAAAACTTGTTATGAAGTTTGAGGAAACTAGATCTGTAGTAAATAAAAAAAGGACGGCAGTTAGGGTATTGGACGAAGTAACAGAAGTCAAAGTTCTGGGAAATTTTGCAATGGAACCAGCATCTTCTCTTCGCAAAGTAGCTTCTAATACTGGACTTTCAGTTTCATCAGTTTGACAAGTATTAAAAAATAATAAATATCGACCTTGCAAGATGCAAATCCATCAGCAACTTCATGAAGATGATCCAGATAGAAGAGTTCAATTTTGTGAGGAAATGCTCGCATTGATTGATAACACACCCCGTATAGTTCAAAATATTTGTTTTTCGGATGAGTGCACATTTTTTCTTGACGGGTTTGTGAATAAACATAATTGTCGTTACTGGAGTGACAACAACCCTCATGTTTTTGTTTAAGGGCATACTGAACATGTTCAAAAACTTAATGTTTGGGCTGGCATACTGGGCGATAAAATTATGAAGTAAGAAATCCTGCTCTAGATGAAAATCTATTACATTTTCAACAAGATGGGGCTGGTCCTCATTATCATTTACCAGTCAGACAATGGCAAGATGACCATTTCCCACAACGTTGGATCGGTAGAAGAGGAGCAATAGAATGGCCTGCGAGATCTCCAGATTTGACTCCTTGCGATTTCTGGCTTTGGGGTTACCTAAAGTCAGTAATTTACAAAACTAAATCTACATCTATTGATGACCTTCGGGTACGAATTGTAAGAGAATGTCAATCCATTACTAGGGAAATTTTTCAAAATGTTAGACAAGAATTCCAAGACAGACTTGACTTTTGTTTAGCACACGATTGTCAACATTTTGACCAATTGCTGTAATTTTTTTTTATTTTTACCTTCTTTTAAATACCTAACAATAAACTGATAACATTATTGATACAAATTATGTAATGTTTTTTTGTCCTAGTAGTGGACAAAGGGTATGATTTGAATTCTGCATTGAATTACCTTTCCTCTGATGTGCCACACATGGTGTATCGCCCATTCAAATTTTCATGTTACGCGGTGGGGGTGAAGGGGGTTAAGGTAGAGCGACAAATTTTGTCAAAAATTTCGTTTTCTTTAAATCAAGTCGACGTGTCTCACTATTTTTCTCAAAAATTATTGTGCGAGAGTAAAGTGAGGGTAGGAAAAAACACCCTGTATTTCTGTTCAGGGGGGTAGTAAAAAAATTAAACTTAGTGATTTTAATTCTGCATTTAATTACCTTTTCCCTGATGTGCCACACATGGTATGTTCCCTATTTAAATTTTAAAGTTGAGGGGCGAGGGGTGAAGGGGGTTGACGTTAGAGTGATGTTTGTTATCAAAAATTTTGTCCCCCTCAAATCAAAAATCGACATGTTTCGCCATTTTTGCCAAACATTATTGGGTAAGCCTAAATCGGGGTGGAAACTTTTTAAAAAAACACCCTGTATAAAATACTCAAACAATATTAATACCATTAGTGTAAATACTTTAAAATTAATTAAATCTACAAATAAATTAACAAAAACTTATATACGTAGTGCAGCATTAAAATAATTATAATCCAATAACGACAAGGAATTAAGCAATAAGAAAAATACCAGAAGTAAAAACTTTAGTTAAAGCATGAAAATATGCAAATTGGAATTAAATCAGAATTAAAAGTGTTAATAAAAGAAAGTGCTAAAAACAAGAAAAATGTGATGAACTGCATAAGACAAAATCCATAAAACTAAAACTTTAGATTTATGAAATTTTTTGTTGAAATAATGAACTGAATTTCAGACGTACAATAAAATTCCTCCTCCCGTCTCGGAGCTAACCCCTAGCACAATTAACCCTTCCAAAAACTTTCTATACAAAAATAGAAGATAAAAGTGAGAATAAAAGCGGAAAACGGTTGTGAAAACTTCGCGTCCCATTCAAAGATAAACTTACATTGGGCGAAGTTCGGCAAGGCTATCATTTTGTTTCGGCAACGAAGAATGGGAGAGATAGCGACAAAAGAGACTAACAATAAGGGTAATGAAAGCACTGAAAATCACCGGGTATTGTACAGGATAATCATGTAATTGCCTGCCTTCCAGAGCAACTGTCAGGCTCTCGCGATCAATCGTGTGACTGTCACTCGAACGATAATTAAAGAGGGGCAAAAAGTATATTTGTTTAATTACCGGGATGTTTTCGAATTCTGCTTTACTGAATAACGCTGGTTATATTTCCTTGTTGGCTATTTAAGCAATTAAATTTTTTCTATCACAAAATCATTCCGCTGTTTACATTATTTAGTATGATTCGAGAAATTTAGTTGAAACATCATTCGTACACGATAAGTTGTAACATTTTCATTAGTTTTTTAGTTAAATACTACAAACAAATGATTAAAAAGTAGGATATAGGGCGAAGGATGAAAATAAAGCCTTTAAAATAACAATAATAAAGTAAACTTAACTTCAGATATAGGGTGATTCATTGGGAAATGCTCATACTGTAAGCATAGATGAGGCACACCGAGGTGATTCAAAATAACCTATATTTAATGTACCTGTCTTTCTTTATAACCTAGATACAGAGTGATTTAATAATTGTGTCCCTTTTTTTAATTAATCATAACTTAAGAACCACCCTATATATTTTTTTAATATTTGGTACGTACATTTTTTGTCCAATGTGATGTCGATTACCATAATAATTCAAAATATTATTCAAGGACCGGTCTTAAAAAAATTAATAAGTAGGTTTCGACTTCAAAAAACACCCTATATATCAACATTTTGAAAACATTTTTTCGTTTCGTTTATTTATCATTACAATACCTATATAACAAAGTATATAGTAAGTATATTGTAAATTGGCTTATTTTACTTGATAGGATATTTACGATTTTTTTTAAATTGAATTAATTTTTACTTTTTCGCTATACTTAAATAAAAAAATCTTTCGTGCCAAGTTACATATAATCTTAAGAGTCACCCTCTTGTATCAATGAATAAGGGAAATCAGTTGAGATCGCTAAGTTAACCAGCCCAGCCCAGCATCTCCCTTCCCGTCCTCTTTCGTACAAAGTTTGTTCCTCAGAGCTCAAGTAATAAGACTTTGATGTTTCCGGGAACTAATTAACAAACGACAAAATTGTATTTGAACAATGCAGCGACGAATGGCATGATACGAATAGAAACAGTAGCTCCCACTATCTCAAAGCCTTGTGACTTGTGTCTCAAAAGACTAAAGACAAAATTCGGATAAACAAATGAGTTGTTGAAGTTTATAAACTATTATAAAGGTTACTGGCAGTAACTTTTCACTTAAATGATATAATTACAGTTAAATATTATTTAGTTTTGAAATGGGTATTATAAGTTTCAATACATTTATTCATTATGATTTTCTTGTAATTAGTGCCAATTAGCAACTTATAATCCTATGAATTTTTTTTAAATCTATATAATTTTTTCTACAAAGAGTAGTAATACTGGAATGGTTAATTCAGCTTAACTATTTAAATGGAACAAAATGGAGAAGCAGAAAAAACATTCCACAAAAAATACAAGAAGATAAAAAAATACACAACAGAAAGAGAAATATTTGAATAACAAAAAGTTATATAATTGGATAAGCAGAAAAGGAGAACAAGTGAAAGAAATGAAAGATAAAAGAAAACTATAGACCAACCTCAAAGCATTTACTAGAATTCTAGAGAATATGTAATTTGGAAAATGACTTAGACCTTAGAAACAAAATAAATAAAAAATTACGAAATTGTTTATTACATAATGTTTTTAATATTAAATACCCAGAAATTAAAGTTGCTTCAAATTTTCTGTTAAGAAACTATTAAAAAGAAAAAAATTGATATCCATGATCTGACTTAATTTTTTTTTAATTTGCAGTGTAAAAAAGTGTATCCTTTGAGAATTTGATTTTTATGGATCGTTGTGGGGCGGGTACCGGAATGGCTTTCACATACACGTAGAGGAATATTATACATGATGTGAAGTGGAAAAAGTTCTAAAAATTAGATTTGGAAAAAGTATTCCCATGCAAGCCATTTTAGGTAAATTGTATGGCGAGTACAGGAAGGGCCGGTCCGATCCTGCTTAAATTGAATATGGTTCTTCCTTGGACAAAAATAATTGGTAAAGTGAAAACCAAAACTCGATCGAAGTTGTCGTTCACAAGTCACAGTGTTTACATACACGCAGATAGACAGACAGACAGACAGGTAGACAGACGTACGGACAGGATTTTTTTGCATTTTCGGACTCAGGGAACTCTTCCTCAGTAATTCGTTACAAATAGGAAAAAATTATAATTATTTGTAAAAAATATAACAAAAATTATAAAAATGGGAAACAAAAAAACTATTTAAAGCAAAAATTTTTAAACCGTCTAAAGAATAAAAAACCGTAAATCTATTAAAAATTGTTCGTTCGGGGAATCCTCGTTATAAAATAATTTTATTACTTTCTCACTTTTTAATATTTTAAAATAAGAAGACAAAAATCTGAAAACTTTCAAAAGAAATCGAAAAAAATATAAAAGAAATGAAAAAAAAACCAAAAGAAATCGAAAAAAAAACGAAAAAAATCGACAAAAATCGAAAGAAATCGAAAAAAAAGACAAAAATGGAATAAAATCAAAAGAAATCAAAAACGATGGAAAGGAATCAAAACAATTCGAAAAAACAAAAAAAAAAACAAATGAAATCGAAAAAACACGAAAAAAACCGAAAAATTCGAAAGAAATCGAAAAAAATACGATAAGAATCGAAATAAATCAAAAGAAATCGAAAGAGATGGAAAGGAATCAAAAGAAATCGAAGAAAATATAAAAAAATAAAAAAAAATCGAGAAAAAAAAACCAAAAAAAAGTGACAAAAATCGAAAGAAATCGAAAAAAAATGACAAAAAATCGAAAAAGAACAACAGAAGTCGAAAGAGATTAAAAAAATCAACAGAAATAAAAAATAATAAAAAAATCAACGAAATCGACAAAAATCAAAATAAATCGACAAAATCGAAAGTGATCGAAAACATCGAACGAAACCGAAAGAAATCGAAAAAATCGAATGAAATTGACAAAAATCGAAAAAATTAGAACAATAAAGATAGTTTGAAAAAACTGAAGGAACTTGAAAATAATCAAAAAACAATAGAAGACATTTAAAAACAACAGAAAAACATCAGAAAAATGAGGAAAGAAATACGAAAAACCGCAAAATCAAATAAAATATAGGAGGATAGGAAAAAATTTGAAATGAAAAAAAAAGAAATAGAAAAAATAGACAAATGAGAAAAAAATCAAAAAAACTAGAAAATATTGAAAAAATCAGAATAAACATGAAAAAAATCAAAAAAATTATTGAAAAACGAAAAAAAATTAGAAGAATCGAAAAAATCAGGAATAATCGAAATAGAAACAAAAATTTTGGAAACAAATGAAGAATAAAATTGTAAAATATGAAAAAAATAAACAATAATCAAAAAAATTGTAAAAAAATCGAAAAAACGCAAGAAATCGAAATATATCGCAAGAACAACCAAAAACTGAAACAAAAGAAAGAAATAAAAAAATAAAAGAAAAAATCGAAAGAATTGAAAAAAATAGCAACAAAATCCCAAAAAAATGGGAAAAGAATCGTAAAAAAATCGGAAAAAATCAAAGTAATAAGAAAAAAATAGAAAAAAATTAGAGAACAAAAAGAAATAGAAAAAAAGTAATTGAAAAAAAAACAATGACTAAAAAGAGGAAAAAAAATGAATCAGAAAAATGACAAAAAATCAGAAGTTTTATTAAATTGAGGCGAATGACTTAGAATTTTTTAATCATGAGGCGAATGACTAAGGTTTTTTATTATTGAAACTAATGGCTTATGATTTTTTTATGATTGAGGCGAATGATTACGGTTTTTTAAAATTGAGGCGAATGACTACCTTTTTTTATTATTGAGGCGAATGAATAAGGAGTTTTTAAATTGAGGCGAATGACTACGGTTTTTGATTATCGAGGCGAATAAATAAGGATTTTTTAATATTGAGGCCAATGAATAAGGATTTTTTAAATTGAGGCGAATGACTTACTATTTTCACAATTGAGGCGAATAACTACGTATTTTTAATATTGAGACGAATGACTTTCTATAAAATAATTATAAAATTATAAAAAATTAGAAAACGAAAGAAAATAAAATAAAAAAACAGAACAATGAGAAAAAATGAGACAAGATTAGAAAAAATCGAAAAAAAAGCAGAAAAAGAAACAAAACATTAGAATAATGAGAAAACAGAAAAAGTGAAAGAAAAATAATAGAAAAAATAAAGAAGAATAATACGGAACAAGAAAATAATCAAAAAAATTGTAAAAAAGCGAAAAAAAAACGGAAAAAAAATTGCTAAAATCAAACAATGTGTCAATAATTTCTGCAACATCCCCAGTTTGACATTTTGTTGTAAAAATTTGAATTGGAAAAAAGTCTTCCTATGCTAACCACTTTAATTTGTATGCTGTATACCGGAAGGGCCAGTCCGATCCTGCTCAAATTCAGTGGGATTCTTAGATAAAGTGAAAACCGGAACTCGATCAGAGCTTTCGTTCAAAAGTTACAGTGTTTACATCCAGACAGACACACAGACGTCCGGAGAGGATTTTTTTTGCAATTTAGGACTCAGGGAACTCGGAAATGTCGAAAAAAGTGATAAAAAGTGGGGGTAAGAAATTTTTTTCGCCATCACGAAACTAATTTTGGGCCTCAGTAATATCTACCTTACAATATTTTACAACTCGTACAATAAAGAAATTTTCTTTAGTAAATAAAAAGATATATACAAAAACACGTTTTCATTCTTTCACCTTCAACACTCGGATCGTTAGTACACAGAATAACCCCGAACTGTTTACACAACTACCCTAATGGGAATCACAATACATTACCCCCATAGTGAGTATTGACTCCGCTGACAAATGCCCATCGCTTCACTACACAAAGCCAACCACGATGCTTTTTTACGTTTTCAACAAGAAAGAATTTCCGTGTTTCTCGCCATGGCCTTTTCCAAAGTGCATTCAATCGTTAATCATGAGAATTCCCTTTTCTTCTCGGATCTTTTCTCCGACTTGCTGCTTTTCGAGTGTTTTTCACTTCGTAGGAATAATGCCATCGTTTTGGTTTCCGTTTCTTTAAATGAAACTTGCCATTTGTCAAAAAGTATCATTCGATTCAGTTCAGTTCGTAAGGAATTTTTGGTGTAATAATAAGTAAATTATTTTATCGTTTATCAATATTGGTTTATTCTATAATGATTTTTGAAAGAAAACGACCAAAGTGCCAATCAATATTAAAACTTCAGACCCCAACAATTTTTTGTCTTAATACAATTTTTTGTCTTAATTCAATTTTTTATTTACAGTTTTTATGCTGAATCCAAATCTTTTAAATTTTAGATTTGTGGTACTTTTGTCCTATAAGGCTAGATAGAGAAAAAAATGAGGATTTCAATATTTCAATAAAAAGTACAGGTCCGTGTTAAAAAAATGTTTTACCTTCAATAAAAAAACCTTAGTTTTTCCAACTTTAAAAATTAAGATATTAATCAAATAAATCGAAAATCATCTATTTCGTTTTTCCCCAAATATTTCGGAAACCGGTCCTATAATATTTTGATTTAGAAAAAATCATTCAAATAATTTTAAATATACGCATATTTTTCCCATTTAACCAACTTTGTATCTATAATGATATACGAAATCTCAATAGTGTTAAATTAAATTTGCGCCACCTTGTATATGTATTTGTGTTTGTCCGAATTTTCCGAAACCAATTTTTTTTTGAATTGTTGAAGCAGGTTTAAAAAAATTTTGTTAAAATCTTGATAAAACTTTGATAACCATCGTGACAGGTTAAAAGGAATTAAAGCGTTATCGATGTTTTTAAAAAATGCTAATAAATAGTTTTGTACAGGGTGTTTCATTGGGAAACGGGAATATGTTAACTGCAGATAGGGGGCACCTAGGTGATTCTAAATAATTACCATATGATGGGTCTAGCGGTCTTTATAACCAAGATACAGTGTGATTTATCTATTTTGTCTATTTCTCTAATGGCATATAACTTACGATCCGCTCTATATATTTTTGTTATATTGGGGCTACACATTCTTCATAAGTTACCAAATCCATTGAAATATTCATAAAAAACAAAATACAGGTACGACTTCACAAAAAATGTACAAATTTGGTCATCCAATTTAAAATGTTTGTTTAACTATTCAAAAACAGCGCAAAAAACTGAATCCATAGATGTGCCTTCGGAGTTTGCGCAGAATAGTTTACTGCTTCATTTTGTTTCATTCTAAGCTGAGAAAAAAAAAATCTCGTTTCAGTCTCGGTCTCGTCTCGTAACCGTTTGTCTCGTCAAATCTCGTTATTGCTATAAGTACATCAGTATAAAACGAGGTAGTTATTAATTCTATTGTAATTAATTTATTTCTTTTTCTTTTTTATTTGGACGTTACTAAATCATTATCTATAAAAATTATAATTATATACATTGTCCTAAAAAAATCGAAACACCACGGCATTTTTGCTATAACTGAAGTCAAAAATTATAAAATAAACTATTTCACAGATGGTTACCAGATTTTAGATTTCGTAAACGTATCGTAACCTATGCAGACCTTTTTTTATTATAAAAAATTAAATGTTTATACTGCTTGTTAGTTTTTTTTTCGGAAATTCAGAAAAAAATTCTGAAGAAATCTGAACAAGACCAGAAACGTTACTCTCCGGTCTCGCCGTATGTGGTCTCGGTATCGTCTAAATAATTTTCAAAAAGGTGTCGTCTCGCTCTCGTCTCGGTTTTAAGAGTCGAGACGAAACGAGAAAAGTATCGTTCTACAAATGGAAACAGATTAAACGTTACAAACATATAATAATATTTCAAACACCCTGTATAAAAAGTTCGGAATTTCATTATTTTTGGTGTTTTTTTTTAAGTAGGGTGTGTTAAATATCATTTTACCGTTATGTTAATAGGTTACGGTACATCTTTAGATTCAGTTTTTTGCGCTTTTTTGAATATGGAAACAAACATTTTAAATGCAGGAAAACAGAGTGTTGTTTTGGGGATGACCTTTGTACATTTTTTGTGAAGTCGGACCTGGATTTTGTTTTTTTATGAATGTCTCGATGGATTTGGCAACTTATGAAGAATGTGTAGCCCAAGTTTAAAAAAAAAATTACAGAGTGGATCGTATCTTATAGGCCAATAAAGAAATGGACAATCTGCAGTTAACGTATCCCCGCTTCCTAATGGAACATCCTGTATATAATAAGTTTTAATAAAAATACATTTTTCATATAATATTCTTTCTTCATAATATTTGTTACTATTATTAGATTCTGTAAAAAAAAGTGAAAAACGACAATATTTTTGTCGTAATTTCGAATTTTTTCAATTTTTAATTTTTATATTTAATAAGTTTAAATAATATTTAAAAATTGGTCCTACAGTTCGGGGAGGTATAGTTTTTTTTTGGTAAATTTCCTCTTCTTTTTGAATCTTTTTTCAAATTTGGAAAATGTCAAATAGTTTTTGAGATATTTTCAAAAAACCAAATCCCAATTTTTAACTTTTGAAATTTTTTCAAGCAGCTCTTGATTTTTTTCAAAAATCATCTACACGCTATTTAGAATCGAATGACACCTCGTTTATATTTTTCGGACAAAAAAGTTTGACCCAAAAAGCACTTGTTGACTGAACTAATATGCAAGCGAATTTTCAATTTTCAAACGATTTTTCTAACATGTTTGTCGGAATGTTTTCGATAATGTCCCTGATGTTATTGTTTACGTCTTGTATTATGTTTTGTTGTTGAATACATTTTTTTGTTGAATTTGTTAATTTTTATCCATAAGGAAAAATGCGGTGTTTCTTGAAATCTCGAATTTCTTTGTTGTCAAACTTACATTTTTTAAAAGAAGATGAACCGTTCTTTTAAATGCTATCAAAATAAACAGGGTGTCCCATACAAACTTCATAAAAAACTTTTTGGTAAACCAAAACAATTAGTGAAAAACCGATTTCTTAAAGCCATTTAATAATCTGGTGCATTTACATTTAAAATCGATCATTCTTATTTGGGATAAGAAATAATAAACTTACAACTATCGTCGGGATTTTAAATATTCAATAACATCATATAAACCGTCAGTTATTTTTAATATCAAATTTAACTACACAAATAATAAATTAATTCTTTCATATATTAACCGACACACATTTTATTGTAGGTAAAACCTTGTTGTTCAAAATAATAAACGTTTATTTTTGAAAGATGAAAGAATCTACCTTGAATTTAACGTAAATAACAAAGTTAGTTTCAAAGAAAAGTTTTACGATAATGGACTAAGTGTTTACAATGAATTTTAAGAGAGGAAAAAAAAACAGTTGCGAGAAAAAATAAGCAATCTTAAACAAGCGAGGGTAATAAAATCCTAGGGTTTATTTAAATAGTGTTGGCTTCTGAGTAATTCGGAAATTAATTATAGAGATACAGAATAACAGATTTGTTTCTGGGTGTATAAAGACAATAATCCAGGTCTGAATTTATATGTACGGGTGATAGCTTTTATATATTTTCAAATATTAATCAACTTGCAATATAATAATTATTTATTCACAATCACTTTATACTAAAGAGGCGCAAATATCATAAGTTATCTTGCCTGAAATCGTTTTTGGACTGGCGCTCCGTTAATCTTAAAGATAGGAAGCTGCGGTTTTCACCAATCGGTTGTGTAGTTAATTCTTTAGATCGAGTTTGTGGCACTTTTTTAAAAATATTTTTAGTAAAAGTGATACGGTTAACAACATTTTTCTTTAGATTATTTTGAAAAATGTAGCACAGACGCGATCTTCTCATAAATATTTTAAATATCATAAAAAAAACCGCATATTTTTATTTGATATAGTAGGCGAGTTCTCGTCCAAATACCAATAATTATGTTTTATGGCGCTCTACCCTGTTCTGCATAGAAAAAATTGGACTAGAGGGCAGGATTATTTAACATTAACCGGAAAATACGAACAAAAAATTTTTACACCCATTAGAATACAAGCACATTTTCCTTGGGTAATTTTCTAACCGGCAAACACAAATGTCACGTGGTGTGTGGGCCTTTTAAAGTTTTATCGATGTATGGTGCCCCCTCCCCTATTAGGCATTAGGCATTATGATGGTGGATGGGTTCCATCTATCGGCACCAAGTTGTACTTGGTCAGTCGCTTTTACAGAGGATTTTATCCAAATAAGTGGTTGTGTCCGGTTGATGCCCATCAATCTACGATAGATGTCGTCACTATCTATCATTTTTGTAGTACATAGAAATACTTGGGGTATATCGAGTAGGTTTTTGAAACTATGCACTCCGACAAAGTACCACTGATGATTCCCATAAGGATGAAACATGTATTGTAAGTCGGAGTGTATAGTTTTAAGTTTAGGCGTTATGATGGTTAATGGGTTCCATCTATCGGCACTAAGTTGTACTTGGTCAGTCGCTTTTACAGAGGATTTTATCCAAATAAGTGGTTGTGTTCGGTTGGTACCCATCAACTTACTATAGATATCGTGACTATCTATCATTTTTATATTTTTTTTTTAAATACGGCTCTGTACTTTTTATTTTATCCTCATTTTTTTCACTATCCAACCATGTAGACCACTTATTTTTTTTGTTAGGTTTAGACAATGAACTATACTTTAGCAGTACAAGAATTATAAAATATCTTGAACACAATTAAAGCAACAGGCAGGTTCGACATTTTTGTTTTTAACTGAAATCGAGATTTTGTTTTATAAAAACGATCAATAAAAATTTGAGCGCAAAATATTAATATTTACTTCCGCTGCAAGCATTTTAAAATCAACGATCGGCGAGAGGCTGGAAAACGTACCTGTGCGCGAGACTAGACCGTGTGACGTCAGTAGCCATGAATGGTTCGCCCCTGGCCCGCTGCTGCGCTGTATTCACACACATTTTACAGGGTTACCGTTTTTGGTAAATTTCCTACTAGATTAGTAGATTTTTAAGAAAAATGAGGGTGTGAATTTTAGTAGAATTGATATTAGACAGGTTCGACATTTTTTTTAAACTGAAATCGATATATTTTTTTATTGTAAAATGATAAAAACAAAAATTGAGCGTAAAATTTTAATATTTACGTCCGCTGTAAAATTCAGTAGATTTTTCAGATTTGAATTTAAAACTATATTTTATCGCTATATGGTATATTTATAAATAGTAGTTTACCTAACAAGTGCGGAAAGTGATACTTTTCCGCACGCGATTGCAGATGGCCGAACGACGCGTAGCGGAGTTCGGCCAGCAATCGCGTGCGGAAAAGTCACTTTACGCACGTGTTAGGTACACTATTTGTATCATCCAAACGTGACACATGATTGGCTTAAATAAGTAGTTTTAACAAACGTAAATATGAGCTCTAATAGCAGCGTGGAATAGTGCTGGTTTGTGGTGCGATAGGTTCGGGTATCGAATCCTGCACATATCATATCTTTTTTTGTTTTTTATCGTTATATTTTACTTTTCAACCTTATTAAATATTTTTCAATAAACCGTATTCTACCAACATTTCAATAATTAACTACCAAAATCACGAGTGCCTCATAGCAGTAAAAATATTTTGTACATACATTTTACCTGGCCGGGGGATATGTCTTTTTTTAATTAAAAGAAATCTTGACTACCTAAACTAGCCTGTGTATTAAAAAAAAATAAAAAAAAATTTAATAACGGTTAAAAGTAAAATTTAACGATAAAAAGCAAAAAATAAGATATGCTGGGTGCGGGATTCGAACCAGGACCTATCGCACCACTAACCAGCACTATTCCACGCTGCTACTAGAGCTCACACTTACGTTGGTTCAAACTTATTATTTAAGCGAATCACGTGTCACGTTTGGATGATACAAAATATTTTGTCTGCGATGAGACACTCGTCTTAAATATACCATAGATAGATAGCGATAAAATATAGTTTTAAATTCAAATCTGAAAAATCTACTGAATTTTACAGCGGACGTAAATATTAATATTTTGCGCTCAATTTTTTTTTGATCGTTATTTAATAAAAAAATATGTCGATTTCAGTTAAGAACAAATATCGAACCTGACTGTTATCAATTCTATTAAAATTCTATTAAAATTCTATTAAACACTCTCATTTTTCTTAAAAATCTATTAATCTAGTAGGAAATTTACTAAAAACGATAACCCTGTAAAATGTGTTTGTATCGTGAATACAGCGCAGCAGCGGGCAAGAAGCGAAGCGTTCATGGCTACCGATGTCACACGATCTAGTCTCGCGCACAGGTAGGGGAGACCGGGGTTGGTTGAACCGTGGGGCAGGTTGAACCGGACGCCCAACAAGTATAAAGGAGTGGTGGAAATGTAGGAAAACAACCATCCAAGCTTTAATATGTCTTAATTATCAGTCGGGAGATAGCCTCTGAGAAAGTATCGCGTGTAGTTTTGAAAGTGTTGGCGCTTGAATTTTCACGTGGCGAATACCAAAAAAAAGTAACTTTGAGTTTTTGTCTAAAAAGGGGGTAAGTAACAAACCATATCATTTGTTTTATTATTCCAGTGTGTAGTTTATTTATTTGTCAATCTATTCGTACTTTTTTAACCTTTTTTATTCACAATATAACGGGTAAAATAATAGATTATTTAAAAAATTGTAAGGCGGGGCTGGTTGAGCCATTTTTAATGGAGCAGGTTGATCCGCATGGTTCAACCTGCCCCATACTCTATTTCAATAGTTTACATTGATAATAGTGTGATTTAGTTTTCAGGAAATTATTGACATGAGAAATTACAAACGGAAAACAAATAAAGGTGATACCAGTGCAAGTGTCATGTTATAAGCCGCAAAAAAGGTTAAATTAGAAGGGTTTTCCATTAGAAAAGCTGCAATAGACCATCAAATTCCCTATCCAACTTTAAGACGATATTGTAAAAAATTTACTGATGAAGATATTAATTGTAATAATCCTAACCAAATCGAAACAGGTGTTGGATATATACAAAACAGAAAGGTTTATATATTTTTCAATTATTTTTTGACATTTAATATTAAAAAATGATATTTTATTGCAGCTATTTTCTTCTGAACAAGAAGAGAACCTATCAGCATATTTATTAAAAGCAGCAGATATTTATTGCGGACTCTCACCAAGAGAAGTACGAAGGATGGCATATTTGTTTGCAAATTCGTTGAAGATAAAATATCCGGAGAATTGGAACACACACGAAATGGCTGGTAAAGATTGGTTTGCTATGTTTTTGAAACGGAACCGCCGCCTTTCAATAAGAACACTTGAAGCAACAAGCTTAGCCAGAGCTACAGGTTTTAACAAAACAACGGTTTCTCTAATTTGAAAACCGTATTAGACAGGCATAAATTTGGACCAGGAGACGATGTTTGTTTTCCCTCGGGTAAGATATCATGATCACTTTATTAACAATAGTCCTCCAGGAAGCGTAGGTGTTTCAAATCCCTCAGGGTGGATGAATGAGGCACATTTTTGTGAATATGCACGTCACTTTGTAAAACATTCAAAATCATCTTTAACAAAACCTACACTTTTACTATTAGATAATCATGATAGTCATTTATCCATAGAAGCATTGGACTATTTTAAATCTAACGGGGTAACTGTTCTTTCATTTCCTCGGCATTGCAGCCATAAACTGCAACCCTTGGATAGAAGTGTTTACGGCCCCCTCAAAAAATATATAAATTCTATGTGTGACAACTGGATGACAAACCATCCAGGCTCCACAATGACCATTTATGACATACCAGGGATTGTTAAAATGGCTTTGCCTTTAGCTGCTACGATTAATAATATTTTAGCAGGTTTTAAGGTTTCTGGAATTTCTCCTTTTAACAAAGATGTTTTTGAAGATTCTGAGTTTATGGCGTCTTATGTCACGGACAGGCCAGATCCAACCAAAATACCACCTAAAGATACCGGTCTTAATACGTCTACCGTGGAAAGCGAAACTAATCTAGAGGCGATCTCAGATAATGTAGATTCTAAAGAAGTTCACAAAGAAGCCACCGATAGAACCGTCCTTGAACACACGACTCCACCTAAACTAAGCAACATTATTTTAGATGAACAGCCATGTAGTAGTAAATCAGTAGTGAATAATACTGTCACTCTGGAACAATTAAAGCCACTCCCAAAAGCAGCACCAAGAAAAAATAAAAATAATAGAAGGAAAAGAGTATCAGCTATTTTAACCGACACCCCAGTCAGAGATGCTATCAAAGAACAAAAAGAAAATGTTAAAAAAAAGCAAAAATAGTTAAAAGAAACTTAGTTCCATCTGAGAACGATAATACAGCAATATCCGTTAAAGGGAAGTCAATTGCTGCAAATAAAAAAAGTATTGACAAACATCCTCTACGTAAAAGAAATAAACAAAGTGAAAAAGAAAATTATTCTAGTAATTCGGAAGAAGAAGAGGAAGTCTTTTGTTTAATATGCTTAGAGCCATATTCCAACAGTAAATCCAAGGAAAAATGGGTACAATGTACTAGCTGCAAGGGTTGGTCCCACGAGAAATGCACTAATGGATCTGATATTTTAATTTTGAAAAAACCATTAAATCCGTCTGGAAAATACACATCTTTTTCCCCAATTAAACGTTTTTGTATCTATTGTGGTTTATAAGATCTATGTATAAACAAATTAAATCTGGGCCACCCTGTATATGCCGTAAATCATTATCTTTAAATAATATTTAATTGTTTATATCTTAGGATATTATTTTTCATGTGAATAAAATCTAACATTGTTAAATGTCATACCCATAAATGTGTTTATTAATCTGTTGGCTATTGTATATGCTTATTCGATTTTCTCAACGATTTCACGGCGTTCTAAAGCCGTTATTTTGAAAATTATAAATAGGACCACACTCTACACGATCATACAGGAATATAACCGGTGTCTCAAACTAATTATAATTTAATTTAAATATGCTTCTACCAATTAATTTAATATTTATTAATGCAAATACAAATTATTATTATATTATCTATTTTTCTATACTACCCTCTCGAGTAAGTGGGTCATTTTCTTTAAAATATTTCTTTGAGTTTAGGAAAAATAAAATTTCTTCGAAAACTGTGCTGTTGAATATTATTATTACAAAACGTAATTTAAAAAATGTTAAATAATAGGAATTTAACTATATTTATTACATTTCAACTGAATTAAATATACTTGGTACACATGGTATATTCTAGCTTTTAGACCACACTCTAGACACTCGTACAACATACAACACATATCTTGATTGATGTTTTATCTAATGTCTTAAAATAAATATCTGTTAAATGTTGAGTTCCCACATCTCACGGGCTTTATTTGAAAATGGTTAGGCTCCCCACCGTGCACAATGCGAAGAACAATAAGTCCATGTCTTCGGTGGAGTCTTTACAACTCACCAAGATATATAGTGGTAGAGGTATAGCAAATTTTAAATTTCATTAAATTTTTATAATTATCCATAAAATTTTTATATAATATAATAGAAACAGTAAAATTATATTCTTTTTCTACTCCTATTTTATAATACGGTAATTAAAAGACTAATACCAGTTTCATAATGAGATTCATTATGAAACTGGTTTTCATTACGATACAGCTCTTTCAGCCAATAGAATCGAATTATTTTTAGCACAGTAGGCGATTATTTTGATAGTAAAATTTTCAGCGAATAGAATCGAGTTATTTTTTAGCGAAATTGACAATTATTTTGACAGCTGTCAAAATATTTTAAATTGTTTAAAATCGATAAGAAAAATTGTTAACTTATTAATATATTCTAAAAAGGTTACTAATTAATATTAGTTGTAAAAAATAGTAGTTTGTGCAACAAGTGCGCAAAGTCATACTTTTCCCACGAGCGCTGAAGTTTACGAACACGAGCCGCCAGGCGAGTGTTCGTAAATCAAGCGAGTGGGAAAAGTACTTTGCGCACATGTTGCACACAATACTTTTTCTACGATCACGATTTTTAAATATTTAAAAATAATATTGAAATATGTTACAATTTTTTTTCTTGATTTTTGAGGCAAAAGGTTTAAAGTTGCATTCAATGCAATTTCCAAAATTTCTGGAGGTGTGTTTTCCATATATTCGACTTCTGAATCAGAATTATTGTCAATTTCTTCCATTTCGAAGTATTATTGTATTAATGTTTACTGAAGTTTAAATTTATATGACATAGCAAACGTCAAATAACATGTCAACAAAAATGCAGCATCCTACTACGATAGATGCATGGGAGATTTAGAATAATAATTCTTTACTGTCATCTGCGCATGTGCAGTTTAAAAAAAGACAAATATTTAGACATCTGCGCATGTGCAGTATGAGGTACAGGAAATTCCCACACTGCTTTTTAGAATCGTGAGAAATTAGTCACTTTGAACGCAAGTATGCCGTGTCTAAATGTATACTTTTCATAGTGATCATAGAAAATAGTAGTTTGGACAACAAGTGCGCAAAGCGTCACTTTTCCCACGAGTGCAGAAGTTTGTGGCACGAGCCGTAGGCGAGTGCCGCAAATCTAACGAGTGGGAAAAGTGCTTTGCGTACAAGTTGTACACAATATTTTTTCTACAACCATATTTATTAATAAAAGAAAAACAGCAACTTATATAGGGATTTTAGTTAAACTTTGAAAAGAAATAATTAAAAAATGACTATTGAATACAGAAAAATTTGTTTGTTTATAATTTATAAATTAAAATAAATAATCAAATAAATAGTTCACTTACTTTTAGTTTCAATTTCAAATTTGAACTTCCAGAAATTCACTATAATGTTGAACTGTCCAAAAAATTTGACAGGTCATAGCTGTCTGTGTTTGATGTTTCCGTGGGAAAAATGCCATATCACGGATATCAAAGGAATTAAGAAAAGGCCTGCTTTGCGTATAAAAATTTGTGTAGAAAAGCGTGATTTGCGTAGTGGTTGTAGAAAAAAGTGTTTAGGCTTATACCCGTAATGGTAGATGGGCAATATGGATTAAGTAAGTAAAAAGTATTTCTCGTTATAGCTCGTTTCGTATTCAACAACATGCTCGTGTATTAATTAATCTATCCATTTCAAAACGAAAAATAATAAATATATATTATATATAAATTTTTTATGAGACCCATTCTAATATTTATCTTTGTTAGGGTCCGTATTTAGTGCTGTTTAAAATCGTATCATATTATCTGCAAACAAATCAAACGCAAAGATGCGGTGCTCTGTATCCTACAAAAGGAACAATCAGAGCAGTCTTCACTGTTTTGTATTATTGTATTTTAGCCGCGACCCTTGGCTCATTTTTATTCACTACCCATTATTCAATCAACAATTGCACACCCATTGTGTACCCATCTGTGTACGCAAGGCGTCTAAACCGTGGTATCTTAAGCCCGACCTTGCTGACCCAAAGAAGACAATAACTAGTCGAGCAGGGATGAAACAGCTCAATCGGATTATATTCCTTTGTTAATTTTTATTAAAAAAAAATCGGTTGTGTCATCCCAAAAATTTTCCGACGAGTATCCAGAGGCAAATATTTTTACAGACATATTGCAAGTCAAATTCCGTGACATATTGCTTCTGTCATTTTTTGACAGTGACACTTTCGTTTGACAAATGTCGTACAAAAACTAAGGGGTTCTTCCGATGGATAACCCAAACACATATACCAAATTTCAGCTCAATCGGATTAAACGTGTGGCCTCTATTGTGGAAGAATAATACACACAGACAGACACACAGACAGATACACAGACAGACTGAATGGTCTTAATCGTCTCAAGGGATCTTAAAATGTATATTTCTATCTTTCTCGAAAAACTTTTTTAGCTCGTTCACAATACATTTTCTTCACACTCGAATTTGAAAAAAAAACATCAAGATTGCATTTTTTCACAAAAATTTAAAAAAAAAAACAACAAAAGCAAGAATGCGTTTTCTTGTACACGAATTTGAAAAAATGGAAAAAAAAACACATTTTTCCACAAAAAAACTAGAAAAAATTCAAACATATATTTTCACAGACGAATGTGGAAAAAAGCGAAAATGCATTTTTTTCAGATGTAAATCAGTATTTTATATAAAAAAAGAATGCATAAAAAAACTAGAAAAAAAAACAGCAAAAATGCGTTTTTCACACAAACATTGGGAAAAAAACAAGAATGAATGTTCTACATAAAAATTGGAAAAAACAGCATACTTTTTTTACACTTTGAAAAAAAAACAAAGGCAAGAATATATTCTTCCTTATTCAAATTTGAAAAAATGCGAAGTGCATTTTATCTCACACAAATTTAAAAAGAAACAAGCAACAATGCATTTTTTCTACACGAAAAATTTAAAAAAACAGCAGAAATGCATTTTTCACACATGAATTGGGAAAAAAACAAGAATGCATTTATGCATTTTTCCACACAAAAAATTGAAAACAACAGGAAAAACGAATTTTTTTTCAACAAATTCGAAAAAAAAAACAGAAGCACGAATACACACCAAAAAACTAAAAAAAAAACAGCAAAAATGTTTCAAACTTTCTCAACTTTTTTGCTCACTTTTTCCTTATTCCTCTTTTCTGCTAATTTTTTACTGTTTTTTTTTACAAACTTATATTTTTCCAATTTTTTTCCCCACTTTTCCGCCCACCTTTTTTTGCTTTCTTTAGAACTATTTTTTTTTAATGTATCAAACTTTTATTTTTCCAACTTTTTTTTCCCACTTTTTACCCGTTTTATTTTTCCGACTTCTTTTTATCCTACCACTTCTTATCCCCTACTTTTTTATTATTTCAAACTTTGATTTTCCAACTTTTTTCCACCTTTTTTTTCCCACTTTTTCCCCTCACCTTTTTTGCTCTACTTTTTTACTATTTTTTTTTAATGTTTCAATCTTTCATTTTTCCAACTTTTTTCCCACTTTTTTCCCCACCACTTTTTACCCCTTTCATTTTTCCAACCATTTTCCTCACTACTTTTTAACCCACCACTTCTTATCCCCTACTCTTTTACTGTTTTTTTTTTGTTTCAACCTTTGTTTTTCCAACTTTTTCCGACTTGTTTTTCCCTCACCTCATTTTTTTTATGTTTCAAACTTTTATTTTCTCAACTTTTTTTGCTCACTTTTTCCTTACTCCTCTTTTCTCCTAATTTTTTACGTTTTTTTTTTTTATATTTTTCCAACTTTTTTTCCCCCACTTGTTTCCATCACCTTTTTTTGCTCTACTTTTTTACAATTTTTTTTAATGTTTTCAACTTTTAATATTCCACCTTTTTTTCCCACTTTTTCCCCACCACTTTTTACCCCTTTCATTTTTCCAACAATTTTCCCCACTAGTACCCACCACTCTTTATCCCCTAATTTTTTACCGGTTTTTTTTTTGTTTCAAACTTTGTTTTTCCAACTTCTTTCCGAATTGTTTTCTCCCCATCTCATTTTTTCTTTTTTGTTGTTTCAAACTTTCATCTTGTCAACTTTTTCCAACTTTTTTAACACATTTCCCCCACCAAATTTTTTCCAATACCTTTTTACTGTTTTCTTTAGATTTTAAACTTGAACTTTTTTAAATTTTTTCCGACTTTTCCCCACCCATTTTTTTTAGTTATTTTACAGTTTGTTTACAGTTCTTATACAGTTTTTATACAGTTTTACAGTTTTTTTCGGTTTTTTTGCGGCTTTGTTGAAGTTTTTTTATTACAATTTTTTTACAGAATCTTTACAGTTTTTTACAGTTTTTTTTTCAGTTGTTTTACAGTTTTTCATATTTTTTTAGTTTTTTTTGCATTTTTTTTGTTATTTTATAGTTTATTTACAATTGTTATACAGTTTTTATACTTTTTTACACAGTTTTTATACTTTTTTACACAGTTTTTATACAGTTTCTTACCGTTTTTGTACAGTTTTTTTTACAATTTTTTTACAGTTCTTTTACAGTTTTTTTTTCAGTTTTTCCACATTTTTAAATAATTTTTTAATTATTTTACAGTTTATTTACAGTTTCTTTACAATTCTTATACAGTTTTTATACATTTTTTACACAGTATTTGTACAGTTTCTTTTACAGCTTTTTTAGAGTTTGTTTACAGTTTTTTCAATTTTGTTTTATGGTTTTTTACGTTTTTTTACCGTTTTTACAGGTTTTATTTATAATTTTATTAACTTTTGATCTATAGCGAAATTGTCGGAAGTTAAAAATAAATCACAATTTCGGTCTTTTGACAATTCTAAAGGCTCAGGTATGTATATTTTATAATAAATTTGAGTCAGAAAGTTGTTTATTACTTTGGGTATGTGGTGGTAGAATACGAGCCGTAAGGAGAGTGCTGCAAATCTAGCGAGTGGGAAAAGTGCTAGAATAAAAGTTGTACAAAATCTTTTTTCTACAACCACATTTAGTAATGAAAGAAAAACAGTCACCTGTCAAAAAAAGTTGAAAGGTCATAAATTCCATAAATTATGAATTTTCCAACGGATATTAAAGAAATTAAGAAAAGGCCTTCATTGCGTATAAAAAATTGTGCAGAAAAGCGTGTTTTGCGTAGTGGTTGTAGAAAAATGTTTAGTTAGTTAATTTAAAAAAAAACTATCGCTTATCTTTTTATTCTGATACTATAATAAAAAAATATTTAGAGTTACCTTGTTAATGCTACAATAACAAAAAATGATTTAGCATTATTTGGAAACAAAAATATTTATAACAATATTAATATTAATTTCTCCCTCTAACGAGTAAACAACCAGAAATAAAAACATGTACGGAGAAGAGGCGGCTATTATTATTAACCGTGGAGCTCCAGTGCGACTTACTGATGATTGATGGTGTCCATTTTGTTTGTATGTGTAAGAAAACCCGGAAAATCTCAGTACCGTCATATATATGTTTGTTTTAAATCGTATAGTATCTTTTACTAAAAATTTTTTAGGACCGGAAATATTTTACAGATTGATTACCTATATTTCCTGTAATAAACAAATAAGTTAAAGTATCGTGAGTCAAATTTTAGTTTTAATCGCTAATAAAAATAGAAAATAGAAAATTATCCTAAAACCAATCCTGGAAATGACAGACCAAAGGAAGGAAATCAAGAAGGTATTTCTCGATCAGTCGAAACGTTGGCGTGTATGCAAATAAGTAAGAGATAAGAGAAGAATTTAAACAGCCAATAAGAAGTAAGTCGGATAATGAAACGTTGGTTTTGTGCTGTAGGATAGGGAACTATTCAGTAAATGAAACTGGCGTTGCCGATGGAAAATCAAAAGGAATGGAGAGGTTTACCTAATCAGAAACAAATACACAAGTTATAAAGAGCGGCTTCTTCGATTTTACAGGCCCGGATTATTACCAAAAATATTTTCCAAAAAATATATTTTTCATTAATAATAAAACTCCACGTCTGAATTCAAAATCTATTTTTAGATCTGAAAAATATCACATTTAGGAAACGTTTAGGAAACGGCAACTAGTTTCGGTTTATAAGCCATCTCCAGGCCTAAAAGTTATACAATTCGACACAAGGGGAAAAAATTCGAATACTTTCCTTAATACAGTTAATTCAATTTTAACATTAACAATTATATGTATAGTGTCGATTGAAAAGATGGTGTAATGCTAATGGCGGGTGGGGATGAGGGAGGATTTGTACTAGGGGAGGAGGAACATATGAGAAATGAAAAGGGGGTGATTGTGGAACATGAAAATTTAAAACTACTGATAATTCCGCGAGGGAATCAAGAGGAAATAGTAGTATCCTAAAAAAGCGGTTCCTTTTAATTTCAGGAAAGGCCACATGGTCTCCGGGTTCAGTAAATTTCCAGTTCTTTAAGCAGTCTGTAACCATTGAAATAAAAATTATTAATAGTCCACCCTGGGACTGGTAAGAGAATGGCAACCATGTGCCAAAACACAAAAATAAATCTGAAACATCGCCGGTAAATGATTAAACGATTTACGAATATTAGTATTCATAAATGTTGAAAGAACACTAGACTTATATTTTCTTAAAGACATCGAAGGACCAAACTCTTTAGGTAGGAGTTAAACCAAAATAGAAACAGTATTTGAAATAGGAATGTAATTTCTATTCCATTTATTCCAAGTACTAACATGAACAGAAAAATAATAAACGGCATATTAATTTAAATTATGAAACCGAAATCAAATATAACTCATCACTTCACTCACTGTAAAAAACTATTTACATTTTTTCTTATTACGAAAACTCAGAAACTTTTTGGGTGTGGTTAATTACGCACCATTTTAATTATTTGAAGAAACTTTTTTACTCTATTGAATGCGACTGCATCCGTTTACAGTCGGTAAGCGAGAGAGCGATTATGCTCTGAATTTTAGCGGAGAGTAGGGTTGCAGGTTTTTTATTGGTAGGAGACATGATACGTGGTATCCAAATAGCCTTGAATTCAGAATCTTAGCGAGAAGAAATATATTTATATATTTTGTCTCTTATAATATGAGAGAAAGATAAGATTGCTTGCATAGCAACGGTCGCTTATGTATTTTGTTTTTGTTAACGGTATTTTGAAAGTAGACAGAAAAAACGTCTGAGAGAAAGACAGAATAACTCTTGTGTTGAGTTTAAATCTATTTTTAGATTTTAAAATATACAATAATAGACATTAGTATGAACTGAAAGATTAATATTATTAATTTTAAAAGAAATATGAATTATTTTGTATTTTCTGGATAATATTCCAGTGAAATTTATCCAATGATGTAGTGACATATCTGACATTTGACAGTTTGACGTACAAGGGAAGTGATTTAGGAATAGGAAAGAGGGCTAGGATTAACAATATTCTGGAAAAACTTTTAATTAACAACAATTATGATCTAAAGTACAATGTAAATTGTCGTTAATTAACAAAAAAATGAGTTTACAACTTAAACAATGCAAGGGAGTAGATATGGGGAGGGTAAAAGGGGTAATTATCCCCCTAGGATACCCAAAAATATATGAAATGTAGAAACGGACAAACATTTATTTGTTTAAAAGTTTGATTACTGCGGCCCCCCAAAGGAAAAAATTACCACCGCACTCAGGAGAAAAGTAATATGCGCCCTTATATACAGCGTGTTTTACAAGAGGATTTCATCGTGAGGGTTAGGAGAACATAATCACTCTCGCAAATGAAAGTTTAGATTCAATCATTATAGAATCACTTTTGGAATAGATCCGGAAAATTCACGGAAATTCCAGAAAATTAAAGAAATAAACGCCGAAAAGTATTTTTCTGCGGAAAATCAGAGAAAAATGATATAGAAATGCCCCCAGTTTCCAATGAGGAAGTTTTTTTCCTAAAATTCTTTCAAAGAAAACGAAAGTATGGAAAAAAATATATATAGTGCAAATTTTGACAAAAATAAATTAATTTTTTCACAAAAGTTAGGAGAAAACTCTAAAAAGGACTATAAAAAGTCACACATAAATTGGGAAAAAATGAAGAATACATTTTTCCACAGTTCAATTTAAATAAAAAGAAACAAGAACTCATTTTTCCACAGTTAAATTTGAAAAAAAAAATGGGCAACAATGCATTTTTCCACACTTGAACTTGAAAAAAAAGCAAGAATGCAGTTTTCCACAGTTATATTTGAAAAAGAAGAAAGAATGCATTTTTCCACTGTTAATTTGGAAAAAAGGGCAGTTTTTCTACACCCGAATTAAAAAAAAGAAGCAACAATGCATTTTCAATAGTTAAATTTGGAAAAAATGAGCAAGAAGGCATTTTTTCACACTCCAATTTGAAAAAAAGAAGTAAGAATACATTTTTTCATAGTTATATTTGAAAAAAGCATGAATACATTTTTCACAGTTAAATTTCACAGATTAAAATTTAGAATTACTAATTTTTCGCTAAATTGTTGAGTTGGTATAGTCCATTTCACAGAAAAACATCAAAAAAATAGTTTTCAAATATGAGAAAAAACAAGAGCATTTTTCCCGACAAAATACAAACCAAAAAACAGCAAAAATGCGTTTTCCCTACACAAAATTGGAAAACTCAGACATAAATGCATTTTTCACACACAAATTTGAAAAAAAAAACTGAAGCAACAACGCATTTTTTCCCACAGAAATTTATAAAACAAACAAACAATGCATTTTCCCCACAGAAAACTGATAAACAAAACAAAAACATTTTTTCACATAAAAATTTGAAATCTAACGGAAAAGTGCATTTTTCCACAAAGAAAATTAGAAAACAAAGCAATAATGCATTTATTTATATAAAAATTTGAAATTTAAAGCAAAAATGCAATTTTCCACATAGGAAATTAAAAAATAAAGCAACAATGCATTTTTTTAACCATAATTTGAAATTCAAAGCAAAAATGCATTTTGCCATACAGGAAATTGAAAAACAAAGCAACAATGCATTTTTCTTCATCTTGGACAAAAAGAGAAAGATAATCTGTTTCTGGAGGATCATCCGCAACCAATTCCATCTGGCTCGTATACAAGCAAGGGCGTAGATATATGAGGGGTAAAAGTGGTAATTACCCACCCCAGGATACCAAAAAATAGCACGGAAAGAAGAAATAAAATATATGAAAAATCATATTTGTCTACAAGTTTGGATTCCCTCCCCCAGGCAAAAAGTATCACCTCAAGAAAAAAGTATCCCCCCCAGGAAAAAAGTAATCTACGCCCTTAATACAATGGTACTATAAACTAGATGGATTGAGAGATGCTAGAGATCAGGTGTAGGTACAGGTGTTGAGAAAAGAAGCAATAATTGACTGGCAATGACATGACAAGTGACAAGTGACACTTGACATGTCCCTGAATGTGTATTGAAAGGTTATGATAACTAGGAAAACAAACAAAAATATAAATAACCTTATGGATTTGTATATTATTTGTTCATTTATATTTAGATATTTATTGTAAACAAAAAAAAAAGTCCTATAAAACGGTTTTGTCCGTCCGTCTGTCCGTCTGTTAGCCTGATTCAACTCGAGAACGGTGAGAGATAGAGACAAACGGACAATGGCAATCGAGTCAGCATCGTTAAAAACCCCGAAAATGATATTAATTTTTTACCTATTTTTACTTTCCCGTTACGTATACCGTATATACCCTAAAATATAAGGTATTATTTAATTTTTTATATATACCCAAAGTCATAACAATCACGTGAATTAAGTTAATTAGATTCTCTTTCCTTGTCTAAGTTCGATTCGGTTACACACCAGTGGCGTATCAAAATGTATATTATTAGTATTTTCTTTATTTTTTCCTTAAAATAACTTTAACTACAAATTATCGGGTTTCTTCCGTTATCATATTTCCCAGATTTTTTATTATTCAAGTGAAAATAGGGCATATAAGGAATAATAGTAAAAAATAAAAAAAGATGGGAAAAAATAAGAAAAAATAGAAGAAATAGCAAAAAATTGGGAAAATAAAGAAAAATTGGGAAAAACAGAAAAAATAGGAAACAATAAGAAAACAGGAAAAAATAGAAAAAGCAGGAAAAAATGGGAACAGATATAAAAAATAGAGAAGAATTAAGAGAAAATGGGAAAATTAAAGTAAATTTGGAAAAATATGAGAAAACGGAAAAATAGGAATAAATAAGGAAATATAAAAAAAACTTGTGAAAAATGAGAAAAACAAGAAAAAATAGGAAATATTACAAATAGTTAGGAAAATATAGGAAAAATAAAGATATTCGGTAAAAATGGGATAAAAATTAGAAAAAATTGAAAAAAATAGGGAAGCATCATATAGAAATATAGGAAAAAATAAAGGAAAATTGTAAAAAACATAAAAAACAGGAAAAAATAGGAAAACCATTGGTAAAAATAGGGAAGTAGGAAAAAATTGAGAAAATTAAGGAAAATTGACAAAAATAGAAAAATATAGGGTTCAGATGTTTAGAAGTCTTATATTACATTATAGTAAATTTCTCGCTTGTTTGTTTTATAGGATAGTGAATTTTAATTTTTTTTATAAATAATAACTTTTGCATCTTTAATATTTCATGCCACAAAAGTAATATCTTTTCATTTCATAGGTAATTGCCAAGCATATAAAAGCTCAAGTTACCACAATTTAGTATCTAATAGTAATATCTAAAGACATAATTCTTAAATAGCGAGAAAAGAAAGACGGAGAAAGAACCAAAGCACTTATATTCCATTCGTAAAAAATCTTCCATTATATACAACTGAATTTATTCCTTATCCTCACGTGTGAAACCTGTTGAACAATAAATATGTGTGAGATAAATTCATTGTCACGCATGATTTCCTCACAATCAGTATCCCGGACAGAAATAACACAGAACAAAGACATCTTTATTAGATGGAAAGGGGTCATCCCCAAAAAATTTTGAGCACCTGTGTTACGTACAGGGTTGGACTTGACTATAAATATTTTTCTATATTTTTATATGCGAAATGAAGGTCAGTTAGCTAATTAAAAGTCAGAGGTGATTGAAAAATGTATCGATTTGATATTTAAATATTAGATTTTTGTCATTTTTTATTTTTGAAATCATCAATTATATTTTCAAAATATTGAAAAAATTTACAATTTAATTAAATTTTATACTCTTGTAAACGGTGTAAGGTAAATTTGGAATATTTTTAGTATTTTTTAATTATGCGTTGTTTCAAACATCTCAATTTTTATTTTTATTTTTTCTATAATTTTAGTATTAAAAATCTCAAAAAATCACATAATTACAATTTTTTATCCCCTTTCAAAAGACATATCTATAATTTTGATATTTGCAGTAATTTAAAACTAATTTTGTAATTTTACACCTTTTTTAATCAACTGTGTCATTCAAAACTTTCCTGGCTCGGCTGTAGTGAATAGAATTGTTTGTCATCAAAATAAAAAAAAAATCGGTTGTGTCACCCCAAAACTGTCCCGACGAGTATCCACGATATTCAGATATTTAATATTAAGATTTCAAATTTTGACATTTTTTTATTTTTTACAGGTGACAGTTGGAGACTGTTCTGAATAGAGTTTTTCAAGAGCTTTCAAATGATATATTGCAAGTCAAATTCCATGACATATTGCATCTGTCATTTTTTGATAGTGACACTTCCGTTTGACAGATGTCTTACAATAAACTAATGGGTTCTTCTGACAGATAACCCAAACCCATGTACCAAATTTCAGCTCAATATTGGATTAAACGTGTGGCCTCTATCGTGGAAGAATACACACAGACAGACAGACAGACTTCCATCTGGAAATGGTCTTATTCATCTCAGATGACCTCAAAATGGATATTTCCGTCTTTATCTCGAAAGTTTTTTTTAGCTAGTTCACAATACTTTCCAAAAAGTTCCAGATTTTGTAGATTTCAAAAATTTTAAAAACTGTGATCAAAATTTTAGGAAATTTGATAAAAATTTAAAAATTTCAAAAAAAAATCTAGATTTCAAAAATTTCAAGAACTTGATATACAAAATACAAAATTTCCGGAATTTTGACAAAAATTTAAAAACCTTCATTCAAAAATGTGTAAATATTTCAAAAATTTTAAGTTTGTAAAAATTTCAAGATTTTATAATGATTTCAAAAGTTTCAATAAAAAAAAAACTATAAAAATTTTAAAAACGTCTAAAAATTTCTAGATTCTGTAAAGATTTCAAAAATTTCAAGAACTGTGATCAAAAATTTCGGGAAATATGATAAAAATTTAAAAATTTCAATGAAAAATGTGTATAAATTTCAAAAATTTTAAAATTGTGTAAATATTTCAAGATTTTGTAATTATTTCAAGTTTCAATAAAAAAAAGAATAAAAACTTTAAAAAACGTGTAAAAATTTCCAGATTTTGTAGATTTCAAAAATTTCAAGAACTTTGATAAAAAATTTCAGGAAATTTGATAAATATTTAAAATGTTTTAATCACAAATCTCTAAATATTTCAAAAATTTCAAGATCTTTGATTAAAAGTTTCAGGAATTTTGATAAAACATTTAAAACTTTCAATGAAAAATGTGTAAATATTTCAAAAATTTTAAAAATGTGTAAAAATTTTATAATTTTATAAAAATGTAAAAGTTTCAATAAAAAATCTATAAAGATTTTAAAAATGTGTAAAAAGTTAGAGATTTAGTAAAGATTTCAAAAATTTCAAGAACTGAGATCAAAAATTTCAGGAAATTTGATAAAAATTTTAATAAAAAATCTCTAAATGTTCCAAAAATTTCAATAAAAAAATCTAGATTTCAAAAATTTTAAGTACTTTGATAAAAAATTTTAGGAATTATAATAAAAATTTAAAAAATTTTAATCGAAAATCCAAATATTTCAAAAAATTTAAAAATGTGTAAAATTTCAAGATTTTGTAATAATTTCAAAAGTTTCAATAAAAAAAAACAATTAAAATTTTAAAAACGTGTAAAAATTTCCAGATTTTGTAGATTTCAAAAATTTCAAGAACTTTGATAAAAAATTTCAGGAAATTTGATAAAAATTTAAAAAGTTTTAATCACAAATCTCTAAATATTTAAAAAATTTCAAGACCTGTGATTAAAAATTTCAGGAATTTTGATAAAACATTTCAAAATTTCAATGAAAAATGTGTAAATATTTCAAAAAATTTAAAAATGTGTAAACATTTTAAAATTGTATAAAAATGTAAAAGTTTCAATAAAAAATCTATAAAGATTTTGTAAAGATTTCAAAAATTTCAAGAACTGAGATCTAAAATTTCAGGAAATTTGATAAAAATTTTAATAAAAAATCTCTAAATGTTTCAAAAATTTCAATAAAAAAAAATTAGATATCAAAAATTTCAAGAACTTTAATAAAAAATTTCAAGAATTATGTTAAAAATTTAAAAAATTTCAATCGAAAATCCAAATATTTCAAAAAATTTAAAAATGTGTAAAATTTCACGATTTTGTAATAATTTCAAAAGTTTCAATAAAAAAATACTATTAAAATTTTAAAAACGTGTAAAAATTTCCAGATTTTTCATATTTCAAAAATTTCAAGAAGTGTGATTAAAAATTTCAGGAATTTTGATAAAAATTTAAAAATTTCAATGAAAAATGTGTAAGCATTCCAAAAATTTTACCCAAATTTTCCCTTCATTTTTTCTCCACTCTTTTTACGACTCTGTCTTTTGCCCTATTTCTCCCCACATTTTGAGTAAAACTATTGTTTTTTGCTCCACTTTTTTTCTACATTTTTTTTGTCCCATTTTTTTTTATCAATTTTTATAACTATTATGTTATGTCCCAATTTTTTTCGACTCTTGTTTTGTGCCCCATTTCCTTCTTTTTTACAACTATTGTTTTTTTGCCTCACTTTTTTCCCACACTTATTTTTACCCAATTTTTCCATTCATTTTTTACAACCTATTATTTTTTCCCACTTTTTTTTCGACTCTGTCTTTTGCCCTATTTCTCACACCTTTTGATTAAAACTCGTGTTTTTTTCTCCACTCTTTTCCTACACTTCTTTTTGTCCTATTTTTTTTCATCAATTTTTATACCCATTATGTTTTGCACAAATTTTTTTTATATAGACTTTTGTTTTTGTCCCATTTACTCTTTTTTACAACTATTGTTTTTTGCTTCACATTTTTCCCACACTTATTTTTACCCAATTTTTTCCCTTCATTATTTACAACTTATTATTTTTTCCACTCTGTTTTTTTTGCCCCATTTCCGCCCTACCCTTTGATTAAAATTATTGTTGCTTACTTCACTTTTTCCTCCTTTTTCCCACAATTTTTGTTTTTTTCGAAAATGTTTGCCCAATTTCCTCGCCCTTTGATTACAACTATTGTTTTTTACCCCACTTTTTGTTACTAATAATGTTTTTTGTCCCACTTTTGTCGCCCTTTTTTCCACTCGTTTTTTTTGTCCCATGTTTTTCTCCCCTTTTTTTACAACTATTGTTTTTCTTCCACGCCCCATTTTTTTCACGCTCTTGATTTTGCTCCATTTTTCCCATTTTCTTTGCTGGTTTCTTTCCCATCTTTTTTCCCACTTTTGTTTTTTATCCTACTTGTTTATGTAGACATTTAGAGGGTGGTGGAAACACTATTTGGATTCTGTAAACCGTTATAGATACCAAATTTGTGGAACAGCAAAAAAGATGTGTATTTTCCAGACCAATTGAATGGTTACTTCATAATTAAAATATCAGGACCGGTTTCTGAGATATTTAAAGAAAACCGAAATTGATGATTTTTATTTTATTTAATTACCACCTCAATTAATGTCAGAAAAAAACTTTGCAAGGTATTTTAATTGAAGGTCATAAATATTCATTTTTTAAATACGAATATGTACTTTTTATTTTATTTTTGAAATTTCCATTTTTTTCTCTATCTAATCATATTAGCTTTTGACAATGAACTGTACTTTAGTATCCTGTTTTATTTTCGCTGTAATCCTTTACAAAATTTGCACCACCCTGTATGTTAAATACGACATTTTAATTTTTTTCTATTTTTCCCACTTTCAAATTAGCAAAAAACTTACTATGAAAACCATTCGAATTTTAACCAATGCATGGTCCCGCAAAAAAAAACTAAACCAGTATTAAATTGAAATCACCAGGCAGCCAAATAAAAACGACACTTTGTGGCAAACAGCAAAATCCTGTTACCTTTCATGGTGGCTATCAAGAAATTTCACCGTTTGTACTTTTTACTGAAATCATAATAAACGCAAAGTATAGGTACTGTTTAGAATAACAATATATTGGATTAACCTCTTCTGCTTTTTGTTTAAAATCGAATACGGAAGTGGAAATACATAAAATCTACATATAACTGGTTACATTGGTGTTTTGTTTTCCAATAATGTAAACCCACGTAGCAAAACAATTGTATTTATCTTGAACTAAAATATATAAAATAGAAAGTGTATTTGATATAAGATATAAACTTATACATTTCTAAAACTCTTCAAATATAAACGACCACGTACATTCCATACAAGACTCATTTAGTTTGTTCATATAAAAGTTAAATATTAAATAAAATTCCATGGTTGAATAGTGAAAAAAATGGGGATTTCAAAAAAAGTAGTTGAAGACGAAACTTTGTTATGAAAAAATGGATACGTTATATAAATTTTTATGTGGTCATCAATAAAAAAGATGTACGGGCGCTCAGTTAATATTAACGATAGGAAGCTGCGATTTTCAACAATAGATTCTATATTTAATTAATAGCGCGACTGTAGCAATTTCTTTAAATTATTTTTAGTAAAAGTGATGTTTTTGTAGATAAATTTTGGTTGCTATATTAGGCGAGATCTCGGCCAAAAACGAATAATTATGTTTTGTGGCACCATTAGGGCCAAAGTTGGGGACTTAAAGCGCATTTACATAAAACCAAAAAATTATCTACATACCGGCGTTGAAATTTTATTATATAAATATTAGGAACGATATCATGAAACCCGTATTTTAAACCATAGAAATGAACTATT
Organism: Neocrepidodera transversa; assembly: GCA_963243735.1. Lineage (NCBI taxonomy): Eukaryota > Metazoa > Arthropoda > Insecta > Coleoptera > Chrysomelidae > Neocrepidodera > Neocrepidodera transversa. The sequence continues at coordinate 10,448,180 of OY725342.1, read as the reverse complement.
ATAGTTGTATTTGCCTGCCTACAATTCCATAAACTTAAAACATCTGCAAAACAAATGGGCCTAGAAAAAAGAAGAGAAACTATTTTAATGCTTATGGTCATGATTTATTTTTTATTAATTATAAATTTTATTTTTACTTGGATTCTGATTCAGTTTTTGGAACTTTTCTTTCATGTCGTATGCATTCGTAAAGTCTATACAAAGTCAACCCGAACAGATAATAAAAGACTCATGTACCGGGTTTGATAAATTTACTAGTTAATACCATATAAAATGGCCTAAAATTGTCCTAAATTGTCTAAAACTGCCCAACAATGGTCTAAAATGATAATAAAACGTTCTAAAGATACCAAATTGATCAGATAATTGTACAAAATAATCTAAAATGGCCTAAAATTGTCCAAAATGGTCTATCATTCCCCAAAAACGATCTAAAATTACCAAAATTGATCAGATAATATTTAAAAATAATCTAAATTTATCCAAAATGGTCTAGAATTGTCTAAAAATTGATTAAAATAATAATAAAATGGTTTGAAGTTACCTTGATCAGAAAATTGTTCAATATAATCTAAAATACACCAAAATTGTCCAAAATAGTCCCAAATTGTACAAAAACGGTCTAAAGTTACCTGAATTGATCAGAAAATTGATGAAAATAATCTTAAATTGCCTAAAATTGTTCAAAATGGTCTACCATTCCCCTAAAACGATCTAAAGTTACCTAAATTGATCAGAGACTTTTTTAAATAATCTAAATTTATCCAAAATGGTCTAGAATTGTCTAAAAATTGATTAAAAAGTTACCATGATCAGAAAATTGTTCAATATGATCTAAAATAGTCTAAAATTGTCCAAAATAGTCTCAAATTATCCAAAAACGGTCTAAAGTTACCTAAATTGTTCAGAGAATTGTTCAAAATAATCTATATTTATCCAAAATGGTCTAGAATTGTCTAAAAATTGATTAAAAAGTTACCATGGTCAGAAAATTGTTCAATATGATCTAAAATAGTCTAAAATTGTCCAAAATAGTCTCAAATTATCCAAAAACGGTCTAAAGTTACCTAAATTGTTCATAGAATTGTTCAAAATAATATAAAATTTATCCAAAATGGTCTGGAATTGTCTAAAAATTGATTAAAATAATAATAAAGTGGTTTTAAGTTATATTGATAAGAAAATAGAAGTATGAATATTTAACACGTTGACTGCCAACTATCAGATAACTTATAGTCAAACTACAAGATATCTCAAATTGTAAAAAAACGGTCTAAAGTTACCTAAATTGATCAGAGAATTGTTGAAAAAATCTAAAATGGCCTAAAATTGTCCTAAATGGTCTAAAATTGTCCAACAATGGTCTAAAATGATAATAAAAGGGTATAAAGTTACCCAAATTGGTCAGAGAATTGTACAAAATAATCTAAAATGCCCTATAATTGTCCAAAATCGTCTAAAATTCCCCAAAAACGATCTAAAGTTACCAAAATTGATCAGAGAATTTGTAAAAATAATCTAAATTTATCCAAAATGGTCTAGAATTGTCCAAAAATTGATTAAAATAATAATAAAATGGTTTAAAGTTACCTTGATCAGAAAATTGTTCAATATAATCTAAAATAGTGTAAAATTGTCCAAAATGGTCTCACATTGTCCAAAAATGGTCCAAAGTTACCTAAACTGATCAGAGAATTGTTCAAAATAATCCAAAATGGCCTAAAATTGTCCAAACAGGGTCTAAAATTCTTCAAAAACGACAATTTACTCGCGAATTTTAGCGAGTGGCTTGTGGCATTAGTGTCGTATATATTAACTTCCATTGACACCATTACTATTATTTTTATTATTATTATATTATTCAAGCTCTGAAAATTCAGATAATGAATCTTAACTTTTTATGAAATTCTCATTATCATTACTCTATATTACTAATAAAAAAAATATCCGTGTAGAGGTATACGAAAAATAAAATTAATTTAGAATATAAATTATATCACGCCGCCCATGCTTTACAATGAAGCCGCCGACGCGAAGCGCCACTGTGCCACCCAAATTGATGTACGGCCCTTAGGGGTGGGCCGTTTGAGGTAATTTTTTTTTTAAATGTTCGTCATAAAATTACCTATCGATCCCTCTTTCTCGATTTTTGCTTAGGGTCTTCATTTTCGCGGAATTTGACTCAAAAAATGGGTTTGCATGGAAACAACTAGATTTTTCGCAAAAAATGACCCTACGGAACACGAGATTGAGATTTTGCCGAATTTTTTTATGGGGAAATGCTCGTCTTGGAATACCCTACAAGACTATCTAGTTAGAAATTATACATTTTCTCATTAATAATAAAGTATAGTATAAAAAATGGCCATTTTTGTCAAAAAATTGAATCGCCAAAAAAAGTGTTCAAAATAATTTATGGAACCTTTCTGACCTTTTTCAGAATTACGGGAAAATTCGGAAAATCTCTGTATGTGGCCATTTTTTTGAATGTCCAAAAATGTGTCCAAAAGTTCTGGAAACATTTTTGCGGATTCCCAGAATGTGTACAAACAGTTTTTGTCAAATGAGAATTTTTTCCAATACTTTCCCAGTTTTCAATAGAACTATTTCTGATATGTGAAATTTTTTGGATGATTGTGGCCATTTTAAGGGCAACGGAAAATTTTTGTCCGAATTCTGCAGTCTTGTAGGGTGTTCCAAGACGAGCATTTACCCATAAAAAAGTCCGGCAAAATCTCAATCTCGTGTTCCGTAGGGTCATTTTTGTGCGAAAAATCTAGTTTTTTCCATGAAAACCTATTTTTGGAGTCAAATTCCACGAAAAAGAAGACCCGAAACAAAAATCGAGAAAGAGGGATCCATAGGGATATTATGACGAACTTTAAAAAAAAAATCACCTCAAACAGCCCAACCTTAAGGGGCATACATTAATTTGGGTGGCTTCGAGCCACTGTCCGGTAGATATTTAATTTTTATACCGTTGGAATTGACTTCGTATAGACTATAAATCCTGATTTATTAATTTAGTGATTGTGAAAAATAATTAACTTTATACAGGGTGTTTACAAATGACGCTTACAGCGTTTATCAGCAGATAAAATTACACAAAATAATATCACCACATTTACTTTTTGAAATACAGGGTGTTAAAATTATAAAAAATTAAATGATTTTATTTGATAAATTTAAAATGAATGAATATATTGATTTGAAATTTTGCAGGTTTGTTTTAATGTTTAATGTTTTAATGAAAAAAAAAAAACATTAATCCAGCGGTGTGCATTTGGAAGAATATGTCATCTTTCTCCTCCTATTTTTTACGCCCCTGGCATTTGAAGATATTTTAATTTTTTTTGTATGTATTATCATTATTTCGCACGACAGCGCTGAAGAGTACTTGGTGCATCCCTGGGCACTCTGTTCGTGGCAAAAAAAATTATACTAAAGGGTAAAATAAGAATAAAATATTATCAAATAGAAAAAATAACATTAGCATCCTATTTTAGAACAAAGAAAGTGATTTAAAAATGTCCTAATTAAAAATACACAAACTATCTTAGTCCACTAAAACCTTTAATTAAAACGACAAAAAAAAAGAAACATTTCATTGTCCGTCGTCACACACCTTTTCCATTATCTGAAGAATTCCAACATGGTTGGTTACAAGGAAAAATGTGCATAGTTCTTTTCAGAGACAAATATCTAACACGGTGCTGCGTTGCCTTGGGGCAGGGTATGTTGTTCGCGGTTAAGTAACGCATAGCTCAGCAGGACTCTACTACAAGCAGGCAACGAGCACAAGTTTGTCAATTGTCACCTGCACCTTGTACTTGCGCCCGCCTGTCCAACAACATACACACATATCACTGGTTGTCATTGCTGTAGACAAAGGGGATATTGTAGGGAGTTTGTTCATTGTTTTTATAAACCTCGAAATAGAATTTATTATTATTTTTATTAGTAATCCAATACAATCTGAATAGACACATAATAATAAATTTAATTTTTTTAATATAAAAATAATGAAGTGTAATTTTAACTTTTAATAATCTAGTGAAACTTTACATATTACGAACAAAAATGGATAATTCAAAAGTTACTCACGACAAAATCTATTGTAAAATTATGTTTAAGCAGGATAAAGTAAGGGGGTTTAAATTTTTCATGCGCCACTGATCGTTAGGTTACGTTTAGTTGTGATTCGTTTTGTGTATATGTTAGGTTGCTATCTTTACATGGGTACATCTCGAAAAACAACGGCTGTAATTGAAGTATCGGAGATTAGCGATTGTTGAATAACGTCGCCATTATTGTAAAATATATGAGAAAAGCGAATTGTATTTTGCATTGTTAATTTTATATAACAAAAGCTAAAACTTTCATATATTATTATGATCTGCATTTTTATTATTTTTGGGGTAGGTTCTAATCTAAATAAAAAAAATCGGCTGTGTCACCCCAGAACTTTCCCGGTTCGACCGTAGAGAATATGTTATTTATTATTATTATTATTTTAATTACAAAATACTAAGCATTACATTAATTTATGGAACACATTTAAAATAGCGAGCCGATGGTGAATGCGTCTACCGAATTGATATTTCACTGTTGATAATGACATAAGCTGCGCAATTCGGGAAAAATTTGCATACAATAGTAGCGACGAGGAACTATGAGGAATTCGATAAAAAGTTAAACACAAAAGTTAAAGAAAATTTGATGCTTTACAACTATGCCCCAGAAAATTTCGCATTAAAATGCATTGTTTGTCCTCAAAATCAAGAAAAACTAGAGAAAACATACATGCACATTTTTTACGCGCCCTCTAGTGGCGCAATTATTGGAAATTCTGGAAAAAGCTTAAGACAAAAGTTGTAGGGAATTTTATGCTCTAAAATGTTGTGCTACAACATTTTGCACTTAAGTGTATTGTTTGTCCTCAAAATCAAGAAAAACTAGAGAAAACCTACATGCACATTTTTTACGCGACCTCTAGTGGAGCAACTATTGGAAATTCTGGAAAAAGTTTAAAACAAAAGTTGTAGGGAATTTTATGCTCTAAAACTTTGTACTACAACATTTTGCACTAAAGTGTATTATTTGTCCTAAAAATCAAGAAAAACTGGAGAAAACATACATGCACATTTTTTACGCGCCCTCTAGTGGCGCAACTATTGGTAATTCTGGAAAAAGCTTAAGACAAAAGTTGTAGGGAATTTTATGCTCTAAAATGTTGTACTACAACATTTTGCACCAAAGTGTATTGTTTGTCCTCAAAATCAAGAAAAACTAGAGAAAACCTACATGCACATTTTTTAGGCGCCCTCTAGTGGAGCAATTATTGTAAATTCTGGAAAAAGTTTAAAACAAAGGTTGTAGGGAATTTTATGCTATAAAACTTTGTACTACAACATTTTGCACTAAAGTGTATTATTTGTCCTAAAAATCAAGAAAAACTGGAGAAAACATACATGCACATTTTTTACGCGCCCTCTAGTGGCGCAACTATTGGTAATTCTGGAAAAAGCTTAAGAAAAAAGTTGTAGGGAATTTTATGCTCTAAAATGTTGTACTACAACATTTTGCACCAAAGTGTATTGTTTGTCCTCAAAATCAAGAAAAACTAGAGAAAACCTACATGCACATTTTTTAGGCGCCCTCTAGTGGAGCAATTATTGTAAATTCTGGAAAAAGTTTAAAACAAAGGTTGTAGGGAATTTTATGCTATAAAACTTTGTACTACAACATTTTGCACTAAAATGTATTATTTGTCCTAAAAATCAAGAAAAACTGGAGAAAACATACATGCACATTTTTTACGCGCCCTCTAGTGGCGCAACTATTGGTAATTCTGGAAAAAGCTTAAGACAAAAGTTGTAGGGAATTTTATGCTCTAAAATGTTGTACTACAACATTTTGCACCAAAGTGTATTGTTTGTCCTCAAAATCAAGAAAAACTAGAGAAAACCTACATGCACATTTTTTAGGCGCCCTCTAGTGGAGCAATTATTGTAAATTCTGGAAAAAGTTTAAAACAAAGGTTGTAGGGAATTTTATGCTATAAAACTTTGTACTACAACATTTTGCACTAAAGTGTATTATTTGTCCTAAAAATCAAGAAAAACCGGAGAAAACATACATGCACATTTTTTACGCGCCCTCTAGTGGCGCAACTATTGGTAATTTTGGAAAAAGCTTAAGACAAAAGAGTTGTAGGGAATTTTATGCTCTAAAATGTTGTACCACAACATTTTGCACCAAAGTGTATTGTTTGTCCTCAAAATCAAGAAAAACTAGAGAAAACCTACATGCACATTTTTTACGCGCCCTCTAGTGGAGCAACTATTGAAAATTCTGGAAAAAGTTTAAAACAAAAGTTGTAGGGAATTTTATGCTATAAAACTTTGTACTACAACATTTTGCACTAAAGTGTATAGTTTGTCCTTAAAATTTAAAAAAAGTAAAAAATTGTTACATATGCATTTAATCAATGTCGGTCTGGAGGACCTTCTACTCTACCAATTTAAACCAAAATCTAATGGTCGCATTCTAGGCACACACCGACCCTCCATACCCAATTTCAGCTTGATTGGTCAAACGGTTCGGCAGTTATCGTGGAAGATTACACACAGACACACAGACAGACCAAGCGCTGGAAATGGTTTTAATCTTCTTGGCGGACCTCAAAATGGATATTTCCATCGATATCTCAATTTTTTTTTGCTCGTTCACCTTACTTTCCCTTTGATGGGTCCGGGAGAGTAAAAAATCATAAAATTTTACAAAAATTATAAATACTTAATAAATTTTATGTCTTATGTTGATTTTCCCTTTTTCCTCTTATCTAACTTTGTTGACCTTATTTAGAAATAATCCTACCTCTCCTAATTTCTTATTTTTTATGTTCTTAATTGTTGTTCCTCTTCTTTATAGATTTATTTGCAACCAGTATCCCCCAAACTATATTTATTCTTAACTAATTTCTTTTTTATGTCCCTTATGGTTAGTATTTTTATTAAATTTAAATACAAATTTATAAATTGTAAATAATTGTTTTATTTATCCATTAACATTCAAATTCATATATATTCAGGTTAATTTACATTCAATAATTCCCTTTCTTCAAACAAATTTCAAACTTTTTATTTTTGACAAAAGTCTCCAAAAACCTTATGACTTTTTTATATCTAATTCATTCCGCCCTTAATTTCTAAATTTAAATAAATGTTATTTGTATTAAAATTTCATAAGAATTGTTCATTAAAAAAGATATTTCCTTATATACCCAGTTATTTTAAATTAAGTCATTATATTCAACTATAAAACCTAAATAAATACAATATACAATCGTAAAAAATTGTTACGTTTTTTTTTCTCTGTGCCGTATTTTCATTATTCCTCTACTCAGTATATTTTAATTTCAGACTCACTTGATATCCCTTCTCAAGATCTCCCTCTCTTCTAGGTATTACTATAAAATGTCTTTCCCATGTTAACAATTCTCTCTCTTTCGCTCTTCAGTTAAAACAATTGACTTCTATATCGTCTGTGTCGCTTATTGAAAATTTCTTCTCTTGCTCTCGTTATATAGGGTAAGTTTTTATTATATTATATTTTCACTTAGGCCCCCTGTTATCATTATTAATTATTTCAACGATTTAATATTTATTTACTGTTGTTTTTAATTTTTTTTTATATATTATTATCTAATAAATCATTACGATATAGTTTAAAGTTTTAAGCACAGAAAATATAGAATATTACTTCATTATAGGACTAATAGGTAAAAATAAATGTATAGTCGGTGTAAATACAATGATTCTATTTAAAAAACATTTTCTCTGTTGTATTGAAATGAAGAAAATAAAAAATAACTAAAATTTTGAAATGTATGTTTAACAAGTTCCACAAATACCCAGTCAGCAGTTAACTGAAGGTGGAACAATGTAAAAATAATATTAAACAGTAAAATTGATGTTCGACGAGAATTTAATATAGAAGTACTAAGATACAAAAAAAAACAATCTCCGGTTCAGGTAAAATAAAATGTCCGATGGTAGATTTGTCTTTATATTTTAATCTACTAATGAATAAAAAATAATAAAAGGAATAAAAAACTCAGGGTCTGTGGCTATAGTGAAATAATAAAAAATAATATCCCAGACATAAAAATGGCGAGTTTGGAGAAAAAAACATTTTCTGTTTCTGTTTCTGAGACCAAATTTCTTATTTATGAATTTTTCTTCATTCACTTCACTTTTTACTTACAATTTCTAAAAACAAATTATCCATACTCAAATGTGGTAAAAATTATTCAATGAATAATGAAGAACTAGGTCATAACACAATAATTTAATGAAGGTAACACATTTTAATACGGGACGGCGACATGTTTCGGCCAATCATTAGCCATCCTCAGGCCTATAATACAAATTGGCACTAGTTAGAAATACAATAAAAATCACTCTCAAATATGATTACTTACAAATTGGTTACTTCACAACAAATAATTATGAAGCTGGATGATTATAAATGGTATGAATTTGAATGGATAAATATATAATACGTAACATATTGAAGAACCAATAAAAAAATTTTAAAAAACAAATACTTATTTACGTTAAATTAAATTAAACCAAATTGGAGAAAATCACAACCAGTATTTCGTCTCCATTATGGAGGTACAATTATGATACAGTAGTCAAAGTGCATCCCACGATGCACTATCAAAATTGGCTGATGAGAACTGACAATTTAATGTTGACATATGACAGACTGAAAAATTTGACACATTGAACCACAAGGAAGGGGGCATCGGACAAAGAACTGGAAAAGGAGTAGAAGAAAAAGAAAAAAGCAACAAAATGAAAATGGAAGAGAAGAATTGTAACCAAAATATTGTCAAGTGGATAACAACAAAACATTAGAAGAGTAAATTTAGAAATAAATAATTTTCAGCAGGATGCAGCTGTTCATTTAGACAATAAACATTATTATTAGAAAGGGCTTTCTTGATTTTAAACATATCAAGTAGATTTAACTGCAATGATGTAAAAGAGAAGCGTTAATGTTAAAGTATGAATGTCTAGATTCCAGAATGTGATTTGCATAAGCTGATGGAGAATTTACAATGTCGGTATGCCAAAAATTATCTATGTAACTCGCACATAAAAAAGTGCGAGTTTCTTCTAGTTTCACAAATATAAGTAGCATTACAATCTAGACATGAGAGACGATAAACTTCAGGTTTGTGTAAAAATGGGACTGTATTTTTAGAATTTACTAGAATACTAGTAAATTCTAAATTGCCAATTGCCGCATGGTAGAATTACGCAGTTAATAATTAAGAATTCCTCTTTAAAATAATTTTTATAGTGCATCGTAGGATGCACTTTGACTACTGTATCATAATTGTACCTCCATAATGGAGACGTAACACTGGTTGTGATTTTCTCCAATTTGGTTTAATTTAATTTAATGTAATTAAGTATTTGTCTTTTAAAAAATGTTTATTGGTTCCTCAATATGTTACGTATTATATTTATTGATTCAACTTATACCATTTATAATCATCCAGCTTCATAATTTTTTGTTGTCAAATAACCAATTTGTAAGTAATAATATTTGAGAGATTTTATTGTATTTCTAACTAGTGCCAATTTGTATTATAGGCCTGAGGATGGTCAATGATTGGCCGAAACATGACGCCGCACCGTATTAAAATGTGTTACCTTCATTAAAGTATTGTGGTATGACCTAGTTTTTCATTATTCGTTGTACAATTTTTGTCAAAAAGAAAAAAAAAACTGTTCAGTAAAGAAAGTTGCATTATTTTTACCCTGTATTATATTTAATTACCCTTTAAATTTGAAGTGGGAATACCCTTTAGATGGAGATGACAGTTTTACACACCAAGTGGTTATTAATTTTTAGTACAGACAAACAGAATAATTTTATAATCAAAAACGAGCATTTGCTAATTTTTCGAAATGCTTCACTGGCAAAAAAATTTCATTTTAATGCTTATTAAGTAATGTTGATTTATGCATTTTGTAATGAAAACAATACTAAAAACTTTTATATAATTATTTTTTATATTCTATTTATAGTTTGTATTGTGTTTAATAATTAAAAAAATATTAAAATTATACCCATAGTATAAGCAATAAGAAAATTTCACTTACCCCAAGTAATTATCTATTTTTCAAGTAATGATATATCGTTGCTTACCTGCAAACAAAAATAAAAAAAATTAAAAAAGGGAAGTTTCACAAGGAAATACAATAACATAACTATTGTCAATTAATGTTTAAAATCAATCAAATGGAATGATAGGTCAATCATTTAAGACGGAATTAGCATCCCATGATTTTCATAACAAAAACTATTAATTAACTAAATGTTCGATAGATGGTGATTAGACGTTCTTTCTGCTTAAAAATTTAAATGTTTATTATCCTCCAATAATACTTGCTTAGTTGCCAGGTGTTACGATCGCCGGGTTTTAATTTTGAGTGACTTTGGAATTGAGTGAAGATTTTTATGACACCATTAAATTTCCCTGGCAAAAAACTGCTGACCAAAAGTCCGACATATAAACTCTACTGTTAAGTATTTTAAGATCTCTGTCCAAGCGCCCGACACGGGATTTGTCGGCCCCTGGAGTATTTATTTCTCTACTAAAGCTGCCCGAGCAAGTGGTCTTCACACTATAAACGGAAGATGGCGCCTGAGGCAATCCGAAACCTGAACTAAGGCGCCAACAGACCGCAAAGAGCGTTATAACCCAGTTCCTGAAATATTTTCTATAGCGATTTTTGATGCCTTTTTAAGGTTAAATTTTCACAATTTTGTTCTTTTTTCTATTTTCCAATACATCCAGGAACTAATTTAATACGACTAGTACATTATAAAAGCAAATCCGCATATATTTATGGTTGAAAAAATTTTCTATGCTTATCCATTTTCTAACGCCACCTTAAAGTGAATCTATGATTCAGACAGAATACAAAAATTAGCGAAATTAAATTATGTAAAATTACTTTTTGTCTTATTCATACTATTTCATGTCATTTAAGTACTCTCTATTCATATATTGTTTATGTCACTTTAATAGCACCTTATTCTCACCAGGATCACCACGATAATCGTGGGATCCACGTCTTACTTTATGAAATAACATTTAAAGATATTTATGGTTTCTAACACCTGCAGCACAAGATTATGAAACAGTTGTTTTATTAATAGTTATTACAATTTTGACATATGAGGACGATTTATATTTCAAAATTAAAATCTCAGAAATCTACATTTTTATATGATAATAAAATTCCTGAAATATTTGTATTCACGAATAGTTTTTCAGATATTTAATTCAAACCCATATATCAAATTTCAGCTCAATCGGTTTAAACGTTTTGCTTCTATCGTGTAAGAATACACACAAACAGATAGACTTTCATCTGGAAATGGTCTTAATAATCTCAGGTGACCGCAAAATGGATATTTCCATCTTTATCTCGAAAATTTTTTTAGCTAGTTCACAATACTTTCCCCGGAGGTGGGTGACGGGAAAGTAAAAACTCATAACATCTCAAATGTCAAAAAATCTCAAATGTCAAAAAATCACAAATCTCAAAAAATTTCAAAAAATCTCAAAAATCGAAAATCTCAAAATAGGTAATACCTCAAAACCATAAAAAATATCAAAAATCAAAAAATTTTTCAAAAAATCTAACAAATTTTCAAAAAAAAAATTAAAAATTTTTTTAACATCTCATAAATCTCAAAAATATCTAAAAAATTCTTAAAAAATCTAAAAATTCAAAAACATCTCAAAAACTCAAAAAACCTTAAAAAATTTCAAAAATAAAATCTGAAATAATCTTAAAAAACCTCAAAAAATCAAAAAATTTGAAAAAATCTCAAAAAACCTCTGAAAATCTCAAATATCTCAAAAATTCTTTAAAAACCTCAAAAAGTTTCAAAAAAACTCAAAGAATCATAAAAAAATTTAAAAATCTCTAAGAATTCTCAAAGAATTTCAAAAGATTCAAAGAGTCTTAAAAAACTCAAATGAATTTCAAAAAATCTTAAAAAAATCTGAAAATACAAGAAATCCCAAATAAATCTCAAAAAATCTTAAAACACTTCAAAAAAATCTATAAATTCTTAAAAAAATCTAAAAAGTCAAAAAGAATCTCAAACAAACTCAAAAAACTTTTAATAATCTCAAAAAAAATCTAAAAATCTCAAAAAATCTCAAATCATCCCAAGACTCAAGAAATCTCCAAAAAATAAAAAAATTTAAAAAATGTCAAAAATCAAAAATGTCAAAAAAGGTAAAACCATAAAAAACATCAAAAATCAAAAAATCTTCAAAATTTCTCAAAAATTTTCAAAAAAAGTGTCAAAAAATTTTTAGACGCGTCAAAAACATCTCAAAAATCTCTAAAAATTCTAAAAAATCTAAAAATTCACAAAGAATTTAAAAAAATTTAAAACGCCAAATCTCAAAAAATTAAAAATAGTAAAGTCTCCGAAACTCAAAAATGTGATCAAAAAATCTCTAAAAATTCAAAGAAGTCAAAAAATCTCAAAAATTCACAAAAACATTAAAAAAATTCAAAAATAAAATCTGACAAAATCTTAAAAAAGCTCAAAAAATGTGAAAAATCTCAAAAAACCTCAAAAAATCTCAAACATCTCAAAAAACTCAACCAAACTCAAAAATTCTTTAAAAACCTCACAAAGTCTCAAAAAACTCAAAAAATCTTAAAAAAATTTAAAAATCTGATAAAATCTCTAAAAATTCTTAAAGAATCTCAAAAAATTCAAAGCGTCTTAAAAAACTTTTTTACAAATTTCAAAAAACCTTAAAAAACATTAAGAAATCTGAAAAAAACTCAAGAAATCTCAAATAAATGTCAAAAAATATTAAAACCCTTCAAAAAATTCTCAAAAGAATCTATAAATTATTAAAAATCTAAAAAGTCCCAAAGAATCTCAAACAATTTCAAAAAATCTCAAAAACCTCTAAAAAAAATCTCAAAAAATCTCAAATAATCCGAAGAAATCTCAAGAAATCTCAAGAAATCACAAAAAATTCAAAAAAACTCAAAAGAGATAAAATACCTCAAAATCATAAAAAATCTCAAAAATCTCTAAAATTTTCAAAAAGAAATCTCAAAAAACTTTTAGACGCTTCAAAAACATCTCAAAAATCTCTAAAAATTGTTAAAAATCTAAAAATTCACAAAGAATCTCAAAAAATTTAAGACGTTAAATCTCAAAAAATTCAAAATAGGGAATGTCTCAGAAACTCAAAAATTTGATCAAATAATCTCTAAAAATTCAAAGAAGTCAAAAAAACTCAAAAACTTACAAAAACCTTAAAAAATTTCAAAAATAAAATCTGAAAAAACCTCAAAAAATATAAAAAATCTCAAAAACCCCAAAAAATCTCAAACATCTCAACAAACCTTAAAAATTCTTTAAAAATGTCAAAAAAAAACTCAAAGAAACACGAAAAATCTTAAAAAAAATTAAAAATCTCATAAAAGCTCTAAATATTCCCAAAGAATCTCAAAAGATTCAAAACTCACATGAATGTCAAAAAATCTTAAAAGATATTAAAAAATCTGAAAAAAAACTCAAGAAATATCAATAAATCTCAAAAAAACACAAAAAATCTCAATAACAAATTGAAAAAAAAATCCACAAAATTGGTAAAGATTGTAAAAAAATTGTAAAAATTGAAAAAATCCAAGAATACAGTTTTAAATTTTGACATTTTTAAATTTTTGACATGTGACAGTTGGAGAAATAATATTGACTGTTCTGAAGGGCTCTCAAATGACATATTTCAATTCAAATTCCGTGACATTTTGCATCTGTCATTTTTTGAAAGTGACACTTCCATTTGATTGATGTCGTACAAAGTCTAATCAGTAACCCGAACCCATATACCAAATTTCAGTTCAATCGGATTAAACGTGTGGCCTCTATCGTGGAAGAAAACACACAGACAGACAGAGAGACTTCCATCTGGAAATGGTCTTAATAATCTCAGATGACCTCAAAATGGATATTTCCATCTTAATTTCGAAATTGTTTTTAGCCCTTCTTGGAGGTGGGTCGGGAAAGTAAAATGCTCCGTTATTGATAATCTTCACCAGGAAAAAATTAATGATTTTACTAAGTAAGGTAACTGACCCCTTGTAGATAACTATTAAAATGTTTACTAGTTTTATTTTTAAACATAAAATTTTTGTATGTTTGTCCATTTTCCATTTCGTACTATCCGTTCATTAATTAAAGTCTCCCTCACTATATTTTGCGTTAAAAAGAGAGTGCAAGAGAAGCGCCATCTTCGCCCCGTTACAAGTCAAAAGCAAAGTTGACCGCACCGATAATTAGATACAGTGTCCTCTCATTAGCTTATTGATTAGTCTATTGTCTATGGACCCGTGTACTCACTCAGAACATTAGTTGTCCCTTAAAGTTCACGAAACTAAATTATCTGCAGAATAATGGACAAAGGTTTGGAAAGGAAAGAGGGATGGGGAGTGACGAAACCTTAGCACAACCGCCTACGTTTCCACACGCCAGACTCGCTACTGCTGGTGCAACACAATAAATGACTTGATTATGTTCTCCGAATTGAGTTAGTGAAATACATTTGACTTTAATCGAAGTTTTATTGATTTACATCAGATAAATTGGCTTATTTTATGGGGTTTATTGAAAATGTAGGACAGAGTAATAGGAAATTGGAAGAATGCTAAATTCTTGCTTGTTTTAAATTTATTGGAATTGCATATTCGTTATATTTATTTATACATTTCATAGCACTTTAACGCTATTTAGCCAACAAAAAAGCAAGTTATTGTTAGTGTGTCTGTTTGTTAGTATGTGTATCTGTCTGTGAGAGCACTCACGGCCGTTTCACTTAACTGATGTGCTTCCAACTTGGAATGTAGATACCTAACCTACAGTAGTTTTATTACAGCCACCGGAATAAAGATGTTTCAACAATCTCTGTGTGACATTAACTGGAGTTTCTTTTGTGATAAAAGTAACGATGTAACGTTTTTGTCAACTTTTCTCATAAAAACTTACCAAAATCTAAGTTCAAAATGCTTTCCATTGAAAAAATGTAAGCGAAATTTTAAAAACTCACCTGTACATTGGTTTAACAGAGACGTAAAATGTTTAAGAAATGACCTTTCCACCATTAAATTAATAACTGATGTTACAAAAGATCCAATCGTCTTTAAAACTTATAAAAACTAAAAAGCGAGTATAATGATAAATAAAGAACTGCAAAAAGAATTGCTTATACATTACTCGAGCAGATAATAAAGCCAAGGCATGCTGGCAAATAATCAATTTTGAACGTAATTATCCTAAAAAAAATATAGTAATTCCTGATTTCACACCCAATGAGGTGAATAATTTCTTTAGCAATATCGCAGACAATATCATAAGAACTATTCCTAATATTTCAAATAGTGAACTTCTACGTTTTAAAAACTTTCCTATGCATTGTTGCTCATTTTTCTTTCACCCTGTGCTAGAATCTGAAGTTCTTCACGCAATAAATTCTTTAAAAAATTCTAAATGTACCGATACACACGATTTAAATAGTAAAATTTTAAAAGAAACTTCTAATATTATAATTAAACATTTTACTAAACTGGTTAATTTAATTCTATCCACTGGCATATTTATTGAAGTTTTGAAATACTCCAAAGTATTACCCCTTTTCAAAAAAGGTGATGTTTCGGTAATGGACAATTATCGTCCAATAAGTATTGTTTCAATTTTTGGGAAAGTAATTGAAAAGATTATTAAAAGTCAACTGTACAATTATTTTGATATAAACAATTTCTTCAGTGACTCCCAATATGGTTTTAGACGTTCTCGTCGTACCACACAAGCTGTGTTCAATGTGGTGAGCGATGTAGTTGAGGAACTTGAACAGGGAAATCTCACAGCTGTAATGCTTTGTGACCTGTCAAAAGCTTTTGACTGTGTCTCACATGACATTCTAATAGAAAAACTAAGCTTCTATGGAGTTAGGGGAATTCCACTTGCTCTGATAAGTTCATACCTCAGTAATAGACAACAAACTGTAATGATTAATGGCGTTAAATCTGACTTTCAGGCCGTGAGGCACGGAGTTCCACAAGGTTCTATTCTAGGCCCCCTTTTATTTGTTATTTATGTCAATGATCTAAGCCGTTTTATGCTACCTTATAAATCAGTTTTATTTGCTGACGATACAACATTCATTTTAACAGACAAAAATAAGACAAACTTAATTTCTTCAGTCAATGAGGTTGCTTCAAGAGCTAATACGTGGTTCTTTACTAATAAATTAAAACTTAACAATGACAAAACTCAAAATATGCAGGTATCTGCCAATAATCAAATTATCTCAAACTGTGAAACAAAAAACGTGAAATTACTTGGTATTATGTTGGATAACAAGCTGAATTGGTCTGCCCACATTAATCAAACAAAGAAAAAACTTTCAAGTTCTCTATTTATTCTTCGACAATTGAAGAAAATTACTAATTTTAATACCCTTAAAACAACGTATTTTTCTCTTTTTTACTCCCACGTCATTTATGGTGTATCACTTTGGGGAAACTCTTCTCAAGCTATTCAAATTTTTCGGATGCAAAAAAAAGCAATTAGAGTACTAGCAAACACTGGTTTTCGGGAACATTGCCAACAAAACTTCATAAAATTTAAAATTATGCCAGTACCTACTTTATTTTTACATTATACACTTGTTGAAATTCATAACAGACAGTCAACTTTGCTGAAACAATCCGATATCCACAATACACGTAATGCCGATTGTATTAGAAATAATCGTTTTAGGTTATGTCTGTCCGAATCTAATTCGTTAAATTATAATTTATTCAATATCTTACCACAAGATGTTAAAAATTTGAGTACTAATGCTTTCAAAAAAACTTTAAAGAAATATCTACTGAGACATTGTTTTTACTCTGTTAATGAATATGTAGCTCATTTTCGGTCTATGAAGAATCTCACCATTCACTCTGTATGACAATATTAATATTCCATAATTTTAATTAAATAACTTTTATTTTATTTTAATTTATTTCGATGTTTTGCCAAATTTATGTGTAAATTTATTTAGTGTTTATGTTTTAAGTTTCATGTTAATTATTTTAAAATTGTTTTAAGAAAAAATATGACTTGCTACAAACATATTATGTATGTAAGGTAGTTAAATAAATTCTATTCTATTCTATTCTATTCTATTCTATTCCATTCTATTCTAAGGGTCATACCTCAGTCGATTTTAAATTTGAGCCCTGTAGGTCAAAGTGAGCCAAAGATATGGGAATTATTGTGAAGTAAGTTTTCGTTCAGAAGTTTACATCCCTCGAGTTTTTAAGACCAATTTATTTTAATTAATGCTTAATTACGTATGCAGTGTGTGAAAAAAAAGTATTAGTTGCGCATACAATATTTTTTCTACTACCACAAATTTTTAGGTATTAATTAAAATATAAGTAATGGAGAATATTACTTGTCAATGTACCTTAAAAGTAATAGCCAATAGCAATTGGTTTTGATTAAAACACCACTTTCCTTTTTTATATACAGTGTGTCCACTTAAGTCCGCAACATATGGGAAACGTTTTATTATTATTTTAACGACAAAAAGTCATTCTTTATACAAGTTCTATATGGTCGAAAAACCTAGAATGCAACCATCAGATAATACATTTTTTGAGCCGTATACGAGATGTCTCAAAAAATGTATTTAAATGTAAACTAGTGTTTAATAAACAGTTTTGTTATAAAAAATTCGATAACATTTAAGTTTCCCAACTTCTGTGTTGCAGCATTTTGATGATGTTTTAAAATAATTGATACACATAACAAAATAATTAATTTTACAATTATTAACTTGATTATAGTGCTAAATAATAATTACGTTCTTAACAATAATTACAAAAAAAATTGTACGTAATTGCTTTTCTATCAATTCACGTACCCTTCTCTATCAATACAAGTTTCCGTTCTACGATAAAATTCTCTTAACACATTTCTAATCATATTCGGAGTTATAGTCTTCCAAGTAACCCCAATAAAAATAATCTAACGGGGTTAAATCAGGCGTTTAATGTTAGATATGTAAATATCGGCATTTATTACTATTGTAAAATTGTCGTTTTAAACTTTATGTATACATGGCTATATTTTGAACATAGTTTACAATTTTAAATAAATTTTCTTGGTAAATTTTTTCGATATTATTAAAAATAAAGGTACTTTACTTTTGAACAAAATTCATGTTTTTTAACGCACCTCGTATACGGCTCTAAAAATATATTATCTGATAATTGCATTTTAGGTTTTAGATCATGCAGAATTTTTTATGAAGAATAACTTTTTTCTTAAAACTGATAATAACAATTGAAAAACGGCATTACTTTTGCCGAGTTTTCGAAAAATTAAAGATATACTTTAGTATATATTGTATAAGTAGCGGGAAAGTAAAAATAGTTACAAGATTAATATCATTTTTGGGGTTTTTAATGATGATGAATTGATTACCGTTGTCCGTTTATCTCTCTCTCACCGTTCTCGAGTTGAATCAGGATAACAGACGGACGGACAGACAAAACCGTTTTATAAGAGTTTTTTTCTTCGAAAACTAAAAAGTTTCCCATATGCGAACTTAAGTGGATACACTGCATACACAGTGTGTCGCATTTTTACCACATTTTTAAAATTTGCTGATTGATTAGTTAATTTTTTTGATATCCAACATAAATGTAAACTTTAAACTCAGCCTACTAAAAAATCGTAAACATCAAGTTTTATCGCGAAACTAGCATTTTTAATTTTTTCATTATTTTATCGCCAAATTCATGGAAACTAAAAACAATGACACATTTTCTAATAGTCCATGAAGGCTAAAGTACATTTTTAATAGAAAAAAGTATACGAAGCTAAATTAAGTTTTTTGCACCTCGGGTACTAAAACATGCTTTTTACTCCTTCATTTTGGAGACCTAAGTGCCACTTTTGCTCCCTTGGGATTAAAATACTTCCAGTCCTTCGTCCGAGGGATTAAAAAAAATTTAGTCCCTCGAATAGTAAAACCAATAAAACCATAGCAAACTATTTTACTCGGGGGTAACTAGACCTCGTTTATAAGCGAATAATTTTTTATTTTTTTTTATATATAATCAGTGACGTATTCTGCAATTTTACATTTGTCATACCTTATTTGAATGTTATTTTACACATAACCTCAAAATTAAAAGGATATATGTTAAGGATTGTTTTCAATGACGCATGTTAAGGTGTGTTTGTATGAATAAATTGCTAATGCCAAAAATTATATTTAGCTTTATGTATTGCGTACCTTTTTATATAATTTAGTAATTTTTTTTTACCTTCAAACCTACGTTTTTTTAACTGAGTTTTTTCAAATTTCTTGCTCGGGGATGTTTAATGTTCCTGAGCATGATTTTTTACTAAATTAAAAAAATTACGGATGATCGAATCGTGATTAAATGGCGAAAAAAATGTGTTATAGGAATATATTTTTGGGGTGAACCCAAACGTTGTAGACTGCATTTAATTGTAAAAGCGGTATTCCAACATCTTTTTATTTCGAAAACTAATTAATCAACTTCAAAATTACACTTTGCTCTTTCTCATTATACATTTATACAATGAAAAATTAATTGAACTGCCAAAAGTAATACGTCGGCATTAGTTAAGAAATCTCATCCATTTCTTAATTGAGAGATCAAGTTGGACAACGTATGACGTAACAACAAAGTGGTTAAACAAACTCTATAATAATTTCGATTTCATAAGTTATTATTTTTAGGCTTATTTTTTTTTAGAACGACTACTATTTAAAAAAAATACGTTGGACCAATAATAATCTTTTATTTTCATTATCTTCTTTTAATGTAGGTATGTTAGAATTTTTGCAATAAAACTTGGTACTTAAAGTTACAATTGGATTTTAAATAAATTTTTCTCACATTTTTAACGCAAAATATATCTAAGTTTATGTAGCTAGCAAGTAAAAAATGTATAATGACGTCATTAATAATTCTCTTCATTAAATTGTTTATAAAATTCCAGTCAGTGATTATAACAAAAAAATAGATAAACAATTATTTTGTTACCCATTACAGATATATATTTATAAATGATATAGAGCATTCTTTTAAACGCCATAACCGGCTTTGATCAAAGGACGAGAACCGCATTAAGCGAAACAGAAAAACCTAATGTATCGAACCCGTTGGCCACTTATACAATAGCAATCAGAGAAATCTCCCGTTACAAAACAAACAATGGGCGTCGTAATGCAAAAGAAGAAGAATACGCCGAGAAGAAGACGATCCGGTGTCAGGCTGAAGAGGACAATGCATTGAAATCATTAAATATTCCGCATCACGTCCGATTTCGCGAGGGGACTTGGTCCGATAAAAGTTAACAACAATAGCGGGGCAGCAGGTTTGCAACGAGTTCACCATAGATGCGGACTCAGATACGGTTAGGCACACACAATGCTCACGTCATTCCGTGATTAATTAGCCAGTTCTTCTTTCTTCTACTTTACTTATTCGAGAACCGAACGGGTTCTATTCTTTCTTTCGTTGATTTTATCCCATCAATGATTTTTTTTTTCAATTGCTACAATAAACAATAGTACATTTTAACATTGTAGAGAATATCAATCCTAAAAGTCTTCAGTGTTGTGCTAGTCTTAATCTTAATACATATTTTTTTATAATATATACAGGGTGTTTTTTTAAAAAGTTTCCACCCCGATTTAGGCTTACTCAATAATTTTTGGCAAAAATGGCGAGACACGTCGATTTTTGATTTGAGGGGGACAAAATTTTTGATAACAAACATCACTCTAACGTCAACCCCCTTCACCCCACGCCCCTCAACTTTAAAATTTAAATAGGGAACATACCATGTGTGGCACATCAGGGAAAAGGTAATTCAATGCAGAATTCAAATCAAACCCTTTGTCCACTGCTAGGACAAAAAACATTACATAATTTGTATCAATAATGTTATCAGTTTATTGTTAGGTATTTAAAGGAAAGTAAAAATTAAAAAAAAATTATAGCAATGGCTCAAAATGTTGTCCATCGTATGCTAAACCAAAGTCAAGTCTGTCTTGGAATTCTTGTCTAACATTTTGAAAAATTTCCCTATGAATTAATTTATTGAGGTTCTCTTACAATTCTGAATGTATGGATTTTCAAATTTTTTGCTAGTCGGCACTATTAAGGTACTTTTTAGGAACTTGTTCGTTTATTTTTCTGAATTATCAGCAATTCACTTTTGGTTTCTACAAAAAATAAGAGTATCTTTGGCAAAAACCAACCTATAAACTCACTTGTTTAAAATTATTTATCAAATAAACATTGAAAATGATCTACACTAGAGCTCAGAGAAATGAAATGATTTTCATTTACGGCTCCGCGAAGATGTTCGAGAAGAGCTGCTACTCTTTTTAATGAAGAACATCCTGGTTTGCAAGTAAGTCATACTTACATTAGAAAACTTGTTATGAAGTTTGAGGAAACTGGATCTGTAGTAAATAAAAAAATCGGTTGTGTCGCCCCAAAACTTTCCCGACAAATCAAATTTCGTGACATTTCGTGACATTGCATCTATCATTTTTTGATAGTGACACTTCCCTTTGACAGATGTCGTACAACAATTAATGAGTTCTTCCAACGGGTAACTCAAACCCATTTACCAAATTTCACCTCAATCGGTTTAAACCTGTGGCCTCTATCGTGTAAGAATACACACAGACAGACAGACAGACAGACTTTCATCTGGAAATGGTCTTAAACATTTGAGGGGACCTCAAAATGGATATTTCCATCTTTATCCCGAATTTTTTTTTAGCTCGTTCACAATACTTTGCCTTCTCGGAGGTGGATCGGGAAATTAAAAACTCAAAAAATCTCAAATGTCAAAAAATCTCAAATCGCAAAAAAATTTCAAAAATCTCAAAAATAAAAAAATCTCAAAATAGGTAAAATACCTCAAAACCACAAAAAATTTCAAAAATCAAAAAATCTTCAAAAAAAATCTCAAAAAAATTTTAGACGGTTCAAAAACATCTCAAAAATCTCCAAAAATTCTTTAAAACCTAAAAATTCAGAAAGAATCTCAAAAAATTTAAAACGTCAAATCTCAAAAAATTCAAAATAGTAAATGTCTCAGAAACTCAAAAATTTGATCAGAAAATCTCTAAGAATTCAAAGAAGTCAAAAAGTCTCAAAAGCTCAAAAAACCTTAAAAAATTTCAACAAAAAAATCTGAAAAATCTTAAAAAACCTCAAAAAATATAAAAAAAATTCAAAAAACCTAAAAACACAAACTCAACAAATCTCAAAAACTCTTTAAAAATCTCATAAAATCTCTAAAAAATCTCAAAAGATTCAAAGAGTCTTAAAAAACTCGAATGAATTTCAAAAAAATTTCAAAAAATCTTAAAAAATATTAAAAAATCTGAAAAAACCCAAAAAATCTCAAAAAATCTTAAAACACTTCAAAACATTCTCAAAAAAATCTATAATTTTTTAAAAAATCTAAAAAGTCCCAAAGAATCTCAAACAATCTCAAAAAATCTCAAAAAATCTTTAAAAATCTCAAAAATCTCAAAAATCTCAAAAATCTCAACAATCTCAAAAATCTCAAAAAAACTCAAAAATATCAAAAAACTTGAAAAAAATTTAAAAAATCTCAAAGACAAATTGAAAAAAAAAATTTGATAAAATTGGAAAAGATTGTAAAAAAGTTGCAAAAATTGAAAAAATCCACGAGTTCTTTTTCAGATATTAAATGTTAAAGTTTCAAAATTTGACATTTTTTTATTTTTGACAGGTGACAGTTGGAGAAATAATTTTGACTGTCCTGTATAGAGTTTTTTATGGGCTTTCAAATGACATATTGCAAGTCGAATTCCGTGACATATTGCATCTGTCGTTTTTTGATAGTGACACTTCCGTTTGACACATGTCATACAAAAACTAATGATTTCTTCCAATGGGTAACCCAAAACCGTGTACCAAATTTCAGTCCAATCGGATTAATACTTTTGAGGATATTTAATGTTAAAATTTCAAATTTTGACATTTTTTTATTTTTGACAGGTGACAGTTGGAGAAATAATTTTAACTGTTCTGAATAGAGTTTTTTAAGTGCTTTCAAATGACATATTGTATGTCCAATTCCGTGACATATTTGATCTGTCATTTTTTGATAGTGATGTTTGACAGATGTCGTATAAAAACTAATGGGTTCTTCTGAGGGGTAACCCAAACCCCTATACCAAATTTCAGCTCAATTGGATTAAACGTGTGGCCTCTATCGTGGAAGAATACACACACACACACACACATACACACACAGACCGACAGACAGACTTCTATCTAGAAATGGTCTTAATCGTCTCAGGGCACCCGAAAATGGATATTTCCGTTTTTATCTCAAAATTTTTTTTTAGCTCGTTCACAATACTTTCCTTTCTAGGAGGTGGGTCGGGAAAGTAAAAAGGACGGCAGTTAGGGTATTGGACGAAGTAACAGAAGTCGAAGTTCTGAGAAATTTTGCAATGGAACCAGCATCTTCTCTTCGCAAAGTAGCCTTTAATACTGGACTTTCAGTTTCATCAGTTCGACAAGTATTAAAAAATAATAAATATCGACCTTGCAAGATGCAAATCCATCAGCAACTTCATGAAGATGATCCAGATAGAAGAGTTCAATTTTGAGAGGAAATGCTCGCATTTATTGATAACACACGTATAGTTCAAAATATTTGTTTTTCGGATGACTGCACATTTTTTCTTGACGGGTTTGTGAATAAACATAATTATCGTTACTGGAGTGACAGCAACCCTTATGTTTCTGTTGAAGGGCATACTCAACATGTTCAAAAACTTAATGTTTGGGCTGCCATACTGGGCGATAAAATTATTGGGCCATTATTCGTAGATGGGAAATTAAATGGTCAAAAATACTTAGAAATGCTAGAAATGACCATTAACCCGCAAGTTACTCAGGAGCTTGAAAATCAGGTAGTTGAAGTAAGAAATCCTGCTCTAGATGAAAATCTATTACATTTTCAACAAGATGGGGCTGGTCCTCATTATCATTTACCAGTCAGACAATGGCTAGATGACCATTTCCCACAACGTTGGATCGGTAGAAGAGGAGCAATAGAATGGCCTGCGAGATCTCCAGATTTGACTCCTTGCAATTTCTGGCTCTGGGGTCACCTAAAGTCAGTAATTTACACTACTAAATCTACATCTATTGATGACCTTGGGGTACGAATTGTAAGAGAATGTCAATCCATTACTAGGGAAATTTTTCAAAATGTTAGACAAGAATTCCAAGACAGACTTGACTTTTGTTTAGCACATGATGGACAACATTTTGAGCAATTGCTGTAATTTTTTTTTTATTTTTACCTTCTTTTAAATAACTAACAATAAATTGATAACATTATTGATACAAATTATGTAATGTTTTTTTGTTTTGAAGGTAGAAAAAAACACCCGGTATTCCTGTTCAGGGGGGGTAGTAAAAAATGAAACTTAGTGATTTGAATTCTGCATTGAATTACCTTTTCCCTGATGTGCCACACATGGTATGTTCCCTATTTAAATTTTAAAGTTGAGGGGCAAGGGGTGAAGGGGGTTGAAGAGTGATGTTTGTAATCAAAAATTTTGTCACCCTCAAATCAAAAATCGACATGTCTCGCCATTTTTCCAAAAATTATTGGGTAAGCCTAAATCGGGGGTGGAAACTTTTTAAAAAAACACCCTGTATGTTTGTTGTACTATATTAATGTTTGGAAAATATGACATATTTTTTTTGTATATATTCATTTTCATCCTGACAATGATGCAAAAGGAGAAAGTGCAGTGATAATCAATAAAGAGTATATACAAATACAAGGAAGCTACAAAAAAATACAGGTATCTGCAGTAACAATTAAAACTAATAGTTATCTACTAACAGTGGTAGGGATCTACTGAAAAGATGAATATATTGACCTGTTTACCCACCTAGGAAACAGAATTACAATAGGAAGCGACTTTAATGCTAAAAATACCCACTAGAGTTCCAGGACAACAAAAGACAACGAACTTTTTAAAGCTGACCATAAATACTTTGTCAACAGGAAAGCAAAATTATTGGCCGATAAACCATAATAAGATTAACTTCTTTAAATTTAATATAAGTTGGACGTTTATAACGCGATTTGTCGCCCGAGGTCCAAACGAGATGCACCCGAGTCCAAGCCACGCCAACTACATATAAGTGGATCAAGAAACTAAAAACGTGGCCAAAAGATTATCCCACTTACGGGTAGCTGGATTACAAGTAGTGTGTGTGAAGTTAGCCCCCATTTTTCGAATTTTAATATTTTGAAAGTTGTTCCAAATTGCTCTAGGTTTGTACCAAATTGTTCCAGAAAATTATTCCTTAAATTTAAATACAAAGGCCAGAAAACTCAAAAAACCATTTTTAGAGCTAGCCCCAAATTATTTTTTTTCTGTTGTACTGGATTGTTCTAGTTATTCTTAATATTGTTCCAAATTTGGCAAAAATTATTTTTATTTAATTATTTATAAAAAATTGAAACGTTTGATATTAGTTAGTTTGTAAAGCGATTTATTTTATCAACAAAGCATAAAATGTTACAAATATTTCTTATTTGGTTTTCTTTGTTTTCATTCTTAAATTGGCAAATAATTTTGACCTTTTAGAGGAAATATATTCCCTTCAAACCTTTAAATAATATTTTTAAGACATGAAGATTTGGAACTATGCTAAGAAGAACTAGAACAAAGCCAGTATAACAAAAATATTTTTTGAAAAAAAAAATAATAGGGGGCTGGACCCAAATGGTTTTTATTGATTTTAAGCTCGAATTAATTTTTTTTTAAGAAATGAAAATTTGGAACAATGTTGAGAATAACTAGAACAATCCGGTACAAAAAAAAATTTCAAATAAAAAATAATGGGGTGCTAGCTATAAATGGTTTTAATTGATTTTGAGCTTGAAATAATTTTTTTCAAGAAATGAAAATTTGGAACTATGTTAAGAATAACTAGAACAATCTAGTACAACTGAAAAAACTTCGAAAAAAAAAATAATGGGGGGCTGAACCCAAATGGTTTATTATGGATTTTGAGCTTGAAATAATTTTTTTTTAGAAATGAAAATTTGGAACACTGTTCAGAACTAGAACAATCTGGTACAACAGAAAAAAAATCGAAATAAAAATAATGGGGGGCTAGCTCTAAAAATGGTTTTTTGAGTTTTCCGGCCTTTGTATTTAAATTTAGGGAATAATTTTCTGGAACAATTTGGTACAAACCTAGAACAATTTCGAACAACTTTCAAAATATTAAAATTCGAAAAATGGGGGGCTAAATTCACACACACTTACCCGTGCTTTGCTACGGACCCTCTTTAATACCTGGACTACCGAGCTTTGATTGTTTTTTTCTATTTCTTCCCATTGTTTTTTATTATTTTTTCCTGTTTCTCCCTATTTGTCCTTATTATTATCCATCTTTTCCCGTTTTTATATTATTTTTCGTTATTTTCCCATATTTTTCACTATTCTCCCATATATTTGTCTATTTTCCTCATTTTTCTGTATTTATCAATAATTTCTCTATTTTATCTATCTTTTCAACTTTTTTCTTACTTCCTCCTATTTTTCCAAATATTTCTCTATTTTTTCATGTTTTCGCCATTTTTCACTATTTATTCCTATCATTCGCAAATTTTCCTATTTTTCTCTATTTTCTCTATTTTTTATCTTTTTACCCATTTTTCCTATTTTCCATACCTTTTTCACTTTTTGCCATATTTATTCTTTAATTTCCCTACTTTTCCATATTTTATTCCTATTTTTCTATTGTCCTCAATTTCCTACGTCCTCTTTTTCCATATTTCTCACTATTTTTTCCAAATTTCCCTTCTTTTCCTTATTTTGCCCTATTTTTCCGGATTTTGCTCTATTTTGTCCCTATTTTTCCCAAAATTTGCAGTATCTGTTTGTAGTTTTCCCTATTTTTCTCCATTTTCCACTATTTGACCTATTTCTTTCCCATTTTTCCTATATCTATCTATTTTTCATTGGTTTCCTTTATTTTTTCCTATTTTCTTTATTTTTTCTTATTATTTAATATTTTTTCCTAATTGTTCTTATTTGTACTTATTTTTCCCTATTTTTCTCTGTTTATTTTTTCATATTTTCGCCTATTCTTCACTATTTGTAAGAACCGGAATGAGTTAAATACAAGTACAAATTCAGGTCAAACCCTAACGGAATAACCTGGTACACAGACGAGATAAAAACAGAAGGGAAAACTGGAGCAGATATATGATATGAATAGAATAAGTAGTAAGAGAGCATCTCTCTAGGAAGATATATTACTGTACTCCAGGCAAAAGTCTATCCATACCCCATTCATCAAACTAATCTACTCCTACCTACAAAATAGATCTATCAGAGTCAAAGTGGGACACTCCCTCCCAGATCTCTTTACTCCTCAAGCTGGAGTCCCTCAGGACTCCGTCCTAGCTACTGTCCTCTATGTCATATATACCCATGACATCCCCCCAACCTCCTTCTCCTAGCCAAGATATCCAACCTAACCTAACCTTCTTTCAGAGCTCCAAACACCAAAACACAACAACCCCTTAATCAATTCGCCAGATGGTATAGCAAATGAAGGGTTACACTGAATCCCCAAAAAACCCAACTCATCATTCCATCTACTCAGGAAAATCCAATCAAAACCTCAATGACACCAACCTTAGGCTCTGTAACCCAAGGACATTGCTAAACACTTACAAATCCTACATCAGACCAGTTTTGGAATATAGAGCCCTCAACTTCTCCACTCTCTCTATTCTCGTCTCTTGCACACCGTCACGGCAACAGAGAGGAGGATCTTTAGGAAGATGGCTTAACTTCCCTGGAGCTTCCCATCCAATCAAATTTACGAACATACTAATATCTCTACAATTATTTCCAGATTCAAGAAGTTCCAAAAAGGGTACATCGGGAGAAGACTGGAAAGCACCAACACCCACGCACAAGAAACTGTAAGGACCAAATGGACAGTTGATAGGAACAGAAAAACAATCCATAGGAAACCAAAGAAGAAATTCACCCAACCCAATCTGAGACAGCAGGGTATAAGGAAACAAGACAAAACAGGACAAATTACCGAGGAGAGTTTAGTTGGTGAGCCCAACAGTATCTCACACATAGAACCAAGCGTGAGGTGTCTTTAAAAAGATTTCCGCCTCAACAACTCAGGACAATAGTTGGCCTTTTATAGAAGATACTTAAATACCTTAAGGATTTTTGACGATATGTTATGTAGAAAATGTGAAAGGAATGAAATTCCTATACACATATCAAGCCACTACCGAAATCTTAAGGGTATAATAAACTTTTATGTGGGCTTTGAATCACACCCTAATTCAGGACGGTAGAAAATTGAATGTCCTATATAAAAATTGTATATGTACTTTTAGTCCCATTTAGGCTTTCATAAATTTCGAGATACCCTGTATAATAAACTTAAAGAATTACAGATTTTTCATATCTTAATTAATGCTGTTTTGATTTACAAACTACAAGAAACATAATTTATCAGTTACAAGTATGTATTAATTTGTTATTAAAAGTACTTTTTAATAAGATAACTATAAATCACGAAAACAATTTTATTGTGACAAACGGTATGTGCAAAGTAATAAATATGTATAAATTTATTGAAAGTTATTATTGTATAAGTAGTATACTCAGAAATAATAATAGAAAGTAAAATGACGATACATAATGAGTGATATGAATAAAAACGAGTAAAAGCAGTCAGTAATTATTTGTTACTGTATAAATAAAACAAGTAAAAAGTAAATGGATTAAAGTTTGTTTATGGTCTGGGGTGAAACTAAAAGGGTTAGTGTTATGGTAGTTGTTAAATCTTATGAGGAATAGTTTGTTTAAAAAGTATCATTACCTATATCCTGTACTCAATCTGTTACATTGTTACGTTTTTGTGTCACCCTGTATTTTTATTATTCCTTTACTCGGTCTATCTGATTTCACCTCGCTACATATCCCTTCTCTAGATCTCCTTCTCTTTTAGGTATTACTATAAAATGTCTTTCCCATGTTACCAACTCTCTCTCTTTGACTCTTCAGTCAATACAATTTTTCTTTCTTCCCCTCGTTATATAGGGTAAGTTTTTATTATATTATATTATATTACATTATATATTCACCAAAATCCCTTGCCTTAGTTATTAATTATTTCGAAGCTTTTAACTTTTATTTACTGTTATTTTTAATTCTTTTTAAGGTATATATTTTTTTTTGTTATATTTACCCAAATGTTCATATCTTATCTTTTATAACAATATAAATTATCTGGTGTTTGTGTTTCGTTTTACAAAAAGAGAATCTATTTTTTAATTTGTTTTTACAGATTGTCTTAAAATTTAATTCATTTTAATTATTTTTATATTTCATATTTTGATCTAAAATTCATGTATTTCATTTTAATATTATCATTGTTTTATATTCTTTTTTAAAAACAGAGACCACGAAATCTGGTCCTTTATATGATTTTTATTTTAAACTTACTTTAAGTAAACTTTTAGGGTTTTTCCTTGGACTAAATTTTTTTCCTTGGAATACATTTTTTCCTTTGGGACTACGTTCTTTTTGGACCAAGCTTGTGTTTCTTGGACTACATTTTTCCTGGACTACTTTTTCTTGGACTACGTTTTTCTTGGACTACGTTTTTCTTGGACTACGTTTTTTTTGGTTATCTAAGTTTGGTTTGGAGAAAATTATGAAAAATGGGGAAAATAGAGAAAAATGGGAAAAATCGTTAAAAATAGGTAAAAATGGTACAAAATAGGAAAAAATTAGTACAAATAGGGACAAATAGGGAAAAATAATGGGAAACAGAAAAAACAGAAGAACATTGGAAAAATAGCAAAAATGGGGAAGAAGGGAGAAATAATGAAAAATTGAACAATATAGAGAAAATGGAGAAATTAGAGAAAATTGAGAAAAATCAGCAAAATTAGGAAAACAAGTGGGAAAATAGTGAAAATAGGGAACAATAATGGAAATTAGAGAAAAATAGAGAAATATCGGACAAATAGGAAACACAAGGGGAAATAGTGAATAATAGGAGAATAGGTATGGGAAAAAATAGGTGAAAATAATGAATAATAGGGAAATGGGAAAAAATAGAAAATAATAGGAACAAATAGGGAAAACAGAAAAAATAATGATCAATAGGAAAAATATTAAAATTAGAGAAAAGTGGAGAAAACTAGGAAAATAGGGAAGAATATAAAAAAGAGGAAAATATAGGAAAGAATTTGGAAAAATTGGGAAAAATAGTTAAAAATATATTGTGAATGGTGGAAAATAGGGAAAATAAAGAAAAATAGGAAAAAATGCACAAATTTAAAAACAAACCCACAACATATTTTTTCCCACTCGAATTAGTAAAATTTGAAATCCGAAGCAAGAGTGAATTTTTTCATACACAAATTTAAAAATAAACCAACAATGCATTTTTCTCCACACGAAAGCAAAGCAGCAATGCATTTGTTAACACACGATATTGAAAAATAAAGCAAGAATGCATTTTTCCGTGCACTTATTTAAAAACAGACCAACAATGCAGTTTTACCCACGGATTTGTAAACACTAATGTATTTTTCCACTTTCTAATTTGGAATATAAGTAACAAATTTAGTTAAATTGTTAAATAAATCAACGATGCGTTTTTCCATTCTCGAATTTAAAATTAATTCGTATTTTCTTAATGGAATTCGAAAAAAAAATGAAAATTTAAGCACTTGAGTAAAGAAAAAAAGCAATAATGCATGTTTCCACTCAATTTAGGAAAACAAAGAAATGATGTATTTTTTTCAACTAATTTTAAAAAACAAAATAACAATGTATTTTTGAATAAAAATAAGGCAAGAATTTTGAAACACTCAATAAATAAAAGAAGCAGCAATGCATTTTTTCACACTTGAATTTGGAAAAATGAAGCAAGAATGTATTTAATAGAGAAAACAGATAATAGTAGGGACAAATCAAATTGTGAAAAACGGGAAAAAGTAATGATAAACAAGAAAAATGGGAAAAATAGGGAAAAATATAAAAAAATAGGGAATAACAGAAAAAAATATTTGATTTGGGAATTTGGAACGTTTGATTTTCAACAATGTTGAAGAATATCGTCACCACTAACCAAAACTACACTTTGTAGATTGTTAAAAAAGTGTTATTTTGGTTAGTGGTGATATTATTCAACATATGAAAAAATATGGAAAAATGGGGAAAAATAGAAAAAAACAATCAAATCTCGGTCGTCCAGGTAATAATCTTTAAAGAGATTACGTACTAAAGCTAGTATTTTAAAAAATAGCAACCCTGACACCGCAGCATTTTGTTTCATTCGATTAACTCGTTTTAGAGCAATTTTTTTATGAACAAAAAAATATAATTTAACTTCCAGATGACTCAGGAGACTCTATATAAAGAAAAATATTTTAAATTTTTATAAACTCTGTTCTAAATATATTTATCGTAACTTATTGTACATGAATCAAACTAATAATTCTCTTTTAATCAATATTCATGCTCGAGCTATTGTTTTAGCTATTCTAGAATTTAAATTAATGGTATTGTCTAATATAATGGATGATCTAGAGCTCACTGGCCTACACTTTATTAATCACTTCTATAAACAAGAAAAGTTGGATGTTATTACATCGAGAAATAACAATGGTAAATTATCTTCGATTTAAACTTTGATATTTTCGAAGATTTATTTATAACTATAGTTAGATTATACGCTGTATAATATAGCATCAGATAATTTCATAAAATTTTAATTTATTGTTTTTATTTGAGAGTGTCTAGAGGTCCGTCAAGTCGAACCCGGTGAAACCAAAATAGGTCCGTCAATCGGCTGTTAGAATTTAGTTTGAATTAAATATAAGAAAAGATGAAAAAATAAAACAAGAGTCTAGAGAGCCAGCGTAATTATCCTGTATGTTTTAATTTATTTTATTAAAAGAAGTCTTGACTATCTAAATCTAGCCTGTGTATTTAATCATTTAATTCATAGTGATGAATAATCAAACTTTCAAGTTAACGTACAACTATTAGGCAGTCACATGCCAAGGCTCGGACAGACCTATTGGGTTTTCCGACTAGACGGACCTCTAGACACTCTCTTTTTATTTATATATTATAATTTTGTTATAACAAAAAGTTTATTTTATATAAAATTCCATATTTACATTACGTAGTTCTTAATGACTCAATTAGAATAGAATTTGAAGGTAGGTAGCTGCTTGTTGGAATCTTATAACTATTTATCATTTATTAATTTATTACTATCTATTGAAGTGCGACAAGTTTTTTTGTAAAAAATAAACAATGATAAATAATACAATACACGGTATCCTGTTGCTTCGTTGATATTTTATATATTTTATGTTCTCTCGTTGAATAACAAGTATTATATTTCATATATATTATTAATAATATTGTAACTATTGTTAATTAGAAAATTTCATTTATTGTGATTGTTTTAAAGTTCTTAGTAAAATGTAATCATTATTTCCATTTATAGAAATTAATAATAATGTAATATTATATACCGGATATTTTATTGAGGAATGAAAATACTTAAACGGAGAACGGTTATTCTGAATAAATGAAAGATATTTTTATGGATTTTGCTTAGTTCTTTCTAGATTTATAACTAAACAAACCATAAAATATATTTTTATATAGGTACATATTATTTATATTTGGTACACACGTTTTGTTTCCTTTGGGGTGGTGGTAAATGATTTTTATCAAAAAATCTTCGAGGTCTGTTAAAATCTAAACATAAATATTTACCCAAGAATTTTTTTAAGTGGAGTTAGTTAATATGCGTCCAGTTTAACATTATGAACATATAGAACAAAATCGATGAATTTTCGTTTTTTCAGAACTGTAATTTCGACTACTGTTTACTTCCCCAAGGATATTAAAATAAAATACTTTGTAAGAAATTAATTTATTCTACTCGTAACTAATGTAATTTCATTATGATTTTTCGAAAATGTCTACTTTTCCATGAAATGAGAAAATTATTTTACGTCCCCCAAATTTTGTATAGGTTTGAGAGCCACCTTATCAATTGTAATATAAGAAACAATCATTTCGTTAATGTAGAATTCATAACAGGTTTCGTCTACGGCTTCATACGAGACGAGACATGGCGAGAATTTCAAAAATCTCGTCTCGGTCTCGTTAGTTAGAAAAAAAATAAGTCTCGTTTCAGTCTCGGTCTCGTCTCGTAACTTTTTGTCTCGTCTCGTCTCGTCAAAACTTGTTATTGCTGGAACTTATTTCTAAGTTAGTACAAAACGAGGTAATTATTAATTCTATTATAGTTTATAAATGCGTGATTATTTATTTTTGTTTTTTATTTGGACATAACTAAATCATTATCTATACAAATTATAATTATAAACATATTGTTATATAATAAAATACAACTTTCTTTCATTCATACACATTACAATATTTTCACAAACATACATTTTACATTTCGTTAATGATAAATGTTAATTAGTTTAAAAATATTATATCATTATAAATTATTTTTTATATGACAGATAACTGAACGTCTAACCAGACACCGTTTTAAAAAATTAAAATTGTCGAATTTGAACTGAAGAACATGTTAATGTTGATTTCGTTATCCCTATTTTCAATAGAATTGAAAAGTTTATTTAAAATGTTTTATTCTGCACACATACCTTCAACCTTTGGCTACCTAAGACTTAAATAGGTCATAAAATTGTATTACCCTCAAACTGTTTGGAATTCCTAAAAAAATCGAAACACATTGAGAGTGTCATTTTATATAAAATAAAATATTTCACAGATGGTTAACAGATTTTGGATTTCGTAAATTTATCGTAACCTGTGCAGACCGGTCTTTTATTATAAAATAAATTAAATGTTTATACCGCTTAGTAGTTTATTTTTCTCAGAAATTCAAAAACAAATTCGGAATAAATATGAACGAGACTCTCGGGTCTCGCCGTATATGGTCTCGGTATGATTATATAATTTTCAAAAAGGTCTGGCCTCGCTCTCGTCTCGGTTTACGAGGCGAGGCGAGAAAAGTATCGTTCACGTATGAAACCCTAGTTTCATCTAATGACTTGAGCTCTACAATAGCAATTTCACCATCATCTTCATCCTTCTTTTGAACTACGCAAACATATTTATATTTATTATTGGAGCCCTTGCCTATTCCAGAGAATTTTGCTAGGATAAATGTGTTTTCCTGCAAATCCTCCCACTTCACTTCTCCATACTCCACAGATTTCAATTCTTTTGAGAATTTTATCGATCAACGTTTCCTTTAGCCTTCTTCTTTTCCTAAGCTTCTTAGAGTTTTTTAAGAATTTCAGGAGTGGTTAAAACTTTTCCGTAAGTAGATTGTTTCAAACGTGGAATAACGTTTCTTGGACGACTGACGCAGCATTATTACATGCTTTCTGTAACTTTTGAATCAATACTTGAATAATGCCGATTGGAGAATGGTGTTGGGGGCGTGGGGAAGATTGTATCCCCAATAATACAGATTTAATGCTCTCTTTCTACTTTTTGAGTTTTATGGGCTCAAAGAACTCTTCAGAAAACATTGCATAGGTGATGGGAAATATACCAGTATTTTCAGACCCTGATATGAGGTTTTCTGGTGTTATACCATCTCTCCAAACTTCAGCTAATAGCTCCACAAATATTTATTTACCAGATGATTTGCCCATTTCAGACTTCCATGGGCTACTAATATTATATCCCGTTTGATTTTTACGGGGCCGAAAACACACTTGTCAAAAGGCTGTATCCAATTAGTCAAGTTATGTTGTTTTGGATAGCAGCATTTACAATACGGACGCTTATATGACTGCAGTGGCCGTCGAACAGTAGGAGAGCTATTTGATTAGGTTAGCGAGCTCTTATCCCGGGAATAAACGATGTCACAAACTAATGGTAAAAGTTTTTCGATGCTCTATACAATTTTCCTGGAAATTCCTTTACAGAGGTCCTGCGTACTTGGATCGCCCTCCTTTGAGCACAATAAATGGAGAGATAAGTATTGCCAGCTGCAATGCAGACCAATACTGTTGTCGACTCTTTTCCCGAGTCCTCCGAAACTGGAGACAGAGCTTTTCCTTTTTTACCAATCACTCTTACTCTGGAGGATTACTACTTAATCCAGCTCGTCTGCATTAAAAACGAAGTAGGATTTATTTGGATTGTCGATTGATTTTTCACCTATTTGATCCTTAAGTTTTTGGTAAAAGTCGTAGACAACGAACGGATCTCTGGCGTCCTTGGGAATCCTCTGAAGATGCTCAGGCTTAAATGACAAAAGTGGTTGTCTTTTCATAAATCCTAAATTCCAATCACGTGAAGGTAAGTTATTTTTTAAAGGAGTTTTAAATAAAGAATCGATATTAGCATAATGTTTTTTTATTACTAGCTTTCTTAAAAATCATCTGCCTTTACTCAAAAGCTATAATACAGCTTTATCCATCTCTTTCTTATAAGAATGAAAAAATTTGTTCCATCTCACATTACGAGAAATGTACTTCAAAATAAAGCAAGAACAGACTTTTTCTGAATTTAATGAAATTACTGTACTGCTTTATCCTAATCACATTTCCGAAAAAAAATTAATGGTCCAGTCAAAAGTTACTGGAATGTTAGAAATTTCTGTAACACCGCAAATAGTTCCAAAAAAAAACTGAATAGAACTCATATTTCTACATAACTTTATTGTTAATTTTATTAAAATTGTCGATGTATGCTATCAGTTTTTTTTTTGCATATAGTAATTTTAATTTTAAATGATGTACATGATGTACTTTAAAAAAATAGAAGGTGCGTATAGTGGTTGTATGTGTTACAACCTCTATATAATTATAACGATTCTTTTTAAAATGATTTTATTTATAAAAACTGATTTGATATCAAAATAATTATTGCTTGTTTACAAAGAACATTTCTTTTATATTTTTTTTCTTGGAAACCGATGAATATTTTTGGTTTTTCCCTGTGCGGCGAAATCATCACGAAAATCATCATAGTTTTAGAATCTATGACAATGACAGATATTGAGATTAAGATTCCTGAC
This sequence comes from Neocrepidodera transversa, assembly GCA_963243735.1. Taxonomy (NCBI): domain Eukaryota; kingdom Metazoa; phylum Arthropoda; class Insecta; order Coleoptera; family Chrysomelidae; genus Neocrepidodera; species Neocrepidodera transversa. The sequence continues at coordinate 10,411,815 of OY725342.1, read as the reverse complement.
ACAGCAAAACATTCTAAAGTGCCATTTCCAAAATCAAACGTTAAAATGACAAAAGAAAAAAATCTGATGTGGCCAGCACATGACCTCTCGCCATTTTTAAATCAAAAATTTACAGGTTGACACAAAAAAGTATGAAAAAAAATTATTTTTTTGTAAATCTGGCAACAATGGCAAAACTTTAGAAAATTTTAATGAGATGAAAATAAACTATAGGGTATACAAAATATATGTGTAAAACTTTATTGCCGTTTTGTATAATAATGGCGTCATCACCAGAAGCAAATGCCACTTCCGGTTGTCCGATTGGCACCAAAATCTAATCAGATCTAATCTAGGGTATCAGAATTCTGTATGCAAAATTTGAAATTTTTTTATTCAGTAGTTTTTGAGTTATCGTTACTACAACATCCATCCAAACACACACACACACACACACACACACACACACACACACACACACACACACGCACACACACACACACATACTAACACACACACTAACACACACACACACTAACACACACACACACACTAACATACACACACACAGACATCATCGCGAAAATATTAAAATCGTATTCTAGGGACCCTAAAACGTGTTTATCCATTGAAAACTCACTACCCAATTTTTAGCATGATTCCTATACCTCTCTTATCTGAAGGGCGAGAGGTAAAAATTGGCTGTTCGCCACAACAATTAAATAAATAAATAAAAGAGAGCTATATGTAGTGCACGAAGCACTACAGTACGACTATCGCTTGAAGAGGGATCACGCAAGGGTCGAAACTTTTATGCCATTTTAAAAATCCCGTTACCCCATTTTTGCTCATTTTTCTGATACGTAAGTTATCAGTTATCCCAGCACACTGTGTAAACATTAATTAATGACACTTACAAAATTAGCGTTTAAAATGTGTTTTTCTATTTTATACATACAATAAGGAACTTGCAAGTTTTTTTTTTATTTTTTATTGATACCGTTTATTATCAACAAGTATCGAAAGAACATGTTAAAACTCATTTATTTTATTTATAAAAAAATGTTTAAAATACAAGTCTGCATGGCGGGAAAAAGAATAAATTTAAACGGTTGTGACGTCATTTTACGCTAGAATCTGTCACCATCTAGCGGTAATTCATTGCAACAACGATTGTTGTCAAAAATTTTATTTTATTTGTTAAATATCAAGAGTTTGGCCTCCAATCTTTAACAAACAGTCCATTACCATGGTCAAACCAACTTTCAATAAATTTTGCGAACATGCTTTTGATATCCAGTGACGAACTTTGTGTAGGTATTTTGTTTTTTTATATGTTATTTTAGTGAGAGATAAAAATGACAACAATTATATCTAATCATAATTGACGCGGGAAAATATAAATCTCGTTAGACTGCGTAAAATGACGTCATAGCCAATGGCAGGAGATATCCAATTTAGAACGTTTGTTAAATAATTAATAAAATAAAACCAATACCTTTTTTTAACCTGTTATATTACTTTTAGAACATTCTTAACCGAATTCCATAAAAAAAATTTAATTTTAAGATTAATGCTAGTTCCCTATTAATTATAATATATAAAAATCTTAATTATTTAGTATTCACATTACACAAATAGCAGTATACTTCTTCGTTTCCTTATAATCCGCAATTGGTTCGAGTGACTCAGTCATTCTTCAAGTCGTCAGCTCTCCATCAGTCCGGCGTTATCGAAAATCGTGGCATAATGACTTCGCCAGGCCATTGTTCACCATCGTCCACGGGGGCTGATCGGACCTTCAAATCCATTGTGGAGTCAATCAAACGGTACGTGTCCACTTCGGGTTGCTATCTTATAATCGCCGCCACTGTTCGATTCGTCCGCTTGCGCGCTCTCTGTCGTGCATTTCGAGAAGATATGACTATTTTTTTTCCTTCGCTTTAATGGTTTTGTAGGGTAAAGGTATAAATAAAATTAGTTTTATAATAAGATGTCAATTAATTTTTTGGTTAGCTGGTAATTATAATTTTTTACATTTATAAAAATTTAAATTAAGTATTTTGGGTACTAATTTTTTTTAAGGATTAAAATATTGCACTTACTAAAATAACAAAAATTCTTGTATATACAATTTATCAAAAAAATCAAGCACAGTTTTATAAATGTTAAATCAAGGTTGAATATTTACAGTCTGCGATATAAATATTCAACAACAAAAGTGCTACTTACGATTATCACTTAAATAAACTACAAGACAGTGATTTTTTTTACTCTAGAGTTGAAAATAGAGGTGAAAATGAAACAAATGAACAATGACAGTTTAAAAAAACTTTCACAAAGTGGGCTAGTATCAGTGTCAATTTATAGGGGGGCAGTTTATTTACAAATATTATATATTATATTGTTATTTATCAAACATTTGAATTATTTATTCTAGTGCTTTGCCATTTATCTATAGAATTAACAAATTTTCTTAAAAATTTTATTTTTATAGATATTTTTTATGGACAGCTGGCCATTTATCTTTTGACGAACTGTATTAAATTATTTTATTTTCAGTAATTTAAATTTGTTTCATGTCGTTTATTATTTAACTGACCATATTTTTTTATTTATTTTACATTTAGGTTTTTATTGAAATTTTTGGCCATTTATCTCTATGCAAACTATTATTTTTTTACTGCAGGCAAAATTTGGAATTTTGCGTTAATTTAAATAATACACCAATAAACACGATTCTATTAATTTTTAAACATTAAAAAAAAAAACAATTTAAGAAATTTAAAATTTCGAAAATTTCAAAAATATGTCAAAAAATTTGAAAATTTAAAAAATAAAATGGTCTAGAAATTCAAAAATTTCAATGATTTCTAAAATATATCGAAAATTTCCAATTATATTAAATGTTTCGACAGTTTTGAAAATTGCAAAATAATAATTTATAAACATCATAAATTTTAAGAATTCTAAAAACATTTCAAAAAAAATCAAAAATTATGAATTTTTTGAGAAGTTTAAAAATTTCAGAAGTATATCAAAAATTTCAAAAAAATAAAAGTGAAAATATAAACAATCAATCGAAAATTTCAAAAACATGGAAAATTTCAATACATCGATAATTTCAAAAAACATTAAAAAATTTTTCGGACAATAATTTCTAAAATATATCGAAAATTTCCAAAGATATTAAATTTTTCGACAGTTTTGAAAATTGCAAAATAAAAATTTATAAACTTCATAAATTTTAAGAATTTCAAAAACGTTTCAAAAAAATTCAGAAATTAAAAAGAAAACTGAATTTTTTGACAAATTCAAAAATTCCAGAAGCATATCAAAAATTTAAAAAAAATAAAAATAAAAATATAAACAATCAATGGAAAATTTCAAAAATATCGAAAATTTCAAAAAAATTAAAAAATTTCTTGGAAATTTTCAAAGATTTTAAAAAAGCTGAAATTTCAAAAATGTCCAGTATTTTAACAATTTCAATAACTTAAAAATTGCATAACAAAAATTTCAAAACATAAGTTTTAAGAACTTCAAAAACGTTTTAAAAAATTCAGAAATTATAAATAAATTGATGTTTTTGAGAAATTCAAAAATTTCAGAAGTATATCAAAAATCTCAAAATAAAATAAATAAAAATATAAAAAATCAATCAAAAATTTCAAAAACATCGAAAATTTCAAAAAACTTTAAAAATTTTTTTGGAAATTTTCATAGATTTTAAAAAACCTTAAATTTCAAAAATGTCAAGTATCTCAACAATTTCAATAACTTGAAAATTGCAAAATAAAAATTTCCAAACTTCATAAATTTTAAGAATTTCAAAAACGTTTTAAAAAAATTCAAAAATTAAAAATTAACTGATTTTTTTGAGAAACTCAAAAATTTCATAATTCAAAAATTTAAAAAGAAAAAAAAATTATAAAAAAAATCAATCGAAAATTTCAAAAATCATTAAAAAAATTCTTGGACATTTTCATAAATTTTAAAAACCTGAAATTTAAAAAATGTCAAGTATTTTAACAATTTTAATAATTTAGAAAAATTTCAAAATTGTAAAATCTGTAAAATATTTAAAATATGTAAAAGTATGTAACAATGAAGAAAAATTTGTAAAAATTTGTAAAAATGAGGAAAAATGAGGAAAAATGAGGAAAAATTTGTAAAAATTTGTAAAAATTTGTAAAAATTTGTAAAAATTTGTAAAAATTTGTAAAAATTTGTAAAACTTTGTAAAAATTTGTAAAAATTTGTAAAAATTTGTAAAAATTTGTAAAAATTTGTAAAAATTTGTAAAAATTTGTAAAAATTTGTAAAAATTTGTAAAAATTTGTAAAAATTTGTAAAAATTTGTAAAAATTTGTAAAAATTTGTAAAAATTTGTAAAAATTTGTAAAAATTTATAAAAATTTGTAAAAATTTGTAAAAATTTCTTAAACTTCTAAAAAATTGTAGAGAAAATAAGTTAATTAGTAGAAATTTTAATTTTTTTATCCTATTTATTTTTTTACAAACTAATTTTTGTTATTTTACAAACGACTAAATGTAGCTTTGGGACATTTGGAACTAGTTTTTTTTATTTTTCAGACATTGAAAGTTTTGAATCAACTATTGGTCGGTCATTTATCACTTGACGAACTTTTTTTTAAATTTAATTAGACCGTGGACAATAATTTTTTTAAAAAATCAAATAAAAAAATATAGTTCGTCAAGAGATAAATGATCAAGAGTTGATTTAAAACTTTAAATTTCTAGATAATAATAAAAAATAGTTCGTCAAGTGATAAATGTCCAAACGTTGAATTAAATAAAGTTTGTACGGTCGGGGAATCCCGTCAGGAACGAATTTCTTTACGTTACCGATTAATTTAACAATACAATTTATTTTCAACTATTTAATTTTGTTTTAATGCTCGCGAATACGAATTAGAAAAAAATATATTTTTTAAGACAAAAAAATATACACTTTTTGGATAATTTTTTGTCCAGAAAATAAAGCTTTGCAGATCAAAACCGGAAAATGAACGTCAGGGACCGAAAAAAGCTTTTTCCCGTCCCAGTTTTTTTATTTTTCCAATCGATGTTTGATAATACAATGTGCCTTGATTTTTAGTTTATTGTTTATGTCAATCTTTTTTCGTGATTTAGCAAATTTGAAAAATATGGTTTTAGATTATGAAATGTTGGGACACAGAAAATGAAATTCCAGAAGAAATTTTGGAAGCAGCAAAGAAAGCGACTTAGGACATAAAATAAATAATTAAGTTTACATCAACGTATCGGTCTTAAAAAAATATTGTACTTCTCGCGACCAAAAGTTAATGTTTTGCAAGTCTCTTCAAATTTCCAGGACTCGCCTACGGCTCGTCCTTGAATCTGCTTGCCTCGACCTGCAAAACATTATTTTCTGGTATTTCCTCCTTTTCCGATTTTTAGTTTGTAAAAATAATTTTTTGTCCTTAATCAAATCTTCAAGACTGAAGTTTTGTTTTTTTCTATATTTGACCTCTTCTTTAATTGACACATGATCATTTTTTTTTTTAAATTTTTACATTTTTCCCGACCCACCTCCTAGAAGGGAAAGTATTGTGAATGAGCTAAAAAAAAAATTCGAGATAAAAACGGAAATATCCATTTTCGGGTGCCCTGAGACGATTAAGACCATTTCCAGATGGAAGTCTGTCTGTCGGTCTGTGTGTGTGTGTGTGTGTGTATTCTTCCACGATAGCGGCCACACGTTTAATCTAATTGAGCTGAAATTTGGTATATGGGTTTGGGTTACCCCTCAGAAGAACCCATTAGTTTTTGTATGATATCTGTCAAACGGAAGTATCACTATCAAAAAATGACAGATCAAATATGTCACGGAATTCGACTTGCAATATGTCATTTGAAAGCCCATAAAAAACTCTATACAGGACAGTCAAAATTATTTCTCCAACTGTCACCTGTCAAAAATAAAAAAATGTCAAAATTTGAAACTTTTTTACAATCTTTTCCAATTTTGTCAATTTTTTTTTTCAATTTGTCTTCGAGATTTTTTGAGTTTTTTTCAAGTTTTTTTTCAAGTTTTTTGATATTTTTGAGTTTTTTTTGAGATTTTTGAGATATTTAGAGCTTTTTGAGATTTTTTGAGATTGTTTGAGATACTTTGGGACTTTTTAGATTTTTTAAAAAATTAGATTTTTTAAAAAATTATAGATTTTTTTGAGAATGTTTTGAAGTGTTTTAAGATTTTTTGGGTTTTTTCAGATTTTTTAATATTTTTTAAGATTTTTTGAAATTTTTTTGAAATTCATTCGAGCTTTTTAAGACTCTTTGAATCTTTTGAGATTTTTTAGAGATTTTATGAGATTTTTAGAGTTTTTGAGATTTGTTGAGTTTGTGTTTTTAGGTTTTTTGAAATTTTTTTATATTTTTTGAGGTTTTTTAAGATTTTTCAGGTTTTTTTGTTGAAATTTTTTAAGGTTTTTTGAGCTTTTGAAATTTTTTGACTTCTTTGAATTCTTGGAGATTTTTTGATCAAATTTTTGAGTTTCTGAGACATTTACTATTTTGAATTTTTTGAGATTTGACGTTTTAAATTTTTTGAGATTCTTTGTGAATTTTTAGGTTTTAAAGAATTTTTGGAGATTTTTGAGATGGTTTTGAAAATATTTTGAAGGTTTTTTGATTTTTGAAATTTTTTGTGGTTTTGAGGTATTTTACCTATTTTGAGATTTTTTATTTTTGAGATTTTTGAAATTTTATGCGATTTTAGATTTTTTTGACATTAGAGATTTTTTGAGTTTTTACTTTCCCGATCCACCTTAGAGAAGGCAAAGTATTGTGAACGAGCTAAAGATGGAAATATCCATTTTGAGGTCCCCTAAGACCATTTCCAGATGAAAGTCTGTCTGTCTGTGTGTATTCTTACACGATAGAGGCCACAGGTTTAAACCGATTGAGCTGAAATTTGGTAAATGGGTTTGAGTTACCCGTCGGAAGAACTCATTAATTTTTATACGACATCTGTCAAACGGAAGTGTCGCTATCAAAAAATGATAGATGCAATGTCACGAAAAGTCACGAAATTTTTATTATTATTAGATGAATGAATTTCATGATATTTGAAGTTGATTATCCAAAGTATATTTTAATATAAAATCAGTTAAAAGAGAAAGTAAAAGAATTTTAGTTTTTATTATTGACAACTTCAAAAGATTAATATCATCCATGATGTTTAACTTAATATATTGCAAATCAGCGGTCCTAGATCTGTGCCTTGTAATTCTACTATAAATAAATAAAGAACTAAATCTTTATCTAAAAAAATGTTAATATTCAAGAATTAAAATTCATTGTGACCCCAAATAAATTTTACAATATTGTCACACTTTTCAGTATCTATAAAAACTACAGTTTATCTAAAAAAGCAAAAAAAATAATTATCCATATCACCATCGGGACCTTGAAACCATTAATCAAACACCATCCGCTAAATCCCTAATATCGCGTCATCATTATCCCAAATCTCGTTACCGATTACCAGTCATGGCGAACTGTGGAAGAGAGCCAAAAGAGAATCTCATTGATGAAAAAACAGATGACGATAGTGTTGCGGTTGCGATCGCAGCAAACGTCGGCGATTAGCCCTAAACAAGTGCAAGTCACGGTGCTGCAGAACAAAGTCTGTGGGATCACAGTGGTGAGAAAGTGACAATTTGTTGGACAGAATATTTTAATGCTCGTTTTGAAAATTTGACTCGCGTGCGGTAAATATCTAATTACCACACGTATTATCTCCAAAAATCAATAATTAAATATTTCTCCATGTAGTGCAAACTTTTTAACACAAATATAAAAAATTAAAAATTTCATTTTCACAAACAATAAAGCAATTTTGTGAAATATTAAGCCTGAAAAAAAATTATAATAATGAAAAACCCAAATTTTTGAAATTTCGAATGCAAAAAATCCCGATTTTGATAACATGCCAATTTTTAGTAAGAAAAATCTAAACTAGAACGAATAGGAAACAATTTCTGAAAAACTAAATTTAAAGACAATTAATATAGTAAATTTAACAGGTTTTATTAAGAATATGTTTTTCTCCAAAAATCAATTATAAAATATTTGACAAAAATTTAAAAACTAAAAATTTTGACTTTTACAAATCATGGTTTTAGAAAAAAATTTAAAAAAGTAAAAATTTATGAAAAATTTAAAATCTGTTATTTGAAATGTTGAATAAAAAAAATCAATAACAATTTCGGAAAATCAAATTTAGGAAATTTTAATATAATTTTATTAAAATTTATACAAATATTTTTTTTTGAAAAATCAATAATAAAATTTTTCCATATGGTGCATACTTTTTGACACAAATTAAAAAAATCCATAACTTGATTTTTAGAAATCAGAGTTTTAGAAACTTTATTAAAAAAGTAAAATTTTGTAAAAAATTAAATTAAAAAAACATAATTTGAAAGGTCTAATGCAAAAAATTATGATTTTGCCAATTTTTAGGTCAAAAATCCGAAGTAATTAACAATTTGTGAAAAACAAAATTTAAGAAACTTGAAATAAATTAATATAATAAATTTAAAAAGTTAAATTTTGTGACAAATTCAGTTTGAAAAAAAAACTGAAATTTATAATTTTGAAAAAATAAAAAATTTCGAAAATCAAAAAAAAATTTGTTTTCTGGCTCTTTGTTTTTCTCCTATTTTCTCATTTATAATTGTCATTTTTTCTCCAGTATCTTCACTCATAGATACTTTAATTTTTTCAATTTTCAATGTCCCATACTACTTTTTCATTTTCTTTTCATCTTGCACCTTATCTACATCATCTTTTCATCTCTTGTTGGCATTAAAAAAAAATGTCAAGTTTTAATTTGTGCTATGACTGATTTAGCCTCTGGAGAGTGTTAAAATTAATACTGTTAAAACAACGGTGCTAATGGCTCTCACTGTCGATGCACCATAAAAAAAAAAAAAAAAAAAAAAAAAAAAAAAAAAAAAAAAAAAAAAAAAAAAAAAAAAAAAAAAAAAAACTCTGTCTTTTTTTACAGTATGAATTCTATCTAATTTTTTTTTGTATATATCATTTGTAATTATTTTATAGAGGTGTTTTTTTTATTTTTTCTAGTTCTTTCTCATTTTTATGATTTTTTCTGTTTTTTTTTGTGGTTTTTTTCTACTTTTTTGTTTTTTCTATTTTTCTTATAATTTTTCATCATTGTTCTGGTTTTCTTTTTCTAGTTTTTTTCTTTTGTTTTTTAATTTTTCCTCACTTTTTCTTATTCTGATTTTACGCAAATTATTTGCGATTTATTTCCCAATATTTCTTTTTGTTATGGTTACAGTTGTTTCCGATTTTTTGGTTGTCTATGGTTTTTTTGAGATGATTTTCAATTTTCTCTAATTTTTCATCATTTTTTCACATTGCTCTATTTTTATAGTCTTTTTTGTGTCTTCTAATTTTTTCTCATTTTTTTTTTATTTCACTGATTTTTTTTGTCATTTTTTTTGTGATTTTAATGCGGTTTTTTGCGATTTTTTTTGTGATTTTGCTGCGGTTTTTTGCGATTTTTGTGATATTTTTCGATGTCTTGGGTTTTTTTGATTATTTTTTTTTCGTTTTTTTTTGCGATTTTTAGCGTTTTTTTTTTCGGTTTGTTATTTCTTCATTTTTTCGGTAATTTACAATTTTATTTTTCATTTTTATCCCAAAATTTTCTAATTTCTCTCAACTTTTACCAAATTTTTTTGTTTTATTTTATTTTTCGACTTTTTCTTTTTAATTTTTTTCGATTCTTCTAATTTTTTCTCGGTTTTTTCTCATTTTTATGATTTTTTGTTTTTTTTTTTTTCAGTTTTGTTTCTTATTTGTAAAAATTATATTAAAAATAGCCTCCCAAATTTCGAACATTGAAATCTAGTCACCATAGTTTTAATTCTAAAAGAAACCTAGTTTTCATTAGGTATTATACTAAAAAAGTAATTTTAGCAGCATTTTAAAAATATTGGAACAAAGACATAAATCTATTAAAATATAAAATTTTCTTTTTTCTGCTACTTAAAAATATGACGGCAACGTTGCGTTACGAAGACATGAATTATATACCCCAAAATAATTATTTTGCAGGTGGCGCCATCTATAAAAAAGTACGTGAACTGTAAAATTGACAGAATAAGAGGTTTCTGATTTATTTTTGGTGATCTTCTATGGTTCAAATTATAAATTTTTGAACATTTTATTACTTGAAAAATGAAAACAAAAAATGGAATATCTCTTATGTACCGTATCTAATGGAAACATAATCTAGTTCCTGAATTAGTTTTTATAGCGATTTTTGATGCCTCTTTTTTGAGGTTAAATTTTCATTATTCCATTGTTTTTTCCATTTTCTTAATTTTTGTTCACTTTTAAATATATTCAGGAACTAATTTAATACCATTAGAACATTATAAAAGCAAATTCGCATTATTGCCCGGATAGTCCGCCTTATATGTTCAAAAATTTCCCTATGCTTATCCATTTGCTAACGCCGCCTTAACGTATTTTCTATTCCGGTCAATTTTTTCTCTATATATAAATCACAAATATTTCCTTTTTATTTTGTTTCAGTTCTTATGTTAATTTTCTTACAAAACCCTTCTCCCACCTATTTCATATGCGTAGGAGGTTGTAATTTTAAATATGAGTGTAATTTTTAATTCTAAACAACTGTCATAAATATATTTTTTTAATATTTTCAAAAATAAGGGTACTTTACTCTTGGTCAAAATTTTTATTTTTTGCCAGTCCCTATATACCATTTAGAAATTTGTTTGACGCTTGCAATAGCTGTTTTACGCAATGCACCAACTTTTATCAAGAATAAAATTATAAGTACAAAGTATATCATTACAATAAATATAAATTTTAAATCGTTATTATACAGGGTGACACAGCAACCATGTAACAGGCTAGAGTATCTGTGTTTCTCAAGATAGAATTTTAAACTTTTAGGGCATCAAATGGGACCTTAGTGGCCTCATTTTACTCAGTTTGTTTCACTTTTACTCGGGGAAAAACGACACTAACTTTAAGATGACCTTAAATTATTTAATGTAATTCAAAAAATTTATAAATTTTATGTAACATAACTGAATTGCATCATTTTTTATTTTTTTTTAATTTAACCTATTTCCACCCCTGTTTTCATACCCTTTTTAAATTGCAACCCTTGTTTTTTTTCTTCCTAAAACAATAAACACATTCTATTTTAACTAACTGCATAATTGAAATTTACATTTTTTGTACATTTCTTAGTTAATGTTATCATACAATGCGGTGGAATAGTGTTACCCCCCACTATTAACTACTCTATTTTTATATCGTAGTAACGTAGTATGTTATGACATAAAAGTTTCGAACCTGACATAATCCCTCTTCATGGGAGTGTCACCCCTTCGATTTTTTTAAATGAGAAAGTGCATCATGCGACACCTCATTTGAAACCTATTGAAACACTGATTTCAGAAATGTATAACACTTTGGTTCAAAAATTAACGGAGTCTGAGTTATTCGAGAGTTTTAATCTTACCTTGCTTCAATGAATTCTGTTGGCTTGACGGTAGGTTTTTTCATTGGAGGGTTGGAAGTGTTTTGTCTTTAAATAAATCTTTTCTACATTGTAAATGTTGGTAACTGAATTAAATTATTTAATGTAATAAATTACTAGTAACCACTAAGGGTATACTGAAAACTAAATAAATTTTAAACTTTAACAGTAACTGGAACTAAATAATTTTTTAACGGAAAAGGTGTTCAAAATGTTCCCCATTTACTTCTTGACATCGCATGATGCACTTTCTCATTTAAAAAAATCGAAGGGGTGACACCCCCATGAAGAGGGATTATGTCAAGTTTGAAACTTTTATGTCATAACATACTACGTTTAATATGAAAATTGACCTGTTTGAGCTTTTTTCTTAAGATATAAAAATAGAGTAGTTAATAGGGGGGGGGGGGGGGGGGGGGGTAACACTTATTCCACCGCACTGTATGAGAAAAACTATAATACTTTAAATCATTACATTAAATAATTTAATATTATCAAGGCGGCGGTGACTATGATATTATATTTTTACTTATTTAGCCGGCGGTGAATTTGACAGTTAGCTATTATAAAGCTGTTGATTTAAACTGCGAAATGAAGTAAATGATCTAAAATCGTTTTTGATAAAAATGTATACTTGTAATGAACAAATAGACATGTTACTAATATTTGGTGAATGTCGTAAAAATTCAAGGGCTGCTGCTGAGTTGTATAGGAATAGATTTCCCAACAGGAATCATCCAAGCAATACTTATTTTTGGAGACTTGAAACTCAGTTAAGAAGGGAACCGATTGCTGAAAATGACAAATTTATATTAAGTGAAGAAGTTGAGACAAATGTACTTGCATATGTAAATTATGACCCAACATCTTCCTTGAGAGAAATAGAAAGACAGTTTGATGTAAGCAGGGAATCTATTAGAAGAATTTAAGAAAAATATAAATATAAATCTTTTAAGTATCAAATTCATCAAGAGTTGTATGAAAATGATTTTGCTAGAAGAATTACATTTTGTAATTGGCTTTTAAATAATTATAATTTAAACAATAACTTTCATCACTGCATTTTATTTACTGATGAGTCTAGATACAAGGTATTGGGCTACAGAAAATCCACGGCTAATAAAACACGGACATCAACAAGTAAGATTTGGATTTAATGTCTGGTTGGGCATATTAGAGGGAAGAATTTTTGGTCCCATTATATTTGATGAATCTTTGACAGGAGAAAGATATTTAGAATATTTAAAAAATGAAATTGAGAATATTTTCGACGCTTTTCCAGATGAAGTAAATGAAAGAGTTACCTTTCAACAAGATGGCTGGCCCTCATAATTTTGGTCTTGTTCAAAATTATTCATATTTTCGATTTGGAAATAGATGGATCGGAAATAACGGTCCTATCAGATGGCCAGCACGATCACCTGATCTTACGCCAATTGATTTTTTTATTTGGGGACATTTAAAGAATATGGTTTATAAAGAAGATACACGACAAGAGAACAATTGGAAATTTCTGTTCGAGACGCTATTAACAGCATAACAGCAGATCAAATAAATCGAGCATATGAGGCAACTGTTAGGAGAGCAAGACTATGTGTCCAAAATAATGGACAACATTTTGAAAATTTGATTTAGTTTTTAAACATTTTGTGTGTTTAAGGATTAGTAATTTTTTATTAAAATTGTCAAATGAGGAGGAATAAATATTATTTTAGAGGTATGACTTTTTCAATTGAAATTATTATTGACTAAGAAATTTACAAAAAATGTAAATTTCAATTATGCAGTTAGTTAAAATAGAATGTGTTTATTGTTTTAGGAAGAAAAAAAACAAGGGTTGCAATTTAAAAAGGGTATGAAAACAGGGGTGGAAATGGGTTAAATTAAAAAAAAAAAATGATGCAATTCAGTTATGTTGGATAAAATTTATAAATTTTTTGAATAACAATAAATAATTTAAGGTAATCTTAAAGTTAGTGTCGTTTTTCCCCATTGTTTATTTCTTTGGTACGTCATTTGAGCAAATTTAGATTTTTCGTATTTTTGTGTGTAGCTCCTTAACTATTCACTTGAGATACCAAGTATAATACATCGATGAAATCAGGTTGTCATGTAGCTTCCAAAAACGGAAAGAACTACAGGGTGTCCCGTTTAAAATTTAAAAGGTATAACTTCCGGTAAAACCGGAAGTAGTAAAAGTGAAACAAACTGAGTAAAATGAGGCCACTTAGGTCCCATTTGATGCCCTAAAATTCTAAAATTTTATCTTGAGAAACACAGATACTCTAGCCTGTTACATGGTTGCTGTGTCACCCTGTATATACCGTTTCTTTTGTTAAAATATACATCAGAAATGTTGTCGAAGCACATTAAAACAACAAAATCCCGACAAAAAGGCAAAACAAGAAGAATATAAAGACTTTGATAGATAGCCACCAGTGAGAACGACAAAAAACTTCTTTGTCTGAAGCAGTATGTTAATTCTATCAGCGATAATTCATACCAGTTGTACTCGCTTGCTGGTGTCGTATTATAATAACATGTACCTACTTCTTCTTCAAGAATCTCTCCCTATTCACTGATTTCAGTGGCGGTTCCAAAAATAAATTTTTTTCAAATCAAAACTAATTTATTATTGCGCTTCAAATAAATAATTTCGTAAAACTTATTTTGGTTTGGTTCAGTTCAGGACCAAAACTATAATATATATATAATTATTTATTTCTTGATCTGCCACTGGTTTATCTCGAAATATTCTGTAAAAATGTTTTATGCATGTAAAATTTCTTGTATCACTACCAGCCATGAATGTCAAGATAGCGAATTACTGCAATTAAGTGGTGAGTTTGTGTTCATGCGTTTTATGAAAATTAAAATTAATTTATTTTAGTGGACGTAATTGTAATTGGATATTAAAATATAGTAAGATAAGAAAATAGGATTTTTACATTACAATAAAGCATTATAATGAATATAATCATAACAGTTAAAAAGGTGATAAGTGATAATATAAGATAATTAATTTTTTTTAATATAAGCCTTGCTGATTTTTTCTTTATTTTTACATGATTTAATTAAAATTGCAACAAATACTTGTATAAGATAATGATTTTTGTATTTGTAATTATATTATATGTTTGATAAAAAATAATCTGTAGTAAAACTATAAAAAAATCTCAGAAATTATATTTTATATTAATTTCTATTTGGAATCATTTGTAAACTTCTTAGAAATTGTCTACAATAATTTAAAATACTTACAAAATCGTAATATTATACTCTGTCTAAAATACACTAAAATGTCGCTATTTTCTACAATATTTTGTTGTTTTTTTTTATGCACTTTATTGAAATTTTTAAAACTGCTGAAATTGCTCTTCATAAAACAAAATAATCTAAAATTGTCTAAATTTGTTTAAAATTATATAAAATTGTCAAAAATTGTCAAAATTGTCAAAAATTGTCTAAAATTTTCTAAAATTATAAAATATTTTTAAATTATTTACAATAATACTTAAAAATCTTGGACATCGACAAAAAAACTTAAATTTTTCAAAAATTGCCTATACTTGTCTATAAATTGCTCTAAAAGTATCTGGAATCATCTCCAAAATAGAATATTTTCTACCAAATCAGCGTAGGGTAATTTTTTTGTTAAAATTGTTGGTTTTTTATCTTAAATCTTAAATTATCTGGAGTTATCTGTAGGACTCCAAATTTTTTAGAACTGTTTAGGTCATTCTAACAACAGTCTAAAATTGTCTAAAACTGTCTAAAACTATCTAAAATTGTATGGACTTGTCTATTTAGGTCATTCTAACAAGAGTCTAAATTTGACAAAAATTATCAAAAATTATATAAAATTGTCTAAAATGTCAAAAATTGTCTAAAATAATGAAAAATTGTCTAAAATTATGAAAAATTGTGTAAAATTGTTTAAATTTGGAAACAATTATATAAAATTGTCTAAAATTATTCGGGTTTTTATTCATTTAATTGAAATTTTTAAAATTCCCTGAAATTGTCCTTCATAAAAGAAAATAATCTAAAATTATCTGAAGTTATTTGTAAAATTTTTTTTTCCTGTTTAGGTCATTTTAACAACGGTCTAAAATTGTCTTTTGTCTAAAATTTTATAAGTTGTCTAAAATTGTCTAAAACTGTCTAAAATTTTATAAAATTGTATAAACTAGTCTAAAACTGTCTAAAAATTGTCTAAAATTATTACAATTTGGCAAAAATTATATTAAATTGTCTAAAATTATCTAAAATTGTTTAAATTTGGCAACAATAACATGAAATTGTCTTAAATTATCTATAATAGCCTGATAAAATACTAAATTTTTGAGATCGATTAAAATTTTAATTTTTTTTTAAATTGCTCATACTTATCTATAAATTGCTCTAAAAATATCTGTAAACATCTATAAAATAAAATATTTTCTACCAAATCCAAGTAGGGTAAATTTTTTTGTTCAAATTATTTACTTCATTGAAATTTTTAAAATTGTCTGAAATTGCCCTTCGTAAAACAAAATCATCTAAAATTATCTGGAGTTATCTATAAGGACCCGATTTTTTTTTAAACTGTTTAGGTCATTCTAACAACGGTCTAAAATTGTCCAAAGTTTAAAATTGTCTAAAATTATCTAAAACTATCTAAACTTGTCTAAAATTGTCTAAAACTGTCTTAAAATGTCCAAAAATCTCTAAAATTCTCTAAAATTCTCTAAAATTCTCTAAAATTCTCTAAAATTCTCTAAAATTCTCTAAAATTCTCTAAAATTCTCTAAAATTCTCTAAAATTCTCTAAGATTCTCTAAAATTCTTTAAAATTATCTGTAATAACCTGATATAATACATAAAAATCTTTAAGATCGACTGAAAATTTTGTTTTTATTTTAATTGCTCTAAAACCATCTAGAATCAACTCTAAAATAGAATATTTTCTACCAAATCAGCGTAGAGTAATTTTTTTTTGTTAAAATTGTTGGTTTTTTATGTACTTTATTGAATTTTTTAAAATTGCCTGAAAATTCAGAAAACAAAATAATCTTAAATTATCTGGAGTTATCTGTAGGATTCCAAATTTTTTAAAACTGTTTAGGTCATTTTAACAACAGTCTAAAATTGTCTAAAATTATGAAAAATTGTCTAAAATTGTTTTAAATTGTCTAAAATTATGAAAAATTGTCTAAAATTGTTTAAATTTATCTACGATTCCATAGAATTGTCTAAAGTTATCTAAACTCGTCTAAATCTCTCTAAAATTATTTACAATTGTCAAAATTGTTTTAAATTGTCTAAAATTATGAAAAATTGTCTAAAATTGTTTAAATTTGGCTACGATTAAATAGAATTGTCTAAAATTATCTAAACTAGTCTAAATCTCTCTAAAATTATTTACAATTGTCAAAATTGTTTTAAATTGTCTAAAATTATGAAAAATTGTCTAAAATTGTTTAAATTTGGCTACGATTAAATAGAATTGTCTAAAATTATCTAAACTAGTCTAAATCTCTCTAAAATTGTTTACAATTGTCAAAATTGTTTAAAATTGTCTAAAATTATGAAAAATTGTCTAAAATTGTTTAAATTTGGCTACGATTAAATAGAATTGTCTAAAATTATCTAAACTAGTCTAAATCTCTCTAAAATTGTTTACAATTGTCAAAATTGTTTTAAATAGTCTAAAATTATGAAAAATAGAATAGAATTGTTTACAATTGTCAAAATTGTTTAAAATTGTCTAAAATTATGAAAAATTGTCTAAAATTATGAAAAATTGTCTAAAATTGTTTAAATTTGGCTACGATTAAATAGAATTGTCTAAAATTATCTAAACTAGTCTAAATCTCTCTAAAATTGTTTACAATTGTCAAAATTGTTTAAAATTGTCTAAAATTATGAAAAATTGTCTAAAATTGTTTAAATTTGGCTACGATTAAATAGAATTGTCTAAAATTATCTAAACTAGTCTAAATCTCTCTAAAATTGTTTACAATTGTCAAAATTGTTTTAAATAGTCTAAAATTATGAAAAATTGTCTAAAATTGTTTAAATTTGGCTACGATTAAATAGAATTGTCTAAAATTATCTAAACTAGTCTAAATCTCTCTAAAATTGTTTACAATTGTCAAAATTGTTTAAAATTGTCTAAAATTATGAAAAATTTTCTAAAATTGTTTAAATTTGGCTACGATTAAATAGAATTGTCTAAAATTATCTAAACTAGTCTAAATCTCTCTAAAATTGTTTACAATTGTCAAAATTGTTTTAAATAGTCTAAAATTATGAAAAATTGTCTAAAATTGTTTAAATTTGGCTACGATTACATAGAATTGTCTAAAATTATCTAAACTTGTCTAAATCTCTCTAAAATTGTTTACAATTGTCAAAATTGTTTTAAATAGTCTAAAATTATGAAAAATTGTCTAAAATTGTTTAAATTTGGCTACGATTAAATAGAATTGTCTAAAATTATCTAAACTAGTCTAAATCTCTCTAAAATTGTTTACAATTGTCAAAATTGTTTAAAATTGTCTAAAATTATGAAAAATTGTCTAAAATTGTTTAAATTTGGCTACGATTCCATAGAATTGTCTAAAATTATCTAAACTTGTCTAAATCTCTCTAAAATTGTTTACAATTGTCAAAATTGTTTTAAATAGTCTAAAATTATGAAAAATTGTCTAAAATTGTTTAAATTTGGCTACGATTAAATAGAATTGTCTAAAATTATCTAAACTAGTCTAAATCTCTCTAAAATTGTTTACAATTGTCAAAATTGTTTAAAATTGTCTAAAATTATGAAAAATTGTCTAAAATTGTTTAAATTTGGCTACTGTTCCATAGAATTGTCTAAAATTATCTAAACTTGTCTAAATCTCTCTAAAATTGTTTACAATTGTCAAAATTGTTTTAAATAGTCTAAAATTATGAAAAATTGTCTAAAATTGTTTAAATTTGGCTACGATTAAATAGAATTGTCTAAAATTATCTAAACTAGTCTAAATCTCTCTAAAATTGTTTACAATTGTCAAAATTGTTTAAAATTGTCTAAAATTATGAAAAATTGTCTAAAATTGTTTAAATTTGGCTACGATTCCATAGAATTGTCTAAAATTATCTAAACTAGTCTAAATCTCTCTAAAATTGTTTACAATTTTCAAAATTGTTTTAAATTGTCTAAAATTATGAAAAATTGTCTAAAATTGTTTAAATTTGGCTACGATTAAATAGAATTGTCTAAAATTATCTAAACTAGTCTAAATCTCTCTAAAATTGTTTACAATTGTCAAAATTGTTTAAAATTGTCTAAAATTATGAAAAATTGTCTAAAATTGTTTAAATTTGGCTACGATTAAATAGAATTGTCTAAAATTATCTAAACTAGTCTAAATCTCTCTAAAATTGTTTAAAATTGTCTAAAATTATGAAAAATTGTCTAAAATTGTTTAAATTTGGCTACGATTAAATAGAATTGTCTAAAATTATCTAAACTAGTCTAAATCTCTCTAAAATTGTTTACAATTGTCAAAATTGTTTTAAATAGTCTAAAATTATGAAAAATTGTCTAAAATTGTTTAAATTTGGCTACGATTACATAGAATTGTCTAAAATTATCTAAACTTGTCTAAATCTCTCTAAAATTGTTTACAATTGTCAAAATTGTTTAAAATTGTCTAAAATTATGAAAAATTGTCTAAAATTATGAAAAATTGTCTAAAATTGTTTAAATTTGGCTACGATTACATAAAATTGTCTTAAATTATCTAAAATTCTCTACAATCATCTATATGATATAACACTTAAAAATCTTTAAGATTGACTAAAAATTTAAACAATCACGACTTTCTTAGATTTAATTAAACTGATGCAATACCAAATCGATTATTTTTTTTATGTATCATATTTTCATTGCAATAAATTTTTATTATTGTTTTTCTATTTGTTCGTTTTTGAACTTCAAACATAAAAATAGAACTCATCGCGCGATGCGTAAACGACGATGTGCGAGAAAATTGAAAGCATCTTCAACGGTCCACTAGGAGTCTGACCGTCACATCGTCATCTCGATTTCTCGAGAGATCGACCAGACGACGGTCTCATCTACCTGGGTATGCCTATGCGGTGTGCCCCCACCTGCCCATTTTCTTACCTTCATGTATGTATGATCAGTGCAAGAACCGAGTTCTTCGGAACAACACGCGGTATATATTAACCTATTGAAAAATTCATGAATGAACTTTTTTGGGACTTTCTAGGGGAGTTGGACACAAGGCCGCTCTGACATTGACCTTATTGTTTTGGTTGCGAGTGATGTTGATGACTCATTTTTGTTTTTTTTTTGACTGTGTGCATGTGGTGTTTGTTGTTTTGTGTGACATTTTTTTCATAATTTTTATTTTTTAATAATGACTCTTCTAATCTTTCTTCAAATTACCAAATAAAAATATTAAAAGGGGTAAGTTTTATTATTAATAAATTTTTGAGTTTGGGTAAATTGCGCATGATTCAATGTACACGTGACTTTTCATTTGACGTTTTGACATTACACATGGTAGGTCATGGATAAACAATAAATAAATTGTAATAATCATATTATTTTTAATAATTAAATAACCAAAATAACTCGTGCTCGACTTATAACCTAAAATTATTTTTTTATATTTATGACACAATTTTATATTTAATATTTTGAATTCTAATACAAAATAAAAAATGTGTCAAAAAATTACAATGCATACAGAAATAAAATAAATTTTTATGGAGAATATTTTTCAAAACAAATTTAAAATAAAAGATTTTTTTTAGGTTTTTGTATGGGTTTTTTTTTTTAGTGGCATGGACTTTATGTCATTCAGCCAACTGCAATTCGTCTATAAATATTTTTTTCTTTTATTGAATAAAGGTTTCATTTTTTTAGCGTGGTTTTATTACTTATAGAAAATCGGTATTCCACTAGAAAAACTATTAATATATTGCATATTGTTAGAACAAAATTATTGACAATTTTATGCTGAATCATTCTAAATGTATCAATGAAAAATAAATGAACAAGTAATTTTACTTTCTATTATACAGTAAAAATGTTAATTAACTGGTTTTCTAATATAAATTGGAAAAAAACAGCGGTACAACTTTAAATTTTATAATTCTTCTTTCTCCCTCTATTTTTGATAGTACTACAGTACTAATCCGCCTCCATCCAACTGCATCATGTTATTTATAATATTTTTTTAAATAATTTATTGGATATCATCAATTATTTTTGTTTTCTACAAATTTCGATAAAAAAAAATCCCAAAAAATTATTTTCTGTAAAAGATTGTATGTGTGCCTGGATTTTTTAAACACTATTTTGAATTTTAACCAAAAATATTTTTACTAAAAATTATTTTGCTTAAAAATTTTTAGTTTATCGCCGCAATCGAAAGACAATTAACAACAATTACAACGTTGTCTAAGTGTTTAAATAAATCATAGAAAAAAATTTAAGTGTCTGATTTGGCAACAAAATATCTGTCAAATTATTTTGTAAGACTTACGAGATTACGCAGGTTAAATTGAACACTATTAAAATTTCGTAAACCATTATTGATTAGGGCTTCACACGAGACGAGATCAGGCGAGAAGTTCAAAAATCTCGTCTCGGTCTCGTTAGTGGAAAAAAAATAAGTCTCGTTTCAGTCTCGGTCTCGTCTCGTAACCATTGTCTCGTCTCTTTAAATCTCGTTATTGCTAGAACTTTTTTCTAAGATAGTACAAAACGAGTTAATTATTAATTATATTGTAATTTATAAATGCGTGATTATTTATTTATTTTTGTTTTTTAAGCAAACTATTTGGAAGTCCTAAAAAATTCTAAACACAATGAGAGTGTCATTTTATATTAAATAAAATATTTCACAGATGGTTACCAGATTTGAGATTTCGTAAATTTATCGTAACCTATGCAGACTTTACTTTTATTATAACAAAATCGGTTGTGTCGCCCCAAAACTATCCCGACGATTATCCAGAGACGAATACTTTTAATGTTATTTTTTTATTTTTGACAGGGAAGAGATTGAGAAATAATTTTGACTGTTCTGAATAGAGAATTTCAAGGGCTTTCAAATGACATATTACAAGTCAAATTCCATGACATATTGCTTTTGTCATTTTTTGACAGTGACACTTTCGTTTCACAGATGTCGTACAAAAATTGATGGGTTCTTCCAATGTATAATCGAAACCTATATACCAAATTTCAGCTTAATCGGATTAAGCGTGTGGCTTCGATCATTGAAGAATACACACAGAAAGACACGCATAGACAGACACACAGGCAGAAACTTTCCCTTCTCGAATGATGAGTCGGAAAAGTAAAAATCAGAAAAATCAGAAAAGATAAAAAAAATCAGAAAAGATAAAAAAAATCAGAAAAAATAAGGAAAAAACAGAAAACATTGGAACAAATTAAAGGAAACATCGACAAATATTAAATAAAAAGAAAACTTAAATTGTGAAATACGAAAAAAGATTTAAAAAAACGAAAAAAAACTCTAAAAATCGCAAAAAAGAAAACGAAAAGGCATTCGCAAAAAACGAAAGAAATCGAAATATATCACAAAAAATAGCAAAAATCGCAAAAAACCACAAAAAAAATTCAACCAAACAACCGGAAACTATTTGTAACCATAAACAAATAATTACAGGAAAAGAAAAATACCAAAAGATTTGATATAAATCGCAAAGTCTTAAAAAATCGCAAAAATCCCAAAAAAAAATTGCCAAAAATCGCAAATAATTACAAAAAATCAGAAAAATAAGAAAACAAAAAATATAAAAAATATCGAAATAATATTAGAATAAAATTAAGAAAAATTTTTAAAAAATCTAAAAAAAACCAGAAAAAAAAAACAAAATATAAGAAAAAATCGGAAAATCAGATAAAACAATACAAAAAATCAGAAAAAACCAGGAAAAATCAGAAAAAACAGAAATATCAAAAATAACAGAAAAAATCTGAAAAAATATCTTTTCCAGGATTATTAGGATTCAAAATAATTAATTTTACAGGTTATACATAAATCTGTAAAGAATCAGAAAGAACAGAAAAAAATCGACAGGATAATCAGAAAAAAATCACAAAAAATAATATATAAGAAAAAGTAAACAGAAAAACAATAAAATATAAGAAACCAAAAAAATCAGAAAAAAACTCATTATAATTTTTTTCAAAAATTCAGAAAATTAAATGAAAAAAATCATAAAAAAAAATTTGAAAAGTCAGAAAAAATCATTAAAAATCATTACGAAATCTTAAAAAATTCAAAAGAAAATCAGAAAATATCATAAAAATAAGAAAAAGATTTTTCAGATATTTAATGTTAAGTTTCAAATTTTAACATTTTTTTTATTTTTGACAGGTGACAGTTGGAGAAATAAATTTGACTGTTCTGAATAAAGATTTTCAAGTACTTTCAAATGACATATTGCAAGTCAAGTTCCATGACATATTTGATCTGTCATTTTTTGAGTGACACTTCTGTTTGACAGATGTCGCACAAAAACTAATCGGTTCTTCAGACGGGTAACCCAAACCCATATAAACCCATATAAAAAATACATTGTTGGTTTGTTTTTAAATTTGTGTATTTTTACCTATTTTTCCCTGTTTTTCTTTATTTTCCCTATTTTTAACCTTCTTTTTCAAAATTTTTTACGGTTTTTTCCTATTTTTCCCATTTTTCATATTTTTTCCTGTTTTCCTAGTTTTCTCTACTTTTCTCTAATTTTCCTATTTTTTACCATTTCTCCATATTTTTTAGTATTTTCCCGATTTATTCCTAGTTTACGTTTATTCCTATTTTTTCTATATTTTTCTCTTTGTTTTTCTATGTATTTTTCTCCATTTTTCTTTGTTTTTCTCTATTTTTTCAATTTGTCTATATTTTTCTCTATATTTTTCTGTGTATCTCTATTTTTATTTATTTATTCATATTTTTTCGTTTTTTTATTATTTTTTCCACTTTTCCAATAATTTTCTTTGTTTTTCTATGATTTCCTACTTTTTTCCTTATTTTGCCAATTTCTTCCTATTTTTTATATTTTTGCCTATTTTTTTCCAGTTTTGTTCCTATTATTTTCTATTTTTTCCCATTCCCTTATTTTCACTTATTTTTCCCAATATCCTCTTAATTTTCATTATTTTCCCTAGTTTTTCCTATTTTCCCGATATTTCTCAATTTTTCTTTAATTTCTATTATTTTTCCCTATTTTCACTATTTCCTTATGTTTTCTTAATTTTGCCGATTTTTCTTTATTTTCTCTAATATCTCTATTTTCTCTATCTTGTTTAATTTTTCATTATTCTCCTTTCTTCCCCATTTTTTCTATTTTTTCTACTTTCTTCTGTTTTCTTGTTTTCCATTATTTTTTCCTCTATCCTTGTTTTTCACTATTTGTTCCTATTTGTACTTGTTTTTTCCTATTTTGCTCCATTTTTAAATTACCCATTTTTATATATTTTTCCCCTTCTTTTCCTATTTTCTTTATTTTTTCTTATTTCTTCATATTTTCCTTGTTTTTCATTATTTTTTCGTGTTTTTTCTTATTTGTCCGAATTTGTCCCTATTAATTTTTTTCTACTTTCCTTTTTTTTCCCTATTTTCCCCTATTTTGACTAACTTTTCTATATGTTTCACTATTTTTCCTTATTTTTCTATAGTTTCTGTATTTTCCTTATTTTCCTTATTTTTTCCTGTTTTTTTCTTTTTTTTCACTTTTCCCCATTTTTCACTATTTTCCGCTACTTTTTATTTTTCTTCTATTTTTCCCAGTTTTTCCTTTTTTTCCAATTTCTTTTTATTTCTTCCTGTTTGTCATTGTTTTTTTCCTGTATTCGTTATGTTTCCTTATTTTTCGCTATTTGTCCGTATTTGTTCCTATTTTTCTCTATTTTGCCCCATTTTCCCAATTTTTCTCAATTATTCCATATTATTCCTTACTTTTCCATATTTTTTTCCCGTTTTTTCCAGTTTTTTCTCGAAAAAAAAAATTAACAAAAATATCGAACTTTGATTCTGTTTGATAACAAAAATCAATGTATTCTTAAATTTATCAAAAATATGGGAAAAAAATTAAATTTGTAGTTAATCGGTATTAAATACAAAAATGAAAAAAATCCCAGCCCTTTCCCTCCAAATATTTTCCCACATTTTTACATAATCAAACATCAATAATTAAAAAATACAAAGTGTAACCCCCCCTGCTAACTTTTGTACGGTAAAATATTCGAGAATACTCATACAGGTCGATTTTTATCTCTCATAAAAATGTCTGCAATGAAAAATTTACCCTAAATTCAACCCATTGTGCATATTATTAATCCCCTTAAAAATTTTAAATGCCAACAAGGGCCGAAAGATTATTTAATTCTGTTTAAAAATTTTTATACTGCTAATTAAGTGTTTTAGGAAAAGTAGGATGAATTAAAATGTGAATTTAATTTAAATTATTTAAAATTGATTATTTTAATTTGTCATTATTAAAAATTTACCATAAAAGTAACAATAAAAATTAAAAAATTACTTCTCAGTTATTTTTAAATTGGCTTCATCTTAAAAGTAAAAACAATCATTTCAACTTGACTTAGTTTTTTGCGAAAAAAAAAATGTAAAAAGAAAATGAAAATGCCAAGTAGTCAGCTACAACACCGCCCAAAATGTCAACCCTTCTCACTGTACCTATAAACACCTGCATAATTATATACGGAGCAAATTATTATGTCTTTTGCCTCTCTTTACGTGCAAGTACAGATTACCTGTTATGTACGTGCATTATATTTGCGTGTATATTTTTGACAGTCAGTTCGGGTGCTTTCGAGATTGTTTTTAGCTAAATAAACGTACATAGAGGTTATCAAAATAAACAGGGTGTTCCATAAACGTGGCTAAATAAATAATTAAGATTTCTAAATACTACATCTTTAACCTAGAATCGTAAATATTATTTTATTCTATTTATAAGTCACTGTTATTAATTAATATTTGGTCTAGATTATGTATATTTGAATATTAAAATAAATCATAACTAAAAGTTGTAATATTTATTACCATTATACTGATACTAACCAGCAGATACTTTCTAAAGGTTATCGATTATAGATTCTGTTTTAGGAAGTATTTTGGTACTATTTACCTACAGGTAGATAATAAAATATTGCTTTTTTGTTAATCTACCATTTGTTTTAAACACCCTTTCAAATTCATCTTAACAAGTCAATCAAAGTCAAATAATATCGTCAACACTAACCAAAAATAAAGAAGAAGGTCTAAAATTTTGAAGACTATAACTTGGGTTGATATTTTGCATTAAACAAACAGTATTGCGCTGGTGTGTTTCGAGATGAGAATTTAATTTTTATTCGTTTGGGCACTTTGCCGCTGATGAGTCCTTTAGGGATGAAACAGCTGTCCGGTATACGGCCTAGGAATAAAATTCTCAAAAGTATTTTTAAAACTGGTTTGGGGTTTCATTACCTTTTAGAGAATGGGCCGTCTGTCGGTTCCTGTTTGTATTGGTGCTTATTACATAGGTGTATTCTTTTTTGCAATTAATAAATGGTAGCGTATCCCATTATTAGATGGCGTTGGCTATCTGCCTTAGTACAACATTCTTTAAACAATAGTTTAAAGAATGTCCTCAATATCTTTTATGTAAATCTAGCAAGAATTCACATGTGAAAACTATTTGTCATTTTGACATAATAATCCTTAGCGTCCAGTACATGCATAAGTTAAACATGACGCCATCGCTCGCAATTCTCATATAACATCATTTGAGGAAAGATTCACAGAATAGGCAGGTTTTTTTCAATCGGAAATCAGTGGCGGATCGTGAATTTTTTAAGCTGGACATAAAACGTTTTTGTAAAATTTCAGCTCAATCGAATTAAACGTGTGGACTCTATCGTGGAAGAATACACACAGACAGACAGATAGACAACAGACTTCCACCTGGAAATAGTCTTAATCATCTCGGGTGACCTCAAGATGGATATTTCCAGCTTTATCTGGAAAATTTTTTTAGCTCGTTCACAATACTTTCCCTTCTCGGAGGTGGGTCGGGAAAGTAACAATGAGAAAAAATCGGAAAACAAAAGAAAAAACAGCACATTGGGAAAAAATTAAGATAATCGAAAAAACGAAGAGAATGAAATAATCGAAAAAAATAAGAAAAAATCGGCTGTGTCACCCCAGAACTTTCCCGGCTCGACCGTAGAGAATATGTTATTTATTACTATTATTTGAATTACAAAATACTAAGCATTACATTAATTTATGGAACACATTAAAAATGGTGAGCCGATGGTAAATACGTCTACCGAATTGATATTTCAATGTTGATAATGACATAATCTGCGCATGCGCACGTTGTATATCACACTGCTACAATTAGGATCTCCTAAAATCATGTGTGAAAACTATTTCGGATTTGGGAAAATTTTTCA
This sequence comes from Neocrepidodera transversa, assembly GCA_963243735.1. NCBI lineage: Eukaryota > Metazoa > Arthropoda > Insecta > Coleoptera > Chrysomelidae > Neocrepidodera > Neocrepidodera transversa. Next base: position 10,384,732 of record OY725342.1, on the reverse strand, counting down.
TACAATAGTTGTAGGGAATTTTATGCTTTACAACTTTGCACTGAAATATTTTGCACTAAAGAGCATAATTTACCTCCAATTTTAAAAAAATGGAAAATCCTAAATGTGTATTTTTCTCGCCATCTAGCGGCGAAACTTTGAGGAATTCGATAAAAAGTTGAACATAAAAGTTAAAGAAAATTTGATGCTTTTCAACTTTGCATAAGAAAATTTTGCACTAAAATGCATTGTTTGTCCTCAAAATCAAGAAAAACTAGAGAAAACCTACATGCACATTTTTTACGCGCCCTCTAGTGGCTCAACTATTGGAAATTCTGGAAAAAGTTTAAAACAAAAGTTATAGGGAATGTTATGCTCTAAAACTTTGTACTACAACATTTTACACCAAAGTGTATTGTTTGTCCTTAAAATTTAAAAAAAATAAAAAATTGTTACATGCGTATTTAATCAATGTCGGTCTTGAGGACCTTCTACTGTACCAATTTAAAAAAAATCTAATGGTCGCATTCTAGGCACACACCGACCATCCATACCAAATTTCAGCTTGATTGGTCAAACGGTTCGGCAGTTATCGTGGAAGATTACACACAGACACACAGACAGACCATGAGCGGGGAATGGTTTTAATCTTCTTCGGGGAACTCAAAATGGATATTGCCATCAATATCTCGATTTTTTTTTGCTCCTCGTTCACCTTACTTTCCCTTTGATGGGTCCGGGAAAGTAGAAAGGAAACAGTTGAAAAATAATCAGAAAATTTTCGAAGTGAAATGAAATAGAAAATTGTATAAGTAATATGGGAAAAACGAAAAAAACAAAAATATTGTAAAAATACTGAAGAACGCAAGGTAATGCAAAAAACGCTAAAAACAGCAAAAAGAAGATTTAAAAAAACTCATTAATTCGAAAAATATAGCAAAAAAAAACAAAGAATAACAAAAAATTTGGAACATAAATCCCATAAAAAAATTTAAAAACTGAAAAAATTGAATTGAAATAAATCGCAAAAAATTTCAAAAACCGTAAGAAAATCGAAACAAAATCCCAAAAAAACCGCAAAAAAATCGAAAAAAATCGCAAAAAATCTGAAAAAAATCGACACAAAGTCCCCTAAAAAAATCGCAAAAAAAGGAAGTAAAGAACGCAGGAATTCGAAAAATATCGCAAAAAAAACCAAATGTCAAATATCGAAACAAAATCCCAAAAAAATCCAAAAAAATTGCAAACAAACAAAGAACAACCTAAAAAGGGAAATAATGGTTACCATTAAAACAAGTGAAAAACGACAATATTTTTGCCGTAATTTCGAGTTTTTTTCTATAAATGTATATACCTTATATACTACAGTATATATGGTATAAGTAGCGGAAAAGTAAAAATAGGTCAAAGATTAATATCATTTCTGGAGTTTTTAAGGTTGGTGAATCGATTTGTCTCTATCTTTATCTCTCACCGTTCTTGAGTTGACGGACGAACGAAAAAAACCATATTCTATTGAAAGAATAGTTTTTCTAACATCTGCTAAACGAGCTGCAATAGTTGCATTGATCGCTTTGTATGAGTGCTGCTGGATACTGTGTCCTTACATTAGTCATATTTTCCTATAAGAATATAAACAAGCAGCTTAAGAATTGAGTAGTTCCTTCAAAAACAGTTCGTGCTACTTATCTTTTTAGCTAAGTACATTCATTAATTTATTCAAGCACTTTTTGGAGAACGTCAGTCCTTCGGAAGAATCTCCATTGTTTCTTATCTTGGATAAACATTATAGTCAGGTTTGTAATATTAAACTTGAAAAGTCATCACGTGGTTATTGTGTTACTTCTTCTACATTGTAGATACAAGCTGCAGTCGTTAGCTCATTACAGTAAAGAGATGACCTAACCTAACCCCTTACGAACTGATCAAGCTTTTTGGTAAAGCAAGTTTAAAAGTTCAAATAGGAGAAATTGCACTAAATTGATTTAAGGAAACACGATTTTTTCTTTTTAAGAAGAAAACGTTTGCCGATGTTGATGACAGTGCATCTCATATCGAAGCAGCAAAGGTTTGAAGCTCTCAGTTAAGTCTATAGGAATACAAGATGGAACCTCAATCTGTTGTAGACCCTCAATCTGCTTTCATACCTGTACCTCTTACCACTTTGAAAGCTCCTGGAATGTCTGTTAATATAGAAATATCTAGCACGTTTGATCCAGTACTTCTGTCTGCCGCATCCACCTCACCACCTACGATATAGCTCCTGTAAAAACAACCAATAGAAGATGATAACTGACACCATATAAAACAGCATTGATTAAATCCTTGGACATACATCCTGAACTAATGGTTGTAAAAAAATGGTAAAGCTGTAGGAAAAAATTCCTAAAGTTGATAAAATCAAAGATAAGAAATCGAAATCAAAATGATCTATGACGATTCCAGTAAATTGGAATTTCCGACAGTGGCGGCTCCTCGACGGAGGCTAAAGAGGTTCGGCCTCCTCACCAATTTATCCAGCAAATAGCAGCAGAAATATTTTGTTGATCATTCTTCATTTTATTTAGTATTTCTCTAATAATTTTTGAAATTTTACAATTAATTCCCCGTTCTCAGTAATTATTTTTGAATCTGATAACAGTGCCCTGAGGCTAGATTCTGCAAAGTCTGTATATATCTCAAATCCTAAACACGTGTTGCTTAACACAGTTGCCGTTTTTTCGACCAGTTAAAATGCTAAATACCGTAAACAATAGCTAAATGGCAACACTCTCAGTAGGCTAGCCTTTAGCCTGTCGCCTGCTTTTTTTCAGTGCAGTACGGACTACGGACGGTGGTATCCGACACATGCGAAACACAATAGGCCAAAATCGTTTATACAATGTTAGTTTAATATCTATTAAAAAAGATTTAGTAAAAGACTTAAAACAAAATGATACATTTTATGATTATGTTATTGACTAAAAAATGTTAATAAAATTAATAAAAAAAAACGAACAAAAAAATTTTTTGTCAAGAGAAACTATGCTTCCACGTTAGTTCTTGCTGAGCAACAATTAATTTTGTCACTGAAGTAGCTGACACGTCCGCTGCGCAAGGATTAAATTAATTTTCTGAAACATTTTTATTTTTTGGGATTTTTTACCATTTTTTGCCTTTTGTTTTATTTTCCGATTTTTAGTGATTTTTTTCCAGATTTTTTACTATTATTTTTCAACCTCTAATTTACAAAACCTGCATTCTTCATGTTCGGATAGGCCATTCTTCTTAAGATATCCTCTCAGCCGACAATACCCTGTTAGGACTCCTGTCAATATGCTAAGCTTGTTTTTACTTAGGTCTTCTGCTTATAGTTTCCCAAAAGTACTTTCGCTTGTCTCATTCCTTGTAGATTGCTCCAGTGGTTGGATCATTTTATTTCCACATCTCTTTTTAATTCTTCCAATATCACGCTGCTACTGATCCCACAAAAGGGTTCAGGCCCCAGAAATGGTGTTTCAGCCCCTTTTTGGCGAGTTTATCTGCTATTTCGTGACCCTCCACCCTTGTATGTCCCGGAACCCATACGAGTTTTTCTAAGCATTCCTTGACCACTTTGGAGCTGATTACATGAGAATTCATGACAAACTGAGTTTATGATCATTCAATTTTGTTGAAAACTACAGGTTCCAAATTCCTTATTCTGACGAATTAAAGCAAATCTTACATACTCGTATTAAAAAAAAAACAACTTTGGGATGTTGTTGTTCAATGTTAACCCCCTCAAACGTATCTGAATCATTTATTTCTGTGCTCTAAATTACCTTAACTTTCAATTAGTATTTGTTGGCCTCTGAATCAAAAACTTTTTTTGGGCCATATTTTTTTACACGTTTCTCTTAAACGCAGTACCTGGTGTCTAGCCAACACATTTATACTTGCTCATATATCCAGTAGATACTATTACAGAAAATTTCGACTAGCTCTCCGGCTATGATAATCGATTATTTTGTTCTTCTATTTCACTAGCGAGCATTTTATTCAAATTTTGAAATTCTTCAAATAAGATTTTAAATTGCTGATCAACATACAATTTATTTACAATATCAGTACTCAAAGTTGGTGCTTTTACGTTACATATTTTTAGATATATGCGCCAATCCGCTACTTGTTGTGAGTAAACTATGCACTTTATGAACTGTTTTTGCGCGACCGAATTTATCAAGAGTCATGTTGAAAATGAAGTAAATATAACACTCGTTTTATCTTATAATTATAGCTTCTTTAAGTTCATTGATTATAGCAACAATTTCGTTATGGTGGGATGTTTTCCAATCTCGAAATTTTTCAACCAATGACTTTAGAATAATAGAGGATACCCAATAATAGTTGTTACTAACCTTAAATATTTCCTTGAATTATGCTTCTCAAATTGGAGTACCCCCTTCTCTCATGCCTTTCCACTACCCACCCATGCCTTACCGCAAAATTTAGTGAAAGCTTTTGAAGGCATCATGATCTTCAAACAACACTTAAACTTTATATTTTAATTTAAACAATCTGGTCACCTCAGTTTAGTGTTTAAGAGTAACGTAGTATGGAAGTTATTTATCTCTTCATACACACATTTTAATGGACTGGAATTTGTAGAATTAGCTTTTATAAAATTGAAAATATTTACAAGATTGATTGAGACCTTCTCTCAATGAAATCAAGAGATGTTTGATCGCTAGGATTCATCAAGCTATATGTATAGCTACTTCTTGTAAGCCTATATAAGAGCAGGAGGTAGACTTTTCCCCTATCTGTAGAAACACCACAGCAAAAAGTTCAATTAATTCCTGTTTTATAGAAATAACTCTGAATAAGATAAAAAAAATCTGCTTGCATCTAAGAGGAAAATAGAGCACAAGATTTTCTTTAAACAAGTTATGAAAAATAATTATGAACGATTTATGAATATTAGTATTTATAAATGTTGAAAAAACACTAGACTGCAAGCGTTATTAACTTTATCCTTAGATTTTCTCGAAGGACCAAACTTTTTAGGTAGAAGTTAAACCAATATGAATGTTAAATAAAAACAGTATTTGAAATAGGAATGTAATTCTTATTCCATTTTATCCAAGTACGAACATGAACAGAAAAATCATAAAGTGGCACATTAATTTAAATTATGAAACAAAAACATAAATATTTAAATAGTACTCATCACTTCACTCACTATAAACTATTTAAATGTTTTTGTTATGAAAACTCAGAAAACTTTTTGGGTGTGGTTAATTACGCACCATTTTAATTAGTTAAAGAAACTTTTTTGCTCCATTGAATGCGACTGCATCTGTCGGTATGCGAGAGAGTGATTGTGCTCTGAGTTCTAACGGAGAGTAGGGTTGGTGGTTTTTTATTGGTAGGAGACATGTGACGTGGTATGTAAATAGCCTTGAATTAAGCAACGTAGCGGGAAGAAAACATATCTATATTTTTTGTCTCTTATAATGATGGGATAATATGAGAGAAAGATAAGCTTGCATAGAAACAGTCGCTTATGTATTTTGTCTGAGAGACAGACGGAATAATATTGTGTTGATTTTAAATCTATTTTTAGATTATAAAATTTTAAAAGAAATATGAATTATTTTGTATTTTCAGGATAACATTCCAGTGAAATTTATGAAAATTACAATTACAATCAACGTATCTTTTCTACAGAAAATTGTATTTTGATCTTCATCTTTGACACGAGAAGATCAAAAAGTCCAAATTCTTAGCGTTTATCACTTCAACAGCATTCTCAATAGTTTTATTTACAAACTACGCAAAATAGCTCCAGTTTTGAACCATTTTGAGAAACACAATCACAGAAATAAACGCAAAACAAGATAAGGAACAGTTAATAACAGAGTGCGACAAGTGTTAGCCTAAAGCGAGCTCACTAAGAACTAGTTTGCATAATAATAAATAATGAGACTGACTGTCGCCGAAGGCGATCCAATTTGTATACTTAAATGGCGGCACCTAGTATATTTAGGAAAGTTTGAGATGGTTTGCAAGCAGACTATTGTTTCCCTATTAATTTTATCAATATATAGTTTGGTGTTTGGATATTTAGAGTTAATTCTGAACAACAAACAACGCATTGTATATGTGTCAATATAATTGAAAAAGAAGTCATAAAAAATATAAAAGATAATTAATAACGTAATTATTAGTGTGAGGAAAAAAATGAAAGAACAGTGGATAAATAATTATACTAATTCCTTTAATAAATTATGATTATGAAATAAAATTTTATGTAAATTTAGTCAGTCCATAATACAATATAATTAAAAAATATATATTAAGTCATTGAGAAATATAAACATAGTTGCTACCAAGACTCACCTTGTATATTACCATAAATTATACTCTCGTGCCTATTTGTGCGAGTCTGGTTTTTTTTTTCATCGTCGAGATTTTTTTGTCGAAGGTATATACCAAAATTCCAATTACGTTATACACAGTTTGGTAAAAATAACGGAGAGTGAAATGATTATAGTCTTTTCATCCGAGTTTTTGTTCACAGGATGTTTAAATAATTACTGGCAGGGTACCATAATTGAAATGATTGTTTTGCATGGTCGCGAATATATACGAGGGTACATAAAATAAAATATTAATACAGATTTTAACGTTGAAATAATTTATTATGTATCATAAAAGTGATACTAAATTCTATTGTCTAAATTAACATATCCCATGCGGTACGCTGTTGGCTAATAAGTAATGCAGAAAAACAGTAAACTTTGTTATGAAAATAGTATGACAACATTGTTCTAAACATCCTACCTACTGCTATTTATAAATTTAGGTTAAAGCTCACCCAGGTATATATACGTGGTGCCTCAGGCGACGGTCAGTCCTATTATTCACTATTATATAAATCAATTCTCGTCAATTCGTAGTAGTTATTTACTGTTGCTTATACTGTGATTGTGTATTTCAAAAATACATAATTGGAATTCTTAAAAGAAGTGCAACGAACAAAAAAATTCAACCTGCTGTAAATAAGTTACAAACACACGTGGGCCAAAAGAGAGCAAAAAATATATGTAGAGGAATAAAAAGAACCATGGTCTGGAAGCAAAAAAAATAAATTGAAATTTTGACATGTGACAGTTGGAGAAATAATTTTGACTATTCTAAATAGAGTTTTTGAAGGGCTTTCAAATGACATATTGCAAGTCAAATTCCGTGACATATTGTATTTGTCATTATTTGATAGTGACACTTCTGTTTGACAGATGTCTTACAAAAACTAATGGGTTCTTCCAACCGGTAACCCAAATCTATATACCAAATTTCGGCTCAATCGAATTAAACGTGTGGCCTCTATCGTGGAAGAATGCACACAGACAGACAGACAGAAATGATCTTAATCATCTGGGGTGACCTGAAAATGGATATTTCCATCTTTATCGCGAAAATTTTTTTTAACTTGTTCACAATACTTTTCCTTTCCGGAAGTGGTCGGAAAAGTAAAAAATGAGGGGGTAATCCCACCCAACTTTCCGAACACTCATAGTAAAGTAATTGTTTAATCGATTATTTTAGTTTTTCTACATCAAAATACATTAATACAAGTTTTCTGGATCAAAATGCATTAATAAAATTTGTTTAAAAAAAGAAAAAAAAATCAAATTTTTTATCAAAACAAATCAGAAAAAAAAACCAAAAACAGTAAAATGAACAGAATAATAAGAAAAAAACGAGAAAAAATTAGAAGAATCGAAAAAATCTGTGAAAATAAGAAGAAAAAAAACACGAAATATTGGAAAAATCAGAGAATATTGGCAAAAAAAATGAAAAATAATTGTAAAGTATGGAAAAAACGAAACAATCAAAAATGTTTAAAAAACCAACAAAAAAATCGGAAAAAGTGGTAAAAAAACGCTAAAAATCACAAAAAAACGAAAAAATCACACAAAATTAAAAAATCCGAAAGAATTGAAATAAATTGAAAAAAATCAGAGGAATAAGAAAAAAATGAAAAAAATCTGAAAACAAAAGAAATAACTAGATTAAAAAAAAAAACAGAAAAAAAAACGGGAAAAAAAACGAGAAAATAACTAGAAAAAAGCAAAAAACAGAAAAATGAGAAAAAAAAACCGTGAACAAATTAGAATAATCGAAAAATTGGAAAAATCAGAAAATATTGCGAAAAAAGAAAAATAAACTTCTAAAATACGGAAAAATCAAAAAAATTAATAAAAAAACAACAAAAAATTCGGAAAAAATTGCAAAAAAATGAAAAAAAACTTGAAAAAATCACAAAAAATTGAAAAAACGGCAAAAATTTGGAAAAAAAAACAAGAAACAACCAAAAAAATCGTAAAAACATTACAAAATTCGAAAGAATTCAAATAAATCGAAAAAATCAGAGGAATAAGAAAAAAAATGAGAAAAAATCTGAAAACAAAAGAAAAAAATAGACAAAAAAACACAAGGAGAAAGAATCGGAAAAAAAACAAGAAGAAAAATTAGAAAAAACCAAAAAAATTAAAAAAATTACAGAAATTACAAAAAATTTGAAAAAACCTGAGAAACAAGAAAACAATGAGAAAAAAAAACAGAAAAGAAAGAAATAGAAAAAAAAAACAAAAAATGAGAAAAAACGAGAAAATAAGGAAAAACCAAAAAAAAAATTGCTATAACTTTTACAAATACTTTATTAAAATTATGAAATAATTTACACATATAATAATTTTGGATCCTTTTAGGCTATGCTATTTGCTTTTTTAATTTATTTTATAGTTATTGATAAAACGAAATTACAAAAAATTTAAAAACGATATTTTTTTGAATTTTTAATATTAAAATTTAACTAAAAAATAATAATTTAATAAAGATAAAAATTGTTTAAAAATTAAAATAAAAACTGGCGGCGAAACTGTGCGGAACTCAAAAAAAAAGTAGACAAAATTTGTAAAAAATTTTATGTTCTACAATTTTGATTTTATATAATTTTCTCTAGCGGCGAAACTATGAGGAATTTAAAAAAATCAGAAAATATATCCTGTAATTTTTCATAAAAATGCATTATTTTGGTTATTTAAGAAAAATATGAAAAAAAATTACTTTTTGATAAATCTAGCAACAATGGCAAACGTTTTTGAAAATTTTAATAATTCGAAATTAAACTATAACGTATAAAAAATATATGTGTAAAACTTTATTGCCATCTTGTTTAGTAATGACGTCATCACTTATAGCAACTGTCACTTCCGGTTGTCTGATTAACTCCAAAATCTATACAGGTTGTCTCCTTGCTACCTTAAATATGTATATAAAATTTCATCTAAATCGGTTCAGCTGTTTAGACGCTATCGTGTTCACACACACACAGACAGACATCATGCTAAAAATGTTATAAATGGATTCAGGTGACCTCAAAACGTAAAGATCCGTTAAAATCTGGGTATGGTCAAAATATCATGATCGCAATACTTTCCTTCTATACAAATCTGTTGTTCGGAAAGTAAAAAGGAAAGTTCGGCCAAAGTAGCATTTCACCTCTGGAAAAATCCAAAAGTTTTGAAACTTTTTACACTGGTTTATAGGTACCTAGTGAAGAATGTACTAAAAGTCCTGACGATATGACACGAGCTCTAGCGGAAATGACCGAAAACAGAGCACTTTTTTCGGTTTTTTGTTAATATCTCGAGAACTGTAGGTCGGAGGTAAAAGTTGACCATATACATAATGAAAACTGATAAAATTTGGAATAAAAATGATTATATATATTTTTCTTATAAATGTGTCAAGTCTTTTTTCTTTATATATCAATTAGGTGAATACTTGTGCTTTGCTACGGAGTCTTTTTAGTAAATGAACTACCGAGCTTTGCTTGTTTTTCCCTATTCTTCCCATTTTTCCTATTTTTCATTATTTTTACCTATTTTACCCTATTTATCATTATTATTATCTATCATTTAATGTTTTAACTAGTTTTTCTTATTTTCTATTATTTTTCAAGTTTTGTATATTTATCTCTAATTTCCCCATTTTATCTATTTTTTTTCAAATTTTTTCTTATTTTTCAAATATTTCATTTTTTTTACATATTTCCTATTTTCACTATTTTTTCCTATTATTCGCAAATTTTCCTGTTTTTCTGTTTTGCATTATTTTATCCTATTTGTACCTATTGTTCCCTATTTTCCTCATTTTTCTCTAAATTTCACTTTTTTCTCATACGTTTCCCTATTTATTCTCTAATTTGCCTATTTTTTATATTTTCTCCAATTTTTTCCCTATTTCTTACTCTTTTTCCCATATTACCCTACTTTTCCTTATTTTGCCCCTTTTTCCCTGTTTTGCTCCTTTTTGTTACTATTTTTACCTAGTGTTCCAAGTTTTCCCTATTTTTCTCCATTTATTTCCATTTTCACGAGATTTTCCCCTATTTTTCACTATTTTCACCATTTGTCCTATTTTGTTCTATTTTTCCTATATCTATCTATTTTTTCCTGTATTCCATTAGTATTCCTATTTTCTTTATTTTTCCTTGTTTTGCAGTATTTACCCTCATTTGTACTTATTTTTCTGTATTTTGTCCTATTTTCCTCATTTTTTCTCATGTTTCCCTATTTTCATTACTATTTCCCAATTTTCAAAGAAAGGATTCTGCAACAATTTCGTGACTGTTTTATAAAACCTTTTATAATTACTTTCCGAACAACAATCTTTACGTTTTGAGGTCACCTGAATCTATTTATACCATTTTTAGCATGATGTCTGTCTGTGTGTCTGTGTGTGTGAACATGATAGCGTCTAAACGGCTGAACCGATTTAGATGAAATTTTATATACATATTTAGGGTAGCAAGGAGACGACCTGTATATATTTTGAAGTTAATCGGTCAACCGGAAGTGACAGTTGCTATAAGTGATGACGTCATTACTAAACAAGATTGCAATAAAGTTTTACACAAATATTTTTATACGTTATAGTTTAATTATAAATGACTAAAATTTTCAAAAACGTTTGCCATTGTTGCCAGATTTATCAAAAAGTAATTTTTTTTTCATATTTTTCTTAAATAATCAAAATAATGCATTTTTATGAAAAATTACAGAATATGAAAGTTGTAGAACATAAAAATTTCTACACATTTTGTCATTACGGTTTTTTTAAATTCCTCACAGTTTCGCCGCTAGAGGGCGTGAAAAAAATTTATATAGGCAAAATTATTGATTTTTATGAAAAATTACATAAAATCAAAATTGTAGAACATTAAATTTTCTATAAATTTTGTCTTTACTTTTTTTTCGAGTTCGAGTTTCGCCGCTACTTTTTATTTTATTTTTTAAACAATTTTTATCTTTATTAAATTATTATTTTTTAGTTAAATTTTAATATTAAAAATTTTAAAAAAATATCGTTAAGTTTGTAATAATTAATTTTATAATTATAATTTTTTTCAAAATCTTAAAAATTGTGGAATTTTTTAAAAATTGGGTAAAAATTATATTACGATTTTAAACAAAATTGAATAACTTCTAAAATTTTAAAGATATTGAAATGGGATTTTCACCATTCAAAAGGTAATATAAAACTCTAAATTTAAAATGTATTTTAGTTTCTTAAAATTAGAATTGTAATTATTATAGTTAAAATAAAGAATTTTGTTTAAACTTTTTGTAATTTCGTTTTATCAATGACTATAAAATAAATGAAAAAATTAAATAGCATATCCGAAAAGGATCCAAAAGTACTATGTGTATAAATTATTTCATAATTTTAACATAGTATTTGTATAAGTTATAGCGATTTTTTTTTGGTTTTTCCTTATTTTCTCGTTTTTTCTCTTCTTTTTCTTGTTTTTTTCCGATTCTTTCTCCTTGTGTTTTTTTTTCTATTGTTTGCTTTTGTTTTCAGATTTTTTCTCATTTTTTTCTTATTCCTCTGATTTTTTTTCGATTTATTTCAATTCCTTCTAATTTTGTAATGTTTTTACGATTTTTTTGGTTTATTTTTGTTTTTTTTTCCAAATTTTTACCGTTTTTTTAATTTTTGTGATTTTTTCAACTTTTTTTTTCGTTTTTTGCAATTTTTTCCGAATTTTTTGTTGTTTTTTTATTAAATTTTTTGATTTTTCCGTTCATTGCGTAGGTATTTAAGAAGTTTATTTTTCTTTTTTTCCCAATATGTTCTGAGTTTTCCAATTTTTCTAATTTGTTCTCGGTTTTTTTTCTCATTTTCTGTTTTTTGTTTTTTTCTAGTTTTTTTCTCGTTTCCTGTTTTTTTTTCTTGTTTTTTTTTTCTATTTCTCTCTTTTGTTTTCAGATTTTTTTCATTTTTTTTCTTATTCCTCTGATTTTTTCGATTTATTTCAATTCTTTAGGATTTTTTAATGTTTTTTACGATTTTTTTGGTTTTTTCGTTTTTTCCAAATTTTTGCCGGTTTTTTAATTTTTTGTGATTTTCTGGTTGTTTGTGATTTTTAGCATTTTTTTTTGCCATTTTTTCCGTATTTTTTGTTGGTTTTTTATAAATTTTTGATTTTTCCGTACTTTACAATTATTTTTTCAATATGTCGTGTTTTTTTTCTTCTTATTTTCTCAGATTTTTTCTCATTTTTTCTCATTATTCTGTTCATTTTTCTGTTTTTGGTTTTTTTTTCTGATTTGTTTTGATAAAAAAATTGATTTTTTTTTTCGTTTTTTAAACAAATTTTATTAATGCATTTTGATCCAGAAAACCTGTATTAATGTATTTTGATGTAGAAAAACTAAAATAATTGATTAAACAATTACTTTACTATGAGTATTTGGAAAGTTGGGTGGGATTCCCCCTCATTTTTTTGTTTTATAAACGTTTTGGCCATATATCTATAAAACAATTTAGTTGCCTACAACAGAATAGCATTTATGGCAGCTTTTATGTAATTAATTAGCATTTTAGAAATAATTATGAAATATTAATAAAATAAAATAGTTGTATAGAACCATTGAGTTATAAAATAACTTTGCTAGTTGGGATTAAATCATATTTTTACTGTTTTCTAATGCTACTAAATTCGATTAAAAATAAATTTACTTAATCCCACAGCTATTAGAAAAGAAAATTATTTATGTTTATTGTCAAAAGTCTATTTAATTGTCTATAAGGTACGTTCAGTAAATATTGTTCGAAAAATATTTCTTAAAAGAAAAGAAAATAAACATAAATATAGAGAAACTGTTATTTACAATCCATTTTTTTAATTTGTCCAAAACGAAAAATACATAATTATTAGGCCTGTTTAGTTTATATTTTGACAGACTAAAATCAAATTAACTTAATTATTGTAATAAATTTATTTATTTTTCTAATTGTACTAATTATAATGATTAAATGAATTTGTATTTAAATTTGTTACAATGGATAAAAAATGTATTTTATATATCACAAGAAACTAATAATCATAGTCTTGATTTCAATTACCATTTCTATTTTAATTAATGTCTTTGGTATTTTAATTACACTTTCCAATCCTTATTCATTAAGTGTTTAAATGATATTAAATTTTATCGTTAAGAAATCCAAGCAAAAAATCTTTGTTTTATCTTTATTTTGTTTTTATTTTATAACTAATATAGCGAAAATCAATTAAGTCATAAAAATAATCTTACATAAAAATTCATGTTTTTCAATCATTTTTGCATAAATTAAATAAGGTAATGTACAACGGTATATTTATATAAGGATAAAACTAATAGATAATTAACACACCCGATTAGTTTTGTATGGATTAACACTTAATCAGGTTCAATCAATAAATATTATACAGGATGATTCGTTTAGATGGTGAAGTACGTAGAATGAAAATTTGGAAATATATATGCTGATACTTAATTTTGTTAAAATATTTAAATTCTTCGAAATCAGTAAAAAGAAAGAAAATTTTCACAAAATTGGTATTAAAAAAGCATAACAGTATTTTATTGGCTTTAGACATAATGGTAGTAACGAAAAATAGATAAGAATTGGAAAAAAATAGGATAAAATAGGAAAAATAGGGAAAAAATAGGAAAGATTGCGGGAAATAATAGAAAAATGGAAAACAGAAAATAAGGGAAAAATATGGAAAAACATGAAAAAGTAGAAAAAACAAAGAAAAAAAGGAAAACAACAATGAAAACCGGAATTAAAATGGAAGGAAAAGGAAATTATATGAAAAATAAAAAAAGTAGGGAAAAATAGGAAACAGCTAAAATAAATGGGGAAAAGGTAGAAAAACGAAGAAACATTAAGGGGAATACGAAAAAACAGGGAAAAATTGGAAAATTTGAAAATAGGAAAAGTTAAGAAAAAATGGTAAAAAAAATGGAAAATAATAAATAAAAAAATAATGAAAAATAAGGAACAAATAATAAAAAATAGGGAAAAATTATAAAAATAAGTAGAAAGATGGAAAAATAGAGAAACATAGGCGAAAATTGGGAAAAAAATGGGGAAGGTTGTAAAAAATAAGGAAAATTAGGAAAAAGCAAGGCAAATCAGGGAAAAATGGGGAAATTTGGTAAAAATAGTAAAAATGGGAAAACATTAGAAAAAATTGGAAAAAATGAGAATAAAATAGGAAAAAATAAGGAAATTTGAAAATATAATGAAAATAGGAAAAAAATAGGGATAATAAACAACAACAAAATAATGAAAAACAGGACAAATATGAAGAAATAGGAAAAATAGGGAAAAATTGGGAAAACAGAAAAAATTAGGCAAAATAGGGAAACAGAGAAAAATAGGGAAAATAGTTAAAAACAGGAAGAAAGTAGGGGAAAACAGTAAAAAGAGAAAATAGGGCAAAATAGAGAAAAATAACTACAAATAGGGGCAAATAGTAAAAAATAGGAAAAATGGAGGAAAATTATAGAAAAATGGAAAACAGAAAATAATAGGAATAAATAGGATAAAACAGGAAAAAATAATGAAAATCCGTAAAATTTGGAAAAATAGGACAAAATAGGGCAAAATAGGAAAAAAATAGCAAAAATAGGAAAAACCAGAATAAGATAATGTTGAAATTAGAAGTAAATAGGGAAACATCTGGAAAAATAGGGAAATATATGGGAAAATAGTGAAAAATAGGGGAAAATAAGAAAAAACAGTAAAGATGGGCAAAAATAGATAAAAATAGGGACAAATATGAACAAGTAGGGAAAACAGGAAAAAATAATGAAAGCCGGGAAAAATAGGGAAGTTAGAGAAAAATATAGAAGAATACTAAAAAGAATCGGTTTTGTCGCCCCAAAACTTTCCCGACGAGTATCCACGAATACTTTTTCGGATATTTATTTTGACATTTTTTTTTATTTTTGACAGGTGACAGTTGCAGAAATAATTTTGACTGTTCTAAATAGAGTTTTTCAAGGGCTTTCAAACGACATATTGCATGTCAAATTCCGTGACATATTGCATCTATCATTTTTTGATAGTTATACTTCCGTTTGACAGATCTCGTACGAAAGCTAATGGGTTCTTCCGACGGTTAGCCCAAACCCCTGTACCAAATTTCAGCTCAATCGGATTAATACTTTTTCTGATATTTAATGCTGAAGTTTCAAATTTTGACATTTTTTTATTTTTGACAGGTGACAGTTGGAGAAATAATTTTAACTGCTCTGAATAGAGTTTTTTAAGGGCTTTCAAATGACATATTGTATGTCCAATTCCGTGACATATTGCATCTGTCATTTTTTAATAGTGATATTTCCGTTTGACAGATGTCGTACAAAAACTAATGGGTTCTTCTGACGGGTAACCCAAGCCCCCATACCAAATTTCAGCTCAATCGGATTAAACGTGTGGCCTCTATCGTGGAAGAATACACACACACACAGACCGACAGACAGACTTCCATCTGGAAATGGTCTTATTGGTCTCAGGGAACCCGAAAATGGATATTTCCGTTTTTATCTCGAATTTTTTTTTTTAGCTCGTTCACAATACTTTCCCTTCTAGGAGGTGGGTCGGGAAAGTAAAAATGAGGAAAAAAGGGGAAAATAGGAATAAAATGGGAAAAAATCTAAAAAATGAGGAGAAAATGAAAAAAAATAATAAAAACTGGGGAAAAACAGGAAAAAATAAGGAAAGCTCGGTCGTCCAGGTACTACTACAGACTCCGTGTCAGAGCACGGGTAGTTATCTAGTTCTTTTATATATACGTTGAAGGGTTGAATTTTGTGAAAGGTTTCTATCATAATGAGGTTGAACATTCTTTTTACTAACGATATTAATTTAAATATTAATATGGTTTTAATTTGTATTTAAATTTTACTTACCCAGCAAATATAATTATAATTAAAGTATCATTAAAAATCTAACAATAGCCTAATCGAGGTATTATTATTGTTGGATTAACGGTTCATTTTCTGGAATTATATCTGTAATATGTGTTGTGGTTTTGGAAAAATAAAATTTTAATAATTAAAGTTGCCACCAATTAAAAATCAAGGTGTAAATTAGAGTATTAGAATTGATTATATACAGTGCGTCTCAAAAAATTGCATAATATGAAGAACTTTTATTTTTAAGAAAAAATTATTCTTGACAAAAATTAGTGCTTTACTTAATTTAAAACATTAACAAAAAATTACCAGGTATTTAAAAAAAAATTTTAGAAACAATATTTATGCCTTAATATAAAATCTCATCCTCTTATCTCAAAACAATGTTTTATTCTAATTTTTTTAATCATATACTGCAAACTTTTTAAGACACACTGTATAAATTGTGCTAAAATATAATCATCGTAGCGGATCTTCCCATGTCGCGTCAGTGACTTCATTTTATCTCTGTCTAATTGTAGAAACCCTTGGATGTTAAATAAACTGGCAGCACTGTGAACGGTGCGGTCCAGTGGTAGGGTGTAGACGTTACATATGAAAGTTCCAGGTTCAAGTTATATTTCCTTTTTTTTTTAAATAGACAGACTAGATTTAAATTGTCAAGATTTATTTTAATAACATAAATATAAGTAGTGTTATATTTTCTATTTTTTTAAATACACAGGCTATAGATTGAGATAGTTAAGATTTCTTTAATAAAATAAATTAAAATACACGGGTTAGATTCAAATCGTCAAGACTTCTTTTATTAAAATAAAAATAATAAAAAAAATAACAAAGTTGCGTACACCAAGGATTCAAAATAGAATTTGTTTCTCTAGACCCTAGTGTTAAATAACAATTTAACACGTTGGGTGCCAAATTCGTAACATGCTACATTTTGTTAAAAAAATGACGTTGAAGTTTGATTTGTGAAAATTTATCTTAAACTTAAAAAAGAGTAAAATTAATTATTGACAACAGAACAACTATTTAAGACAAATTTATTAAATTTTTCAGTTTATGTTTATACCTATTTATTTTTTATATTTTTCTCTATTTTTTCTATTCTTCTATTTTTATCTATGTTTCTCTATGTTTCTCAATGTTTCTCTATTTTTCTCTACTGTTCTCTATTTTTCTCTTTGCCTCTATTTTTCTCAATTTTTCTTAATTTTTCTGTTTTCTCATTTTTCTCAATTTTTCTTAATTTATCTTAATTTTTCTCAATTTTTCTCTATTTTAGTTTATCTTTTCATGTTTTTTTCCGTTTTTTTTATTTATTCCTATTTTCCCCTATTTTTCTCTGGTTTGCCAATTTTTTCATATTTTTGCCTATTTTTCCAAGTTTTCTAATGTCCCCGTTTTCTTAAGTTTTTCAGTTTTTTCCACTTTTTTCTTGTTTTTTCTTATTTTTCCTCTTCTTTACTGTTATTTTCGCATTTTTCTTTGTATTTTCGATTTTTTCCTTTTTTGTTTTTTCCTATTTTTTCCTGTTTCCTATTTTTTACTATTTTTTCCTGTTTTTCCCGTTTTTTCTAATTTTTTCTATTTTCTGTATTTTTTTTATTTTTACCTATTTTTACTGTTTTCCTATTTTCCTCTATTTTTTTATTTTTCTCCATTTTTCCCCATTTTATATTAATTTTCCCTGTTTTTTCCTCTTTTCCCTTATTTTTCTGTTTTTTTCTTCATTTCTTATTTTTTACTACTTTTCCTGTTTTTTCTATTTTTTCCCATTTCGCCCAGTTTTTATATTTTTTTCTATTTTTGCATATTTTTCCGTTCTTCCTATATTTTTTTCTTGTTTTTATATTTTTTTTCTTTTTTCAATATTTTTGTTTTTACCCCTTTTTCCTTTGTTTTTCTATTTGTTCCTATTTTCTCCTAGATTTTCCTATTTTCCAATTTTTTTCTATTTTCCGTATTTTAACTATTTTTTCCTATTTTTTCCAATTCAATAATAAAATTTGCAATAAAGAAAAACTTGTTTCTAAAAAAAATTAAAAAAGTTGACAGACAGGGTTAGGATTCAAATTTATGCCTTCGAGAGAGTGTCATTTTAATATTAGTATGAATTTAGGTAAATTTTCAATTTTTATTAAAAACTAAGTTAATCAATTTTTTCAAAAGTGGTGTTTTTTAATTTAAATCCGTTAAAATGTAGTTTTTTTAATTTAATTTTGTTAAAAATGGAGTTTAAAAACAGTTTTTTAATTTTTCTTCCCACTACAAGAACAGTAATTTAATTTTGTCAGGAAAAAAAGTAAAAACAACATTTTTATCAAAACCAGGAGAGAAATAATAAAAATAAATACTTTTTAATCTAATTATCTTAGAAATGGAGTTACAAATCCATTTTTCAAATTTTTCCTCTCAATAAAAGAGCAAGAAAGAGAAATTAAACTTTAGTACAATAAGAAATTGTATTTTTCAATTAAAATTCAATAAATATGTTGTTCCAAAGAACAATATTTTGTTAAATTTAATTTTGTTAAAAATGGAGTTAAAACAATTTATCTTCTTACCAGAAGTGCTAAAATATGGAAGGTTTTTTTCCTAATAAAAAAGTAGAAAGTAAATTTATTAAAATATGGAATAAGGTAAATATTGTAATGAAATAATTTGGATGAATTATTGAATTTAATAATTTAATTGTTAAAAGTTATTAAAAGAAATTTTTCGTAAATAAATCAAGAAAAATTTTTAATTTTAAATAAAAATCAGAGGAATGAAAATAATAAACAGAAGTCACATAAAAATTTTTAGAAAGTCATGTAAGTTTATACAGAAGAAATATTTTTGTATGTTGTAAAAAAATTATATACCAATTATATTAGAAAATGAATTTTATTTCATAAATTTAAAAAAAATCACTAAAGAAGAAAGTTAAACTAAATTTCTAGAGACGCTCAAACGGTGGTGCACCGTTTCAAGACTTCGGACCATCGAGCGACTTTTTGGCGCTAAATACATGTAGAACATTATTATATATGATCTGCAGTGTAAAAAAGTTAATCCCTAGAGAACTTGATTTTTATGGATCGTTGTGGTGGGGAGGGTACCAGAATGATAAAGTGAAAACTGGAATTCGGTCGGAGCTTTCGTTCAAAAGTTACAGTGTTTACATCCAGACAGACAGACAGAGAGACAGACATCCAGACGTACGGACAGGATTTTTTTTGCATTTTCGAAACGTCGAGAAAAGTGAAAAAAAATGGGGTAAGAAATTTTTTTCGCCATCACGAAACTAAAACTGAGGATTTTGAGTCTCAGTAAAAGGATTATCAGTGGAAGAAAATTAGTTTAGATTTTCATCCAGGTGTAGAAGCAAAAAAAAAGAGGAATATACAGGATAACAGGATAAATATTAAATTTATATTTTTTTGATAATTTTATTATTTCTATTTATCATACTCCAAAATTTGATATTTTTGATAATAGAATATCATTACAATATATAACAAATAAATGAAATAATCTTATAATAAACAATTAAGTTGTTAATTTTAATTACAATATTATTTAGTAAATGCACCTAAAAAGTCCCCCCGGGGCTAAATTTGTCACTTTTTGTGTCCAATAATTAACCCACTAAACTATCGTGACCGACATAAAATAAATAAGTAATTATTAATGAAAAGACCCGAAGTAAATGAGTTAATTATAATAACAAAATCGAAATTTCCGGTTGTATTTTCAGTTACTCAACAAGATTGAGTAATTTGTGACATGACACCTAGTAGTGTTTATTTTCTGATTTCGACTTAACCTCCATATTATACCTATAGTTATTTTATCCGTGCAGAACTTTATTGGTGTACATTCTCGAGGCATTGTTACATGCCAGCGGTTAAGATAATTTCACACGCTTCTTTTGTTTTTCTTGGCCAACTTTACCGTTGTTCTTTGGTACATGTGTTTTATTATCTCTATTAAATGTTAGACCCGTAGACCTGCAGATATTACTGAGCAATTTGTCTTCGGTTTTTTGCGCATCTTCGTACAATGTAGATCCTTATTTAGAAAAGATGATGAGGAAGTAATTAGGGATTTGGTCTAGCCAATGGTTATAACGATGAAAAAACTAATTATCAAAAAAAAATAAATACAAGACGTTAATTGAGTTTATGTCGCAATAAGTAGGAAATTTGTTATCAACTGAGACAATATATAGGGTGTTTAATTAAAAATTGTTCATATTGTAACTAGAGATTCTTTTACCCAAAATATGACAATTTCCTTCTATATAAAAAATTTTAAATGTTAATTTTCTTATAATTATAATCAAGACAGTTTATTGAAATTATTTTTTTTATTTCATAGAACCCACCCAAAAAATGTGACATTTTTTAAATATAATACCATTACAAATATCGCTGATTAACGTGGGAATAGAAGAAAGTGATTGAGAAAAAGAAGAAATACAATAAAGAAGTGAACAATCTAAACTGGCAGAACAAAAACAAGATAAACTAAAGATCATGATGCAAATGATAATAGCATGAAAATAGTAAAAAAATGGATAACAAATTGTAAAAAAAATGGATGAAAATAGTAACAAATTGAAGAAAGAAATGGAGAAAGTAATGCAGGATAATAGAAAGAAAGACAAAGAATAACGCCGAAAAGAAATGCAAGAAATGGGAAAAGATGCTAAGCAAGAAATTAAAGTAAATAAAATTTAAATGAAATTGAAGAATCAAGAGTACACACTGATGAAAAAATTGAAGAGACAAAAGAAACTTAGAAACTTAGAAAATTGCTATACTTCAAGAAAAAGAAAATGATTCCAAGCAGATAAAAGAAGTAGATAAAGGAAAAATAGGAATAAAAGATACTATAAAAAGAATAGTAAGTTTAGAAAATAAATAGATGGATATTATTACAGGGATATATGGAATATTAGAGAAAAATTGCAAATTAGAAAATTCAATTTAGAAAAATTTAAAGAAGGAAGATATAAAGTTAGAAAATTCAATTTAGGGAAATTTAGTGAAGGAAAATATCGAATTAGAAAATTCAATTTATTGTAATCAGAAGATAATAGAGCGAATGGGAGAATCAGGATACCCATTTTTTTTTATTTTGCTTAATTTGCTAATTTCGTACATCTAAATTATTAAAAAAAAATCGGTTGTGTACTTTTTCAGATATTTAATGTTAAAGTTTCAACTTTTGACATTTTTTAATTTTTTACAGGTGACAGTTGGAGAAATAATTTTGACTGTTCTGAATAGAGTTTTTCTAGGGCTTTGAAATGACATATTGCATGTCCAATTCCGTGACATATTGCATCTGTTATTTTTTGATAGTGGTACTTCCGTTTGACAGATGTCGTACAAAAACTAATGGGTTCTTCCGACGGGTAACCCAAACCCCTATACCAAATTTCAACTCAATCGGTTTAATCGTGTGGCCTCTATCGTGGAAGAATACACACACACAGACCGACAGACAGACTTCCATCTGGAAAGGGTCTTAATCGTCTCAGGGGACCCGAAAATGGATATTTGCGTTTTTATCTCGATTTTTTTTAGCTCGTTCACAATACTTTCCCTTCTAGGAGGTGGGTCGGGAAAGTAAAATGGCGTGTTAAGGAGTTTATCGGACGATAACTCCTTGATATCCTCATAGGTCTTGTGGCCACATTCTTCAGAGTCTTCTATCATTTACAGGTTGAAGTAGTGATTCGATTAGTGAATTGGGATGATCGGTTAATTTGTCTCGATGCTTGTTGGACCTTTTCTAATAACTTCACTAACATATGTGATTTTAAGGTTTCTGTGTAGTATGGTATGATGAGTATTTTGGATTGACCGTAAGTCCGTATCAGCCATATTCTACACACAGATGAACGTCTGTATGGTGACCTCTTGTAACCCAAAGGTATCCAGGGTGAAGGGTTTTTTTTGTCCGGTGCCGTTCTTTGCAACCGGATTCACTGCAGCCTCGTGGGCTTATTGCGTTATCGCCCGTCTCTTTGTCTACTGCACCCATTCCATCATACTTGTTCCCTGTACTAGTTTGTACAGGTTCTTTAATGGCTGTTTGTAGTAGTCTTCTGGATCCATTTTTGGTTTTCCATATATTATTTGCCTTCTGTGATCCAGCGCCTCACAGTTGCAAAGTCTGTGGATTGCATTCTCGGTCCATTTATTGCATTGTCTGCATTTAAGGTCGCCGTTATATAGCCCCATTTTGTCTAGATTCTCTAGATGGTGGGAAGGTGAACCGTGAGGAGCCCTGTAGTAATTCGTAGTTGATTCCCACTCATTGAAAGCAGTTCTTCAGTTACGTTCTTTGACGGTTCTTTTATAAATTTTTTCCCGTGTAGAAGTCCGGTTACATTGACCCAGTACAATTTGTGTTTTCGCTTGATCCAGTCTTTTATGTGGTTCCTAAACGTACGTTTTGGAACTCCCATCGCTGGTTCTGGACCAATTAATGACCCGTTTCTTGCGAGCTCGTCAGCCTTTTCGTTTCCAGCGATACCTTTGTGACTTGGTACCCACGATAAAGTTACTTTATTGTAGGTTGCCAGTTCCCTAAGTTCTTCGCCACATTCTTAATGGCTGCTTGACTGTCTGAGTAGATTATGATTCTTTTTCCCTCGTGGGCTCATATTACTATTTCTTGCACATTCGAGTATTGCATACACCTCTGCCTGGAATACAGAGGTATATTTTCCTAGAGAGAAACTCACTTGGTACTTATTCCGTACGCAGTATATACCACCTTCAGTTCCCCCCTCGGTTTTTGACCAGGTAATTCCGTTAGGGTTTATGAACAAAGGATACTGGGATTTGAATAAATCCAAATCTATCTACCTGTAGTTATCAAAGAAGATGGCGATGAGGAGAAAAACATAGAAGCAAGGTTAGCAAAAGGAAGTAGGCAGGCAGGAAATCTAAAATAAGAAACTCAAAGAAATTGTCCAGAAAGACCAAGTTACATCTATAGAAAATAGTTACAAGACCAACGGAATTCTATGGAATTGAAACATAGATATTGAAAAAGAAGGACGAAAGTAAAATGAATATATTGGAAAGGAAAATACTTAGGAGGATATTAGGATAGAAACGAGGAAGGAGCGTGGTTAAGAAGAAAAGAATTTATATGGACAACAAGATATAAGTAAAATAATAAGAGCCATTTACAGAGAATGCAAGATAGCAAAATGATAAAAAATGATAGATATAGAGAAACAAGAAAAAAAAGGAAGACCAAAAAAAGGTGGTACACTGAAGAGACATAAGACCTAAGAGAGGAAGGAATTCAGGATTGAAAGGCGAAGGCAAGAGATACTAAATTGTGAAAGAAAACCATCACTAAGCTATGGGCCTCAAAAGACCAGCGCTATATATATGCCGGAAACGGATTCTAATATTTTAATTTTGAAGAACCAATCAATTTGTTTTAAAAATATGCATTTATTCAAATTCGTAGCTTTAACAAAATCCCAATATGGTTTAATTAAATTTTCGTCCCCCTGTATAGTTGGCCAAAAAACGTAATTTTTTATCGACGACCTGCACCACTGGATTTTAGCGATGATCGACGAGAAATGATGATTGATGGTTCAGGAAACTATTGGGTTATTGAATATCATGCTGGGACTTGTAATTGTTATTAGCATAGGCGT
This sequence comes from Neocrepidodera transversa, assembly GCA_963243735.1. Lineage (NCBI taxonomy): Eukaryota > Metazoa > Arthropoda > Insecta > Coleoptera > Chrysomelidae > Neocrepidodera > Neocrepidodera transversa. Next base: position 10,360,777 of record OY725342.1, on the reverse strand, counting down.
TTAAATGTGACTGTTTATTTATTGCGAACCATAGGTGCGCAATGCTAATCGATTACTTGTTTTAAAATAGGTATAAATCTTTCATGCACGTACAACGTTGGTACAACTAAAGTGAGATAAATATTAAAATAGTAATTTTCCTTCGCACGGCATTTCTTACTAATTTTATGGGTGTTTAAGATTTGTTAACTGACTGAAAAACAATTATGAATTTTACAAATTAATACTTCCTTAAATAGAAATTGTTGATATTGTAAATTACGTCTGAATGTTTCTTCATAAATAATTACACTATTTTTATTAGAAAGTATTTCTGTTTAGTAGGGATCGCTTCCAAACCACAAATAACAAATAAAACTATTTCTAAACCAAATTCAATAGACTTATTAGTGAAACGCCAGCCAGGGAACTAGCATAAACCACATAAAACAAAAACTATTCCTTAATATCAACCTACTAGCCCACTGACCTAAATAAAATTCTAGACTTACCTGATTTCTTCATCACTCATGGTATCTCTACGGCATACACATACCATTTCATCCAGTTATGATCTTATATCCGATCATAGTCCCATAATAGCCACAGCAAGTACAAATGTCATCTTAAGGAAACCAATTCCCAAGATACACAACACCCAAACAAACTGGGACACATATCGAAAGATAATTCAAGACAACACACTCTTAAACGTAAGATTATAATCGCCAGAAGACAGAAGTCGAAACAAATCAACCAAGAGAGAAAAGCAAGGTCAACCTGGCAACGGACTATACCATCAACTGGGCAATAAATTAAAAACTAAATTAGAAGAAATTTCAATTGAAACATAAGTTTCTTACTTAAAAAGTACAAACAAGTATACCTGGAAGCCGATTAACAATAGTAAAAACTCCAGAACCAATGCTCCTCCAAAACGCAATTATTCAACACCTCCCTTGGCCATGGGTAAAAGCCCTACGGAAAAGCAGACCTATTTGCAGAATACATCATGGAAGTCTTCACACCATACCAAATGCAACCTCAGAATAGAGGAAAAACAATCCTCATTCACTCCGATAGTCAGGCAGCCCTACAAGCTCTAGCATGCAAAAAAATCAGATCGAAACTGGTCTGGAACTGTATACAAACTGGTTCTAGCAAACCAAAACAAGGTAACACTTAAATGGGTTTCCGGACACAAGGGGATAACAGGCAATGAGGAAGCTGACGCTCTGGTACAAAAAGTCTCAGCGACCAAATTTATAGGCTCCGAGCCCGTATTTGGCATTCCGAAATCCTCAGTACGACTCTGCTTGACTAGGTGAGCTGCTAAAGAACATCAGATGAGTTGGAATCTCGTGCCGGTCAGAAAAAAACAGTAAACTGATGGTCAAAAAGCCATCAAAAGCACTAACCAACGATATTCTGCAGCTAAGCAGAAATCAAATAATAACTGGACATTGCCACCTTAGGGAACATCTACACAAAATGGGCATCCACCAAGACGAACCCATCTGTATACTATGTAATGAGGAGGAGGAAACAGTCTCTCATATTATACTAGAGTGCCAAGCACTTATACGCTGGAGGTACAACCTCCTGGGAACAGAAAATACATAGGAGGCGTTCCCTAGAGAAAATCTTGTGAAGAGGCTGCTAAGATTGATAAAGGTAACAAACCTTTTCACTTGATAACAATGATACAATTGGCATAGCACAATAATTCTTAAGACTACAGTATTAGCCAATTAACCAATCAATCAATCAACGACAAGAAATAATGACAATTATGAACACCTTAATCTAAGTAACAAACGAAATAAGAGCTCTAACTCTAAAAAAAGTACTAGGCATAGACCGTAATATGCTAAGAGAGTTAGTTACCAAATGAATGTTTCGTAAAATTACCCTACATATTCAATGCAGTTTTGAGACTACAACACAGGCCTAAAGCCTTAAAAGTAGTACAAATAATTATGATCCCAAAACCCGCTAAAAACCATATGGGTGTTTCAAGTTACCGCCCAATAAGTCTGCTACCAACAATCTCACTATTAGAAATAATTCGTACTACAAGAGATTAAAAGAAGATATTGAACAACGCTGCTTCATATCGGACCATCAATCCGGTTTCAGACCGCCCATTCAAAAATACAGCAATGTCATCATATAATCAATATAATTAATAAAGCGCTCGAAAGTAAAAAATACTGTCAAAAACAAATAGAATAAGTTTTCGAAACTATACATTCCGACCATTACCATACATGTTTCATACTTATAGGAATCTTCAGTGGCACTTTGTCGGAATGCATAGATTCAAAAATTTATTCTAAATGCCCCAACTATTTTTATGTGACACCAAAGTGCCACTGATGATTCCTATAAGGATGAAACATGTATGGTAATGGTCGGAATGTATAGTTTCGAAAACTTATTCTATTTGTTTTTGATTTTATTGCGAGGTGCCCGCTCCCCCCTAGGCATTATGATGGTTGATGGGTTACTCCATCTGACGGCAATCCAAATTGTATTTGGAGACGCGTTTACAGAATTGTATTCTGCTAAACGCACTGCCCGGTTGGTACCCATCAACCAATACGATAGATGGCGTGACTATCTATCATTTTGGTGTCACATAAAAAATACTGCTCGATATAAGCCAATTGTTCGATAAAGTTTGGCATCCGGGTCTACAAAATTAAAAGATCACTTTCCCTATGGCTTACCCTAAGGAAATATCCTTGGCCTTTTGTTATATATTATATATACAGCTGACATATCTACTACTACACGTACACAATAGGATCATTCGTAGATGACATGGTCATCTTCTCTACCCATTGCATTACTATCTGAAGAAACTAGGTTTGAGTCAAACATCGGACTGTCGCTTCTGCATTGTAGAACACGATCATATTCCATGCTCCTGTCCTACCCTCATACAGCCGGAGCCTAATGAATTTAGGAAGCTTCACCTAAATCAACCGTAGACTTCGTGATAAGGTGTGGATTGTATGATTGAATTGTATCCCGTGAGGCGACCTAATGCCCCAATTACATTGAACCTAGCCTACCCATGAATATTCTATAATAGCATCGATCAATCCCCAAGAGCTCTGAAATTTAGTAAATAATAGGCAATAAAAATGAAAAATTAAGATGAACGAATCGAAGTCTTTACATATTACTTTCACTCTCCTCCAACGCATTTATTCTTTTGTTAATCTCAACCAGATAAATCTACCACAAGATACAACCAAATACCTAGGTCTTCACTTAGACTCGAAAATGAACTGTAAACAGAATATAGAAAAGAAAAGACAGCAAAATGACTTGAAATAAAGTTGGCAGAAAATAGTTTCGTCAACATGTTAATTTATCATTTTTCTTAATGCCAATTTAATTAAATTGCAGTTTTGAAATGGGATGTTACCATCTTTGACGATTACATTAATATATACTTATTTTATGTAGGCTCTTTCGTTCTAAGGTCTTAAAATTTAAAATAGGAAGATAGTTTAGACAATTCCTGTAGACTTTCAGGAATAAAATTTAATATATAATTAGTTTGTTTAAAGACACCTTCTAAATTATATTAATTTTAAATCAAATATCCAATCAAACTACATGTTTGAATGAACTATTAAGACCAAAAGAGAACCATATTTTCCTTTCCGGTCAGTTTTACCAATTCCATTCTTAATCCGGTGTACCCCATCATTCCCTTTCTTTCTCCCTCCTTGTTTTTAATTTTATTTGTACATTTTTTCATCACCTGGTTTAACTTCTCCTTTTTATCTCTCTCCCTTCAGATAAGAGAGGTATAGTAATCATGCTAAAAATTGGGTAGTGAATTTTTAATGGGTAAGCACGTTTTAAGATCACTAGAATATGATTTTGATATTTTCGCGATGATGTCTGAACATTTTACACATATATTTTGTATAAACTATAGATTATTTTCGTACCATTAAAATTTTCAAAAATTTTGCCATTGTTGCCAGATTTAAAAAAAAGTCAACGTTTTTCATACTTTTTTGTGTTAACGTGTAAATTTTTAATTAAAAAATAACGGGAAGTCATGTGCTGGCGACATCAATTTTTTTTATTCTGTATTTTTACCTTTTGTCTTCATTTTTCCCTGTTCTTCTTTATTTTTCAGATTCTTCCCCATTTTTTCCTATTTGCATCTATTTTTATTTATTTTTTTCTATTATTCCTTATTTTCCCTTCCTATTTGTTCCACTTTGTATGTATTTTTCCCTATTTTCCCCATTTTTGTATTTCTTCCAATTTTTTTTGATTTTTTCCCGTTTTTCATTATTTTTTCCAATTGTTTTTTGGTTTTCTTATTTTTTCCATTTTTCTGTATTTTTTCCTATTTTCTAATATTTTTTCCTCTTTTCCTCAATTTTCTTATATTTTTCATTATTTTTTTCCTATTTTGCTTAATTTTTTTTCCAATTTTTCCCTATTCTTCTCTATTTTTTCCTCTTTTTCCTTTTTTTCCCAATTTTTTGGTAATGTTTTACTATTTTACCGCTTTTTTTTTATTTTTCTCTATTTTTCGCCATTTGTCCTTATTTCACTTTATTGTTTTCGTATTGTACTTTATTTTCCCTATGTTACTTTATTTTTCCAATTTTTTTCTTATTTTTGTCTATTTTCAATAAATTTCCTAATTTTTCCCTATGTTCTCTGATTTTATCCTAGTTTTCCCTATTTTTTCTTATTTTTCGTATTCAATCTCCATCCAGTCCTACAGTTGTTTCCGATTTTTTGGTTGTTCTCTGTTTTTTAACAATCTTTTGCAATTTTCTGCGGTTTTTTTGGAATTTATTTTTGCGATATTTTTACGATTTTTTTTTCATTTTTTTGCAATTATTTGCCCTGGCAATTTTTTGCCATTTTTTGTGACCTTTTCCGTTTTTATTGCGATTTTTTTAAATTTGTTGCAATTTTCTGCAATATTTTGCGTTTGTTTTTTGTGATTATCTGAGGTTTTTCGCTTTTTTATAATTTTGTGTCGATTTTTTTGCAATTTTTGCGACTTTTTTTTGTGATTTTTTGCGTTTTTGCGGTCATTTTCGTTATTTTGCAATTTTATTTATTTCCTGGTTTTTTCCGTATTTTAAATTTTTATTCTTTATCTTTTCTTCTTTATCTTTTTCTTTTTCTGTTGTTTTTTGATTGTTTAAGTTGTTTTAGGTTTTTATAACTTTTTCTCATTTTTTTTTCTGATTTTTTGGGTTTTGTTGATTTTTGCGATTTTTTTCTTTATCTTTTGATTTTGATTTCTGTCTATTTCTTTCGAAATGGAAAAATAACGTAAAGAACTTTGTCCCATACGGACACAATTTTTTTTTTCATACTTTTTTGTGCTAACGGATTAATTTTTAATTTAAAGAGATTATGTGTTGGCCACATCAGATTTTTTAAGTACCCTTTTATTATGCTTTTGTTCTTTAAGTTCAACATAACCTAATCTTTCTTCTTTTACTAGCTATTGTCAACGTCTATCTGTCATCTTAACTCTTCTTTTCTTCTTCTTTCTCACCGTAACCTGTACCCAATTTCCCTTTGTTTAATGTGGTTTGATCAGTACCAGTTTTTTTTAGTTTTTTAATTGTCATTTTCAATTTGTAAAATTTAATTTTAACTTCAAAAATATCCTTTTTACATCCCTTATATTTCTAACCGCCCTCAGTGGCAAATATTTGTGATATAAGTCACACTATCATTTAGTTTATTTAATTTTATTACCATTTAACACTTAATTAATTTTTACTTACCTTTTCATGTACCCCCTATTTTCCCTCCTTCCCTTCTCAGTAGCGGTACCCTTACATTTAAGCAACATGCTTATTAAAGTTTAATCTTAACATTTTTGTAATTATTCCTATCGAACATGTATTTATTCTAGACCTGAAGATGACTTTTTAACCGAAACTAGTTGCCTCCTTATTATAATTAAATTTATTGTGGTACACGATTTCGAATTTCATTTAATAATTTTGTTCAAATAAATATATTTTTACAGAAAATTAATATAAGTACTATATTTATAATGTCAGTTATTATTTATTATTATAACCGGTTAAAAAATACATATCTTAACAGAATATTAATTCCAGCTACTTGTAGGTACTTTTTGTTTTACGTTTTACGTTGTTTAAAAAGAGAAATTGAATTCCTTAATGCCATAATTAGAGGAAGTACTAATATGATAGTAATTTTGTATCAACGCATCATTAGATTCTATAACAAATAAATAGGTTTTTGTTTAGTATAATAGAGTTTTATTTATTACACCATGATTATAGGAAGAATATTTATTAAAAATACCTATATATAAATTTAGAAATTCCACAGACATTAAGACGACAATTATATATATTTGAATTTAGATTAATAACAATAAAAAATTTATTGGTTGTTTTATAATTATATTTCCAAGGATAAACAAACAAGTATTATGCTTTTTTTAACCTACCGACACTTTAAATACTTTCACCCTTTTTTCGAAAGAGATACTTTACACAAAAATAAGTGCAGAGACATACATTGTGGCGAGGGGAAGTGCCGACGCAAAAAAAACTGCATGGTTTCGTTATTGTTTGATGTCAGAGACAACAAAGATGCCATTGTGATCTTTTAATGACGATCCTCAAGTATCTGCATTCTTCATAAAATCATATGTACACTATTAAAAATTATTTATTACTATGTGAACCATTTCTTATCATTTATGAAAGATATTAATTGATTATTATAATGAACCGTTATTGCTGATTAAAATAAAAGCTTGTAATGTATTTTGGATTTTATCAAAATAAACATGACAATAAATATTTAGGCAATACTTCAGTCTGGAAAATTACAAAATAAAAAAATCGGCTGTGTCAAGAACATTTTGCACTAAGGCCCATTGTTTGTCTCCAAAATAAAAAAGGCAAAGTGCTTAAACGTATGTATTTTTCGCCCTCTAGCGGCGAAACTATGAGGAATTTGAAAAAATGTTTAAAATAAAAGGAAATTTAGTTCTCTACAACTTTGCATAAGGAAATTTTACACTAAAAAGCATTTTTTACCCTTAAAATTTGGAAAAACTACGAAAAACCTACATGAACATTTTTTGCGCGCCCTCCCGTGGCGCAACTTTTGGAAATTCCGGAAAAAGTGTAATATAAAAATTGTAAGAAATTTAATGCACTACAAAATTTTGCACTCAAGAGTATTGTCTGTCCCTAAAATTTCAAAGAAGCAAAAAATCTTACATCTGTATTCAATCAATGTCGGTCTTGAGGACCTTCTACTCTACCAATTTACACCTAAAACTAATGGTCGCATTCGAGGCACATACCGATCCTTCATACCAAATTTCAGCTTGATTGATCAAACTGTTCGGCAGTTATCGTGGAAGATTACACACAGACACACAGACAGACCATACTCTGGAAATAGTTTCAATCTTCTCGGGGGACCTCAAAATGAATATTTCCATCGATATCTCGATTTTTTTTTTTGCTCGTCCACCTTACTTTCCCTTTGATGGGTCGGGGAAAATAAAAATTAAAGGGTTAAAAAATTCTATATCTTCCATTAGAGAACTGTGCAAAAAGTAAATGTAGATATGCAAAACTATGCAAATTGTGTGCAAGAAGATCATGTATTCAAATATAAAAAAAATAGTGAGGGGTGATATCAGGTCCGGTTTCCGAGATATTTAAGAAAAACCGAAATTGTCGATTTTCGTTTTAATTAATTACCACCCTATTTTTTAAATATAAAACTTTTATTGATGCGTAAATATGGCTTCACAATATCCAATTTTGTATAACCGTTTCGTCTTTGAAGGGCCATCCTCAACAATTTTTTTAAATACCTGTACTTGTACTTTTTATTTCATCTTTGAAACCCTCATTTTTTTCTCTATTCAACCATGTAGAACACCAAGGTTTTGACAATAAACTAAACTTAAAGAATTTTTCTATGTACGGTCCTGTTCATTATATGGTCCGCAAAATGCACTTCATGGCCCGCGCGAGAATAAAGAGAAAAACAGGTTTTTTTTAATATTTATATTTTGAATGCAATAACTAGTATGACATAAAAGTTTGTATGCACCACGAGTATAAATAGATGTTTATACCTATGTTACATAAATAACTGTTATTTTTTTATTGTAGTTATTTAAGAAAATTTACATTCAAATATTTAATAGAAATTAAGCCCAAAATAGACTCAATTTTTAACTAATTTTATTTAAAATTATTTATAAATATTTTCAGTGAAAATAGAATGAAAATAGGGAGACCCTAACTATATTTTTTCTCATTTTGGTTTCTCCCTTTTCTCAAGGTCACGATTTTGAAAAAATTCCCATTTATAGAATTTTTTATTCTCTTTATAATGGTATTAAATAGATTTTGGTATATTTTTTAATTAAACAAAATAACTTAGATAATTGTAGATTTTAATAAATAATTTTTTGTTTAACCCCTGTAACAAAAAAAACTATCGATACTATTAAAACGTGTTAAATGTTGATAGAAAGAGAAAAAATATTCTATAGAAGTGAATTTTATCAAAATTTTAGGTAAAATATTGTGGTTGTGAAAATAGGGAGAGACCATAACTATATTTTTTCTAATTTTGGTCTCTCCTTTTTCTCAAGGTCACAATTTTTGCTTAAAAAGTTTGAAAAAATTTCCAATTATAGAATTTTTTTTTTCTCTTTTTAATGGTATTAAAATAATTTTAATATATTTTTATTAAAAAAAAATAACAGGTAATTCTAGATTATAATAAAAAGTTTTTTGTTTAACCCCTGTAACAACAAAACTATAGATGCTATTAAAACGTACTAAGTGCAGATAGAGAGAGAAAAAAATATTCTATAGGTGTGAATTTTTTCAAAAATTTAGATAAAATATTGTGGTTGTGAGAAACGGGAGAGACCACATTATAAGGCTTTTTTAATTTTCCTCATTTTTGGTCTCTCCCCTTTGTCAAGGTCACAATTCTAGCTCAAAAATTTTTTAAAAACTCCCATTTATAGAATTTTTTATTCTCTTTTCACTGGTATTAAAATGATTTTAATATCTTTTTAATTAAAGAAAATAACATAGGTAATTCTAAATTTTATTAAATAATTTATTGTTTAACCCCTGTAACAGAAAAACTATTAATGTTATTAAAACGTACCAAGTGTAGATAGAAAGAGAAAAAAGACAAATTCCCAAAGTACGTACAAAAATTAAATATTCTACATGGTTGGATAATGAAAAAATAGGATTTCAAAATTGAAGTAAAATGTTCAGGTCCGTATTAAAAAAAATTGTTGAGATGATGGCCCTTCAAAGACGAAACGTTGTTTTAAAAAATTGGATAGGCTATATTAAGCTCTATTTGACCTTCATTAAAAAATCCTTATAAAGTTTTTTTTTACTTTAAAAATCAAGGTGTTTATTAAATAAAACCAAAATCGTCGATTTTGAAATTGTGTTTGGATAAACAAAAATTTTAGGTGGACAGTCTTGAACAAATGAATGCACGAAAAAAAATTTCAAAATTCAAAAAAGGGAGTACCAACTTCACAATATCACAATTTTTTTAAAAGTTATATAATCAATTATAATTAACCGGCGGGTGGACAAACAAAACTAATTGGTGGACAAACGTGGACAAACAAAGAAGAAATAACCTGTGCGGTTGAATTTTTTTTTGCAATTTGTGGGTGCCGAGAGCAAAATTTGCAAAAAAATGTTTTTGGGCCACCATTTTCAAACGAAGGGTGGACAAACGAAACTAATTAGTGGACAATATTGGACAATCGATGGACAAATGAATGCACTCAAAATCTTTGGGAAATTCGCAAAAGTGGGTGCCAACTTCACTGACCTAAAAAGAACGATAAGTTAAAACTCGACGAGACGGCATCAGATATAGCGATGGCGACCTAGTAATGGTCAAAATTACGAGTGAACCAGCTACGAGGGGAAGTCACAAAAGATCAATGGACCTCAAGAGATCAACGGACCTAAAAGGTCAACGGACCTAAAAGGTCAACGAACCTTTACTACAATTTCACGAAGATCAACGGATCTCAAGAGATCAACGGATCATTATAACGAAAAGATCAACGGACCTTTCTTTAATACGAAGAGATCAACGGATCTCATTTTCTTTTAGCTCATCCAAGAGATTAACGGATCTTTAACACAAAGAGATCAACGGATCTCATTATCTTTCAGTTGATCGTGAAGCCTGAGGGCAGGCTTATATAGAGGATGGCCGAATGTGATAAATGATGACGACGGTAGAAGTTCCTAGTTATGGGATTTCGATGAATTCAAGAGACGAAGCTTATTCTTGTTTATATTAGGAATATAAGCTTATAATACAAAAATGTAAAGTATCAGAGAGTATCGATATACGAACAAAAGAGATATGTTATAATAACAAGTTTATTTTCGATAATTCTTACAATTTGTATTCCCGTTGTTTACAATAGTGATAATCAGATAAAAAGTGAATTAGAAAAAGTGAGAGAATTTTTTTTGCAGTGTAGATACTGGTATAGTCTTAAGTAAACAAGCCATGCACTCTTACAATTGAAAACTTGCTTGAGACTAGTTCGAATTAAAATTTCTTCCGTTCCGTACATATAACTCATAATCAGGTTTTTGTGTTTCTCGAGAAATGAGAGTTTTTTAATGATCATTATTTTTCCAATTATAATGAAAGATGCCTTGCCTATAGTTATGAAGTTATGTAAATTTTTTTGAGTGCTTATTTCCAATTAGAGAAGTGATACTCCCTTCCACTTTTCAATGAAATTACATAAACAGAATAATTATTATTTTTTTAAATCTCGTAAAGATAATGATGTTTTTATTATTTTAACAAGAACTTGCACAAATGCATCTATAAAATGAATTAATAAGAAACTTTTTTGCTTTGCTTAAATGCCCTGGAATGGATTAATGAAGAGATATTTTTTATCGATTAAATTTAAACCAGTTCAACTTTGATCTTATAGGTACAAAACGTTGTTATTTCATAAAAAATAAATAGAGAATCCATTTTAATACAACGAAATATGCAAAGTAAACAATAATAATAATATATAGATATAAGTAGCATAAATTAAGAGTGGTTTTTATTAGTATTTAATATTTCAAAAATATGCGGATATAGTTTCAACAACAGATATTCCTGATATCAATTAAAGGAATAAAACAAAAATATAATGACCACTAATGCAGCATGAGCCTATTAAGTCATAGAATTTATAGTGTATGAAAAATAAACATTGTACGACTTAGCATAAATTAAGAGAGTCGGCGCAAGAAGATAAAGATATGCAAAGTTATAAAAATAAAGAATTTGATTATGCCACTCAGATTTTCCACGTGGTTAAAATAATAATCGTTAAAACATGCGATTAGCAAATCCCTAATTGATCCTCATCTATATATAAATAGATAAACGGTTTTATAATTACGCCGTTTAGGCATATAAACGTTATCGTTAGCTTTTATCTGGCGATCCTTGATTTTAATTATTTTTTTCTGGTCTTTAAGAACGGTAATTATCATTATCCAATGGTAGTTGAAGATGGGTTAGGCGTCTAATTGCCACATTCGTTTAGACGGTGGTCCTATAATCGTACCGAGATTTTGTTAACCTCTTAACAATAACAGTTTTTCTTATAAATATCTTAAATCCAATTAAAAGTTCATTGTAAAATGTAACAAACTAAATGAAACATTTTTAGTAGAAGTAGAAGATAAAAAATAAATATTTGTCATATTTGTATTATCATTGGTTAAAATAAACCACATTATAATTTAAAATAATAAACTTAAGTATGATTGTTCAAACATTAATAACTGCCGGAAATGGGCCATCGAGTGAATAAAATTTGGACCATGGAAAAAATAATTAGCACCAAAGTTTGCAAAGGATCAGTAAAGGTTCTAGCCCCGTGCTTATGGGAAAACCGCCAAGCTCTTTTCTATCAAAATTGCGTTAAAATTCAAGGTCATTCAACGTTGCTTAGAGATAACGTCGACTATGGTCTTCAGGTACTTCAGCTGTGGTCTTTAGGTACTTCAGCTGTGGTCTTTAGGTACTTCACCTCAGTCTGATCAAATCTTCAGGTATTTCAGCTCCATCTGGTGTAATACCAGAAGTACCTGAAAGAGCTGAAAACTAGATCAGACGGACCTGAAGTACTTGAAGACCACAGCTGAAGTACCTGAAGACCAGAGCCGACGGTATCAAAACCGAGAGCCAGCGTTATCTCTAAGCGATGACGAATGACCTTGAATTAACGCAATTTTTCCAGAATGGACCTTAACGATTTTCTCATGTTATTTTCCATAAGGATGGGGTTAGAACCGGTGCAGTTCCTTTACTAAAGTTATGAAGGTAGAATTGTATATAATATATAGTTACTCAGCCTTAAAAATTAACTGAAACCATTATTAAAAATTGATAAAAACCACTGAGGGGTGCGCTGTTAAGAAGTAACTATGACGAAAAGAAAACTATAGGAATCATCATGATTGATATAAGTTTCAAACTTAAATATTTGAAAAATTATTCGTCTCTGGATACTCGTCGGAAAAGTTTTGGGGCACAAAAAATCACAGCAATGAAAAAAGATTAGAAAAATCAGAAAAAATTAAAAAAATCAGAAACAAACGGAACAAATAAAAAAAGTCAGAATATATTGGAAAAAATGTAAAATAAAAAATGACATTGTAAAATGCGGAAAAACTAAAAAAATTCAAAAAAATTGGGAAAAAAAGACGAAAATTGGAAAAAAAAATGCAAGAAATAGAAAGCTATCGCAAAAAATCACAAAAATAATATCAAAAAACAAAGAACAACCAAAAAATTGGAAACAAGTGTAACCATAAAATGAAACAAATCGTAAAAAATTGCAAAAAATCGCAAAAAATCTCAATAAAAATTATAAACAATCGAAAAAATCAGAGCAATAAGAAAACATATAGAAGCAATTACAAAACGGAAGAAAAAACAGAACAATAGGAAAAAAATGAGGAAAAATTTGAAAAAATCCAATAATAAAAACAGAAAAAAACAAAAATTAGAAAAATGATAAAAAACGTGAAAAAACCCAAAGAATCTCTCTCTTTCTCTATAAAATGATATAAAAAAATCTAAATAAGAAAAAATTCATATTGTAGAAAAAGACAGAGTAAAAGAAAGAAAGGGAAGATCGATTGGGGGGACATAACGCTATTTCCGTACGACAATTATTTTTTACTACAATTATTCCCATAATTTGATTAATATTTATCATGAGGAATAAATGTTCGGGAAGGATTGTTTTTTATAATGGGTAGTTCAACTTGAAATATTAGTCCACCTTTTTTTGCATTAATTGAGAAAAAAATGAATTTCTTTTTATGAGAAAATGGTTTTTTCTGTTTTTTTCTTTAATTTAACATGAAAAAATTGATATTTAAAATTACAAACTACAACAATGACAGTGAACTATGCAGTAAGCAGACGCGGACGCGACCTTTCACTTAATCAGGAACGCTTGTACCCAGCAGTTATGTACCAAACAGCAAATTATTATCTGATTTCGTTAAAATAGTCGTTTTCTTTATCTAACAGCGGAATCTAATATCTATTTATCTCTCTCGATTTTGAATGCGAATTCACAGTGAATAGGTCCAAGTTTTCATCTTTATCCAATTATCATATAACGGGTTTTTCCATCTTTGTCTGTATAAGTCAGATTTAACAGTTGTTATTCATTCGTATTCTCTTCTTTACATATTTTCAGATAATGGCTTGACGGTAACGTAATGGCGGCATATTCAAATAATTAGAAATTTGAATTTTTAAATTAATTTATTCAAAAATGTAGTTCAAATTACGGTAGATAATTAAACTCAATGGGTTTTATTTGATTAATTCTAACTGTTAATAAAGAAAAAATGTGAGGTTATATTTTTGTTGAACTCCCCATTGTCCGGAAAAGGATTGAAATTGATTTCTACAAATTATTACAATAAAATATTGCTTTAAATATACAGGGTGACACTTTAAACAAAATATGCCTGCCAAATATCATGAAAATATACAGTGTGTTTAGAAAGTTATGAAATTGGCAAAATAGATAAAATACCCTGTATCTTGATTATTAAAGTAGTTAGACCCATTAGGTATGGGGTTTTTAATATCGCCTAGGTGTCCCCTATCTGCAGTTAACGTATGTCACTTTCCCAATGAAATACCCTGTATATCACATTTTTCTTTCTCGATTCCATGGAAGGGGAAGTATAGTGAAAGAGCAAAATAAATTCGAAATATCGAATATATTTCATTATTATTATTATTATTAAAATCTATTTTCACAGAGAGATTTTTATCAGAAATAACAATATATAAAAATTGTATTTACAATTTAATCATCTTTAAATTTGCTCTGAACATATTTTTCAGTATAACCAACAGTTAAAGAATTATTTCGAAAAAACATAAAACGAGTCAAAGGACCACGCAATTTTTATAGAACAGCGAATAATTTTCCACATTTTGAAGACAAATAATGCAATTTAGTACAAAAATGGACTAATACAAAATTGTAGATAAAAAATTATCTACAACTTTTATATAAAACTTTTTCCTAAATTTCTAATAATTTTACCTAACTTCTTTTTACAAACAAATTTATTCTCTCAATATTTTTGTTATTCTATTTGATAGCTATATTTTATTATCATTATTATTATTACTAAAATCTATTTCCACAGCGAGATTTATATCAGAAATAACAACAATATAAAAAAAATTGTATTAACAAAAAATGTTCAAAATTTAATCATCTTTAAATTTGCTGTGAACATATTTTTCAGTATTAGCAACCGTTAAAGAATTATATACAAAAAACATAAAAAGAGTCAAAGGACCACGCAATTTTTATAGAACAGCGAACATTTTTCCAAATTTTGAAGACAAATAATGTACTTTTTTGGAAAAATGTACCAAGAGATAATCAATTTTTTTCGATATTTTATACTTTTTTCGTTTTCGATTTTTTTTTTATTTTTTTTTCGATAATTTCTAATTTATTTTCGTTATTCGATCTTTCCCGATATTATCCATTTTTTGCATTTGCTCCAGGTTTTTTAAGTTTTTTTCGTTTTTTACGGTTTATTACGGTTTTTTACCATTTTCACGATTTTTTACGATTTTTATGATGTTTTAGCATTATTTACGGAATTTTACGACTTTTACATGTTTTTTACGATTTTTTTAAGATTATCTAGGATTTTTTCCTATATTTCTCAATTTTTTAAAAATCCGTAAAAAATCGTAAAAATTAGCGAATTAATTTTATAAAAATTAGAACATGAAAAAAGTTTAATAACCTGTTTCGATATTTTTAAAAATGGCCCTTCCAATTTCACCACCGTAGGTCGGATAAAAAAAAGTTTTATACAAATTAATTTTATAATAAGAGTTAGGATATGAAAAAAGTATAAATACCTGTTCCAA
This sequence comes from Neocrepidodera transversa, assembly GCA_963243735.1. Taxonomy (NCBI): domain Eukaryota; kingdom Metazoa; phylum Arthropoda; class Insecta; order Coleoptera; family Chrysomelidae; genus Neocrepidodera; species Neocrepidodera transversa. The sequence goes on along the minus strand of OY725342.1, from coordinate 10,345,243 downwards.
TATTTTCAACAATGGCGGCTATGATTTTTTTGAAATTTAAACCCCTTCCATTTCCACTCACGAAGGTCAAACCGAAATAGTTTGAAAAAGTTTTAAGTCAATTAATTTTAAAATAATTAGGACATGAAAAAAGTCTTATGGCCTGTTTCGATATTTTTAAAAACTGCGGATATGAATTTTTTGAAATTTTAACCCCCTCCACATATATCCATCCATCCAGACCGACGGACATGAAATTTTTTTCACCTAATCGTGTTGTGGTTGGCTCAAAACATCGAGAAAAGTCATTTTAAGCAAAACAAAATTCAATTTTTTTTATGATTTTAATACTTCCCGTCCGGACCGAAGTAAAAGTTTTTCATATACGTAAATAGACACAATGTATAGAAAACAAAATTATAATCTTACTAATAAATTATAGATTTGGAACAATATTATCAAATTATTATTGTAAATTAAAGTTATGACTAAATCGAAAACGTTGTATTCTAAATATAACCCATATAATTACTAAAAGTATCTTTATTAAAAACCTTCCGAAATTATTCTTCTACCCATTTTACAATCATCGTTTAATTTGGTGGAAGCAACAGCCTACCTATAATAATAGACCCAACCGAACGGAAACTAGGTGTAATTTTTCAAATGACTCACGCATGATCAACAAAGTCTCGGACTCACGTTATGCCTATTATAATATTTTTATTAGTTGTATTTTCTCGCTATTATTGTAAATACATGCCACTCTTTGTTAATTAATCTCTCCTCCTCGCCTCATATGGAAATACCGATCGTTAACTTTTGAGTTTGCAATCTCGAGAACTATTCCGTGAAACGGTTTCGTGCATCTTATTTTTTTTTTCTTTCTATTGTGGTTTTCTCTTTGATTAGATTACAACAATACTTAGTTAACATGTTATTATTTATAGTCGGAATAAATGTATCTTTTTATGTTTATCTAATGAATATATAGTGTAATGAAAATAAATTCTAACCACAAAAACAAATTTTTTTTAAACACTGTACATAAATAATACTATATTAATGATTTGAGAAATGTCAAATTTTGATCTGTCACGATTGGTTAAAAGTTTAAAATAAAATAACTTGTACTGTGTTAAATTTAATAAAATAAATATGATAAATTATAAAATAATTACATTTAATAAATTCAGTAGTTAAATAAAGTAAACTGGTCCAAATTATTTATTTTTGCAACATTAATCTCAGCTTTACAAACAAAATTTAAAACACCTAAAACTTTAATTCCATTGAAAATAATAAGTTGAAAAACAATTTAACTTACAATATATTGTATGAACTTACCGCAATATAAAATTAAAATAAAATTAGATGAAATCTAGACAGCTTGGCAAGAGATCATAAAATTTTACGATTCGATTGTCTATTCACGTCTTGGCACAGTTTAAAATCGATTTAATCTGAATTTATTAGGCTAGTATCGATACTAACGAGAAAATCATTTTAGTTAAGTGGTCTTTTTTCGGGTTTTGTACCACTTCGGCCGTTCCCATTTCAGCTGATAAATAAAAAAGTTGCATTTCGGCCGGTCATCCTTTTTAGCATATTAAAATTCCATTTGGACCGGTCAAAGTTTTTGGCATATATAAATTATTTATTGTAATCTTGTTAATTATTTGAGTATAAGATACAATTAAAAGAATAACAAATTTAATAAATACCAAATCTTTATTAAGTTTCATATTATTTTATAGACAAATAATCCAATAATACAATAAAAAATCAATAGATTCCACAGTATTTATATATATAATGTTGACCGGATGAATCTTCGACAAGTAATTTCCATGTTCTACTGCAAACCGAATAGTATATCAAGAAGTTCAATTTCTTTCGAATTTGATACCATTTATATTTTTTGACAGTTTTTGGATTTTTTAAACAGTTTTTCAATTTTTCGATTTTTTTAATTAATTTTGAGAAATGTGGATGGAGGCTGTTTTTGATTATTTTTGACAGTTTTTTGAATATTTAAATAGTTTTTCAATTTTTCGATTTTTTTTTGATTCATTTTGAGAAATGTGGGACTATTTTTGATTTTTGACAGTTGATTTTTATATTCAGTTCTTGAATATTTTTGACATTTTTTGGAATATTTAAATAGTTTTTATTTTTCTTCTTTTTCTTATTCATTTTGAGAAATGTGGGGACTGTTTTTGATTTTTGACAGTTGTTTTTTATATTCAGTTTTGAAAATTTTTGACATTTTTTGGAATATTTAAAAAGTTTTTTATTTTTCGTTTTTTTTTATTCATTTTGAGAAATGTGGGGACTGGTTTTGATTATTTTTGACGGTTTTTGATATATTTAAATAATTTTTGAATATTTTTGACAGTTTTTGGAATATTTTTAAACAGTTTTTCAATTTTTCGATTTTTTTTTGATTTATTTTGAGAAATGTGTGTACTGTTTTTGATTACTTTTGACTGTTTTTGATATATTTAAACAATTTTTGAATATTTTTGACAGTTTTTGGAATATTTAAAAAGTTTTTCAATTTTTCGATTTTTTTTAAATTAATTTTGAGAAACGTGGATGGAGGCTGTTTTTGATTATTTTTGACGGTTTTTGTTATATTTAAACAGTTTTGTATATTTTTGACAGTTTTTTGAATATTTAAACAGTTTTCCAATTTTTCGATATTTTTTTGATTCATTTTGAGAAATGTGGGACTTTTTTTGATAATTTTTGACAGTTTTTGATATATTTAAACAGGTTTTTGAATATGTAAACAATTTTTCAATTTTTCCGTTTTTATAATTAATTTTGAGAAATGTGGGGATTGTTTTTGATTTTTTTGACAGGTTTTGATATATTTAAACAGGTTTTGAATATTTTTGACAGTTTTTTGAATATTTAAACAGATTTTCAATGTTTTGATTTTTTTTTAATTAATTTTGAAAAATGTGGGGACCGTTTTTGATTATTTTTGACATTTTTTGATATATCGTAAACAGTTTTTGAATAATTTTGACAGTTTTTGGAATATTTAAACAGTTTTTCAATTTCTCGATTTTTTTTTGATTCATTTTGAGAAATGTGGGACTGTTTTTGATTTTTGACAGTTGTTTCTTATATTCAGTTTTTGAATATTTTTGACAGTTTTTGAAATATTTTTAAACAGTTTTTCAATTTTTCGATTTTTTTTTGATTCATTTTGAGAAATGTGTGGACTGTTTTTGATTATTTTTGAGTTTATGATATATTTAAACAGTTTTTCAATATTTTTGACAGTTTTTGATATATTAACACAGTTTTTGAATATGTAAACAGTTTTTCAATATTTTTGACAGTTTTTGGAATATTTAAACAATTTTTCAATTTTTCGATTTTTTTTTATTCATTTTGAGAAATGTGGGACTGTTTTTGATTATTTGTGACAGTTTCTGATATATTTAAACAGTTTTTGAAAATTTTGACAGTTTTTTGAATATTTAAACAGTTTTCAATTTTTCGATTTTTTTTGATTCATTTGGGAAATGTGGGACTGTTTTTGATTATTTTTGTCAGTTTTTGATATACTTAAACAGTTTTTGAATATTTTTGACAGTTTTTGGAATATTTAAACAGTTTTTCAATTTTTTTATTTTTTTTTGATTCATTTTGAGAAATGTGAGACTGTTTTCGATAATTTTTGATAGTTGTTTTATATTTAAACAGTTTTTGACATTTTTTTGAATATTTAAACAGTTTTTTCAATTTTTCGTTTTTTTTATTAATTTTGAAAAATGTGGGACTGTTTTTAATTATTTTTAACAGTTTTTGATGTTTTTAAACAGTATTTGAATATATTTTGCTTTGTGCAATTTGTTTATAGTTTGTGGATTTCCTAATCTTAAATAAAGTGCAAATAACAAAATTCTTTTTAGATACAGGGTTATTCAATATAAATTATCCACCCCTTATCATCATTATCATTGCATATACAAAAAAATGTTTTATTATGATTACATTTTGTTAAAATGCTATCAAAAACAATGTAGAGTGCAGATTTTACGGGATACAACAAAAAGTCATATTTTTTGTAATGGGATATCCTGTATATTATTAAATTTTTGAAATGATCTTTTTTCCTGGGTTCAAAAATAGCTATATAATATATTTTTGAGTTATTAAGACCTAATTATAAGCTAGTTACTGTAAATAATATATCAAATAGTTGACATTTTTAAAATAATGCCACTTTGTTTTTGATGGCATTTTAACAAAATTAAATAATAACCACACTTTTATTTATATATTTATTTATTTTTGTATATGCGATAATACGGATGATAAAGGGTGCGGATAATTTATAGGTACATTGACCGGCCGAAATGCAGCATATCCGTTTTACCCGAATCGTATGAAAAGGACAAGCGGCCGAAATGGGACAAAAAAAGGTAGTTTTTTCTAAGCGGCCGAAGTTGGAAAACACCATTTTTGCATTGTTTGTTAATGGTTGTTTTTGGAGATTTTAAATAAAGTTTATATAATTTTGTAAAAGTGAATATTTGTTTTACATAAAATAATTTTTTGTTGAAAAAATATAAAGAAACTTAAAACATACAATAAAAAAAAATAAATTAGAAAATTAAAATATTATAAATTAAAGTTTTTGTTTTAAAAGTAATTAAATATCAATATAATTATAACAAAAGGTAATTGAAAACAATTATTATAAAGGATATTTGAAATGTTATCGTAAAACAATAAAATCCAGTTATCTTCCAATAAATCATCGAAACTTGATCTGAAAGTAATCACTCCGAATAAAATATAAAAAAAATTGTTATTCCTTAGCTTTCTGCACACGATCACATCCCATCGAAGAATTTAATCTTTCAAATTGACCATGAGGAAAACCACCCGTCAAGCTCTAGGGGATGATTTTAAATTTATGTGTTAGCGTTACTGTAAAAAACCATCAAACAAAGTTATCAAACAAAAACAAGCTATTTGCTCGACGGAGAAGTCAATAAAGTAGGGTCTTTTTAAAAGGCCAGACTGACCCCAGTTTCATTAATTTTTTATGCGATTGTGTGCAATGAATAAGTAAGGTGCATTATAAAACCTCTGGCTTTGGATAACCGTACGTACGTATACAGCGCACAGTCTAGAAAGGATCGCAATTTATATATCTCTCTCTTTTTCCTTTTCTCTTACAACAGCAGTTGAGTAGCCAAATGGGAAGAATCAAAAGCACTACCGTAGTGAATTTATAAATTTTTAATCCAACAAAATCAATTAATTAATATTAACTCTCTTAACTAATAAATATAAAACAGTTGAGAATGCTTTGCCAGGACGATTTTTTCATCTACAAAATTTAAAACTACAGACCTTAAAACTTTTTTTGTCTTGATAGACACGAAGTTTTTATAACTAAATTTTTTATTTACTTTGATGCTGAATCCATCTAAATTTTACACAAATAAAATAAAGATGGGGTAATCCCACCCAATTTTCCGAATACTCCTAGTAAAATAATTGTTTAATCAATTATTATTCTGAACTTTTTAATACAGCCTTATTATTTTTTTTAATGTTATTTTTAATTTTCTCTAAAAAATTGGCGCGGTCTATATATATTTATTTCACGCTATCTAACGGAGAAATTATGCGGAATTCAAAAAAAAGTTAAGACTGAATTTGTAGAAAATTTTATGGTCTACAATTTTAATTTCTTGTAATTTATTATAAAAATCCATAGTTTTGGCTCAAAATCTAAAAAAAAAATCACAAAATTCTATAATGTGTGGTTCATATGTATGGAATAAATTAATTTTTAGCATTATTATGTACTTTTGGGAAAAAACTCGAAACAAGTCGATTTTTATTTTTAATTTTCTATAGTCTAAGAAAAAATTTTTTATACAGGGGATCCACATGGAAGTAATTACATCGTCGACATTTTCTTTTAATGCAACACCCTGTTTATTATGACATTTTTGTAATCCTCACAAATGGCTGATTGTAGGAAATTATATGCTCTACAATTTTGATTTCTTGTAATTTTTCATAAAAATCCATAATTTTGGCTCAAAATCTAAAAAAAGGCGCAAAAGTCTATAGAGTGTGGTTCATATGTATGGAAAAAAATTTTTGGCATCATTACGTACTTTTTAACAAAAAAAACCCGAAACAGGTCGATTTTTATTTTTAATTTTCTATAGTCCAAGAAAAAAAAGCTTTACATAGGGTGATCCACATGGAAGTAATTACATCGTTGACATTTTCTTTTAATACAACACCCTGTATATTATGACATTTTTGTAATCCTCGCAAATGGCTGATTGTAGGAAATTTTATGTTCTACAATTTTGATTCCATGTAATTTTTGATAAAAATCCATAATTTTGGCTCAAAATCTAAACAAAGGCGCAAAAGTCTATAGAGTGTGGTTCATATGTATGGAATAAAATTTTTAGCATTATTATGTACTTTTGGGAAAAAACCCGAAACAATTCGATTTTTATTTTTAATTATCTATAGTCTAAGAAAAAAGTTTTAAACAGGGTGATCCACATGGAAGTAATTACATTGTCGACATTTTGTTTTAATGCAACCCCCTGTATATTATGACTTTTTTGTAATCCTCGCAAATGGCTGATTGTAGGAAATTTTATGTTCTACAATTTTGATTCCATGTAATTTTTCATAAAAATCCATAATTTTGGCTCAAAATCTACAAAAAAAGGAGCAAAAGTCTATAGAGTGTGGTTCATATGTATGGAATAAAATTTTTAGCCTTATTAAGTGGTTTTTTGAAAAAACCCGAAACAGGTCGATTTTTATTTTTAATTTTCTATAGTCAAAGAAAAAAAATTTTATACAGGGTGATCCACATGGAAGTAATTACATCGTCGACATTTTCTTTTAATACAACATCCTGTATATTATGACATTTTTGTAATCCTACTACAAGGCTGATTATAGGAAATTTTACAGCTCATGAGGAAATCCACTTGTTTTGGATTTAACATTATTAAAATAGTTATTTTATATTGGATAGATTTTCTTATGAGCTGTGACTTGACAATTTTGTACAATTTTCAAAATATCTCGGATCCTAGGAAAATTGAGGGAAAATGGATAAGAACTTTTTTATAGATCTGTTCTAATACAGCAAAAAAGTATTTTTGACATTTTTCAATATTTTCATTTTCAAGATTTCCGGAAGGAAATGTGAAATTTTTCATTTTATCAGATTTTATTTTTTTCTCAACTTTCACAACAAATTACTGGAAAATAGTTTAAATAAGATTTATTGAGCTATCCCAATTCCAACAATTTCGTATTTTTACTTTTCAGATATCTTTAACGGTTTCATAGATATCGATATTTAAAAATTTTTACTTTATTGGAAAAAGAACCCTGAAAAACCCAGAAGAAACTTTCCTATTATTTTGATTTTGTAACAGTATTTTAAGGTATATTTACAAAAAAATTGAAAAGATTTTCTTAAAAACTACTAACAAATTTCTAGCTAATTTCCCGCAAAACAGGTTTTTTTTAATCAATTGTTTTCCGGAAAATCACGAAAAACTCGGATGCTGAATTTCTCTGCTGCGCATAAACCAAAGTGTTAAACGCGTTTCGAAAAAAAAACCTCGCTCAGGAATTTCAAGCTTATACGAACTTTTCCGAGCTCTACCGCGTTTTCCGGAAAACTCAACTGCGTATAAACATACGATTTGAATAAATACAACTATTGCTTAACCTTTTTCCTGGGAAAATGCAGTCCCAGGAAAATGATTTTCCGGAAAATTTAGAAAATTCAAGTTTTAATGTTTACGCTTACCGACATGGGAGTCAAAATTTCAAGCGAAGTCTACATTGTGCAAACTTTCCATTATCCGGGAAAACGTGAAAAACCTTACGCTTTAGAATGTTGAAAATTATTAATGATTATTTCCCTTGCTTTATATTAACCAATTAAATGTCACAATTTTTGAAATTTAGACCAATCAGAGTCAAATATCAGCGACTATTTCACTAGACCTGATATCAGCGACTATCTACCTAGAGAAATAGTCACTTTGAAACGTCACATAACAATGTCAAATACTTCTGTCAGTTTTTGCTCACGCAGGACTGTCATAATTTAAAACATTATAAAATGGAAAGATTCGACGTTTTTGATAATAATTCAATAGAAGAAGCGGTAAAATCTTTGGTACCTACGAATACGGTACGAAGTAAAAATAGTATCTGGGCTCAATTTACACAATTTTGTACAGTGCGTAACTATACATTAGATGCACATACATCAGAAGGTGAGTTAAACAATATTTTGAAGGACTGGGCGTGGAACATGAAGAAAATTGACGGAGAAGAATATAAAGAATACACATTAAAATGTATGTGGAATTCCACTGCCAAAAGCTTGCAAGAATTATATTTTAACAAATATGGTATTTCCATCGATCCCTTTCAATGTATTAGATACATTTAAAAGTGCAAGAGACGCCCGTAACGCCAAAAGGCGCGAATTACAAAAGCTCCCCGAAAAACGAAAACAGAGCTCAACAGCTTTAGACATGGCAGAATTGTACTCGATAATGGATAATTATGATGAAGAAACACCCGACGGATTACAAAAAAAGTTTTACTTTATAGCATCTGTTGAGTTGGCATGGCGAGGACGTGAAGGAGTAATGTGCTTAACGGATCATTTTAAAATAGAATTAAAAACGGATGGAACTGAATCTGGAAGAATAGAGTACAATCCAGTTTTTACGAAAACATGTCAAGGTGGTAGCAAAAAATGTGCCGAAAGCAAGTGGCTTATTACTAATACCAATAATCCTCGCAGGTGTCCAGTAAGGTTATATAAATAAATAATATCTAAACGAGGCCCAAAAATTACGTCTAACAGATTATTTTTAACAACAAATAAATATTGGAGTAAAGATGGTATAAAAATCAACCAATCGGTAAAAATGAGTTTTCAAAATGGACAAAAATAGGAGCAGAATCGATTGGCGTGAATACAAAAAAAGTAAAAATTTCCAATCATTCGTGCCGCTCGACTGCCGTTTCCCAATTAGCCAAATCTGGAGTTTCTGAACAAGAATTAATCAAAATCACAGGACACGGAAGTTCTTCGTCAATCAAACCATATTTACAAATGGATGAGCAGTACCACCAAAATATTATAAATAAAATGAGAAGTTCTGATGAAAATACTGTAAATGTAGCGGCATCATCATCTAATTATGTTATTAATCAAGCAAATTCCATACCATCAGAATTAAGAGAAGAGCAGCTACAGAAAAATCGATATTTAAGTAACCAAAAACACGTGAACTATAATAATTGTGTTTTCAACTTTAATTAGTATTCGTTTTAATTTATTATTACTATTTTAGTTGTATTCCTGGTGTTCTGTTAATAAAGTTTTTTTCTAATTTACTTATCCGCGATTAATTGATTTTCGCGGGAAATAATCTTCCTAAATATAACACGACCTTGATTAATACTCTTCTATTTTTGTTGTTGCTAAATTTCTCGAATATTTTACAATTTGATTCGACATAATTTTGGCATTAATAATCAATTGATTAAAGCCCGAGAGCTTTAATGCCAAAAATTATGTCTCATCAAATTGATATTAAAATATTCTCGAAATTTAGAAGCAACAAAAATAGCCGACTATTAATCAACGTCTTGGTATATTACCGTTGATTAATCCCCTGATTATATTGATTTTTTTTTAAATACATGGAAAATGTTTCCAATTTATAAATGTGTATTTTTGCCATCTAGCAGCGTAACTATGAGGAATTCGATAAAAAGTTAAACATAAAAGTTGAACAAAATTTGATGCTTTTTACAACTTTGAACCAGAAAATTTTGCATTAAAATGCATTGTTTGTCCTCAAAATCAAGAAAAATTGGAGAAAACCTACATGCACATTTTTTACGCTCCCTCTAGTGGCGCAACTGTTGGAACTTCTAGAAAAAGTTTAAGACAAAAGTTGTACGGAATTTTATGCTCTAAAACTTTGTACTACAACATTTTGCACTAAAGTGTATAGTTTGTCCTTAAAATTTAAAAAAAATCGGTTGTGTCGCCCCAAAACTTTCCCGACGAGTATCCACGAATACTTTTCCAGATATTTAATGTTAAAGTTTCAACTTTTGACATTTTTTTATTTTTGATAGGTGAAAGTTGAAGAAATAATTTTGACTGTTCTGAATAGAGTTTTTCAAGGGCTTTCAAACGACATATTGCATGTCAAATTCCAAGAGATATTGCATCTGTTATTTTTTTTATATTGACACTTCCGTTTGACAGATATCGTACAAAAACTAATGGGTTCTTCCGACGGGTAAGCCAAACCCCTATACAAAATTTCAGCTCAATCGGATTAAAGGTGTGGCCTCTATACACACACACACAGACCGACAGACAGACTTCCATCTGAAAATGGTCTTAATCGTCTCAGGGGAGCCGGAAATGGATATTTCCGTTTTTATCCCGAAATTTTTTTTTAGCTTGTTCATAATACTTTGCCTTCTAGGAGGTGTGGGTTGGGAAAGTAAAAATTTGTTGCATGTGCATTTAATCAATGTCGGTCTTGACTACCTTCTACTTTATAAATTTAAACCAAAATCTAATGGTCACATTCTAGGCACACACCGACCCTCCATACCAAATTTCAGGTTGATTGGTCAAACGGTTCGGCAGTTATCGTGGAAGATTACACACAGACACACAGACAGACCATGCGCTGGAAAAGGTTTCAATCTTCGTGGGTTACCTCAAAATGGATATTTCCATCGATATCTCGATTTTTTTTGCTCGTTCACCTTACTTTCCCTTTGATGGGTCCGGGAAAGTAAAAAAGGTATCATATGGCAATATTGTATTTTAATCTGGTTTTCTAGGATTAAACATTTTAATGAAATATGTGCTCAAATTAATAGTTTTTTATTTATTGAAAATAATATTTTAGTAAAATAAATGGTTTAGACTCGATTTTATTTCTTCAACACAGGCCATTAACATGGAAAACTATTTTAGTGCTGATCAAACAACAAATACAATAAAATTATTATCTAATAATTATTATGTATTATATGAAAGATTTATTTATTATTTCAGTAATTATAATGAATTTCTCTTAGACCAATTAAATCTCTTTCACAAAAATAAATTAACATTTAACTTACCGAAATCGTTTAAATATAACGACATGCCCTGACCCGCGCTACCCGCTGCGCGACACATTCAGATCTCAGCAAACTCAACGCTCAACAAGCCCATGCGAGTATGTACACACGATCATCCGTTGTCCATCATTTTTGACAGCATTACACAGATCATAGCATCTGATTAGTTTTCATTATCTACGTTAGAACCGAAAGAAATACGAAGACAGCGAAAAAATGGAACGTTGATGTTCCAGGAAGAAGAAGATGACGTTTTGAGCTTTCATTGTGATACTTAGACTCGTAAAAAAGAATCACGACTGAGAGTTTAACATGTTAATGACCTGTGTGGAAGAAATAAAATCGAGTCCAAACTATTTATTTTGCTAAAATATTAATCTCAATAAATAAAAAACTATTAAGTAGAAATAAAACTACCAGTCATGTACCACAGTAGTTATGGGACAACTAGTTTCGATTTATGAGCTATCATCAGGCCATATTTAATATTTGACAATAGTTATAATTAAATAAACCAGAAAAACTCTAATTGGATAAACCAAAAAAAAAATTACGAACGAAAACAATTTCAAACTGAATTAAAATTACTGCCCAAAAGACAGGTCATTAACGGTTTTCTTGAGTATGAAACCCATAGTGGGAAAAAACCATAATTTTTGATTCACAAAGGGCACATTTTTTTTTAACTGAATTAAAATATTTAATATTTGACAATAATTATAAGTGCATAAACCAACGTATAAACAATTTACATATGATTTAAAGGGGAGTAGGGGTTGGGAGAGTAAGTACATGAAAATGAAAAATTCACCAACGAAAAACTTTAAAACCCTTTTAAACTGAATTAAAATTAAAATAAAATCAAATTAAAAACTATTAATTTGAGCAAAACAAATATTTCATTAAAATTTTTAATCCTAGAAAAATATATGATACTTTTTACTTTCCCGGACCCATCAAAGGGAAAGTATAGTGAACGAGCAAAAAAAAATTCGAGATATCGATGGAAATATCCATTTTGAGGTCCCCGAGGAAGATTGAAAAAATTCCCAGAGTATGGTCTGTCTGTGTGTCTGTGTGTAATCTTCTACGACAACTGCCGAACCATTTGACCAATCAAGCTGAAATTTGGTACGAATGGTTGTTGTGTGCCCCCGAATGCGACTATTGGTTTACATTGGTACAGTAGAAGGTCCTGAAGACCGACATTAATTGAATTCACATGTAAGAATTTTTGATATTTTTTAAATTTTAAAGACAAACACTACACTTTAGTGCAAAATGTTGTAGTACAAACTTTTAGAGCATAAAATTACCTACAACTTTTTTTTAAACCTTTTCCAGAATTTTCAATAGTTGCGCCACTAGAGGGCGCGCAAAAAATGTGCATTTAGGTTTTCCACGGTTTTTCTTGATTTTGAAGACAAACAAAATGTTCTTATGGAAAGTTGTAAAGCATCAAATTGTAATAATCTTTTTTTCGAATTCCTCATAGTTTGGCCGCTAGAGAGCGAAAAAATACACATTTAGGATTTTCACCTTGTGTATAAAAAATTTTCCCGAATTCCCAAATTAATGTAATGCTTAGCATTTTGTAATTAAAATAATCCTATTCTCTACAGTCGTGCTGGGGTGACACAGCCTATTTTTTTTCATTATAATTAAATTTTAAGTACCATCCAAACTCAGATTGTCTTCTCCTTAAGGTAGGCATTAAAAATTTATCGTTTTGAAGAAAAAATTTAAAGAATTTTCTATATATTTAAAAAAAATCAATATAAGCAGAGGAATAATCATTATTAATTGGCAAGATTCTAATAGGGCGTAAGGTTTTTCACGTTTTACCGGAAAATGAAAAGTTTGCACAAGCGTTGGATAAAAGCAACGTAGATTTTGCAATGACCTTGAACTTTTGATACCCATATCGGTATGGTAAGCGTAAACCTTAAAATTTGAATTTTCCCAATTTTCCACAGAAAAAAAGAAAGCAATAGTGAACTCGTTGAATTCACTCAAATCGTTTTTTCCGTCAAGTATCGCCCAATGTCGTTCAGGTCCTCGAAATTTCATATATTAAAAAAAAATTAATGTAAGGCTTTTCATGTTTTCCCGGAAAATGGAAAGTTTGCACAAGCGCTCGATAAAAGCAACGTAGACTTCGCAATGACCTTGAAATTTTGATACCCATGTCGGTATGGTAAGCGCAAACCTTAAAACTTGAATTTTCCAAATTTTCCGGAAAAATTATTTTCCTGGGACTGAATTTTCCCACAAAAAAGGGAAGCAATAGTGGACTAGTTGTAGTCACTTAAATCGTATTTTACACGTAGTTGAGTTTTCCGGAAAACGCGGTACAGCTCGGAAAAGATCGAATGGCTCGAAATTCCTGAGCGAGATTTTTTTTTTCGAAAGGCGTCTGATACTTTGCTTTATGCTCAGCAGAGAAAATTAGCACCCGAGTTTTTCGGGATTTCCTGGAAAACAATTGATTTAAAAAAAAACGGTTTTCGCGGGAAATTAGCTAGAAACTTGTCCAAGTTTATGAGCAAATCTTTTTAAACTTTTGTAAATATACGTTTAACTACTGTTACAAAGTTTGTGGAAAATCAAAATAATAGGAAAGTTCCTTTTGGGTTTTCAGGGTTCTTTTTCCAAAAAGGTAAACATTTTTAAATATCGATATGTATGAAACTGTTAAAGATATTTGAAAAATAAAAATACGAAATTGTAGGAATTGGGATATCTCAATAAATCTTATTTAAACTATTTTCCAGTAATTTGTTATGAAAGTTGAGAAAAAAATAAAATCTGATAAAATGAAAAATTTCACATTTCCTTCCGGAAATCTTGAAAATGAGGAAAATATTGAAAAATGTCAAAAGTACCTTTTTGCTGTATTAGAACAGATCTATAAAAAAGCTCTTATCCATTTTCCCTCAATTTTTCTAGGATCCGAGATATTTTGAAAATTGTACAAAATTGTCAAGTCACAGCTCATAAGAAAATCTATCCAATATAAAATAACTATCTTAATAATGTTAAATCCAAAACAAGTGGATTTTCTCATGAGCTGTAAAGTTGACTGCTTGTTATGCGACGATTCCATTGTGAATTTAATTTTATGATCCATATTTTGTGGTCTATGAGTATGTCTGTCTGTCTAATTGTCATCTTCAATGCTATAAAAAACCTAATAACATTTTAAGGCTTTAATGTATCGACAAGAAATTTTCACCATAATTTAAGACCTATGAGTACTACATTTTGATAAAAAATGAGCAAAATCTGAAATTGGAAAATTGGGATTTCCCGGGATTTTCCAGCTTTTTTCGAATTTCACAGGAAATACGCTACTGGTCGTTGTTTTTAAGAAAATTTCTTCAAATTTCGTGAAAGGATAGCTTGAAGTATTGATAAAAAGTATGTTCAAATGGAGATAATCGGAAAATTCCTTGTGGTGTTTTCCGGATTATTTATCCCAAATTGTTAAAATTTTTAAAAATTGATATCTATGAAACCCTTAAAGATTTGGGAAAAACAAAACGGTCTTCAGGTTGTGTAAAAATGTTTTTTGCATCGCGTATCGACTAAGGTCGTTCGGGCTCTCATAATTTTCTATATTTAAAAGGAATCAATATATTGAGGGCAATAATCATTATTAATTGGCAACATTCTAATAGGGCGTATGGTTTTTCACGTTTTCCCGTAAAATGGAAAGTTTGAACAAGTGCTCGATAAAAACAACGTATACTTCACAATGACCTTGAAATTTTGATACCCATGTCGGTATAGTAAGCGTAAACCTTAAAACTTGAATTTTAAAAATTTTCCGGAAAAATTATTTTCCTGGGACTGAATTTCCCCACGAAAAAAGGTAAGCAATAGTGGACTCATTGCAGTCAGTCAAATCATGTTTATATGTAAGAAAAAACTGATTTTGTTGAGTTTTTTGAAACACAGCTCGGAAAAGTTCGAACCAGCTCGAAATTCCTAAGCGAGATTTTTTTACAAAAGCGTCTGACACTTTGGTTTATGCTCAGCAGAGAAATTTAGCACCAAAGTTTTTTGTAATTTTCCGGAAAACAATTGATTAAAAAACACGATTTTCGCGGGAAATTAGCTAGAAAATAGTTGGAAATTCCTGTGTAAGAATTTTTATTCCATTGAGGTCGTTCGGGCTCTCGAAATTTCCGTTAACCGTACAAATCGTTTTTGTGATTTTCCGGGCAGCGAAAAATTTTTTGAACAGCTTGAAATTTTTGTTCAAAAAAGTTTTTGATCCGCCACATTTACAGCACAGATATTTCACTTTAATTATCAAACTGTGGTGTGTTAGTACATTTTCATTGAAGTGGGATCAGTATAATTTACATAAATAATAATTTTATAAATATATATGCAAAATATTGTTAGAATCTGATTTAGTTTTTTTTTATTTTTTTAAATTTTTACCTCTTTAAAGACTCTTAAACGTACAAAGTTTTTATATTTTGTACAAAAAAGTCATCTCACTAAATATATATGTAAAACTTATCTCTACCAGTTAATTATTTATAAATTAAGATGTTTAACCCCTTTAAAAGCCCATTAACATACACCACTGAGTATTATATTAAATAACATTAATTTAACACAAACAGAGGTTAAACAGCACTGAAAATAAACCGTTTATTTATAAAAAATATCAAAATTCTTTAACAACACCCTTAGGGAATTTCTATTATTATTTTTTAAAAATCTAATCCTTTAACAAATCCCCTTAACGCATACCATTAAATTATATAATATACCTACTGGATAAAAAAAATTAATCCATTTATGCACCATTTTATTAATCTTCTTAATCGTCTATTTTTTATGAATTTTATAAATTTTTAACCTTCTACAATACCCCTGTATATTAAAATAAGATGCTTAAATTTACATATTTTAATTGTTTCTAATAAAATAAATGAAGTACTAAACTTTTTGTTTTTTTCTTAACTCAAAGTCAGTTAAAATTTATTAAATAAATAATAATAAAAAAATAGAAGAATATCCATACTCAAATATGGTAAATTATTTAAGGAATAATTTTTAATTGGTGAAGATAAAAACAAATGGGGCTACATGTTTCGGCCATTCAATGGCCATCATCAGGATTATAATACAAATTCCAAAAATTACTTGAAAAACATATATATGTTGTTAAGTAATTATAAATGTTGTCCTATTGCGTATCTAATTCTTTATAATTTGTATTATAGGCCTGATGATGGCTATTGAACGGCCGAAACATGTAGCCCCATTTGTTTTTATCTTCACCAACTATAATTTATTGTATGACTTTTGTTATTCATTAAACAAATAATGTTTGTCCTGTTGTAATTCAATTTGTTCATTCCTTGTCTTAATAAAATATCGTTTTGTTCTTCGTTCAATGCTTATTACAAATAAAACATTAGAAAACCCACAACCATGGTAAAAATAATCTCTAAAATACCATTGTCGAATTCACCAAAATTTTAACACAAGAAACACATTCAACTAAATGGTTTTGATCGATTAAAGAAAACCATTTTCATAGATTTTGACTTACCTTGTGTTATTTACGGCACATAACTGTTGATTCTTGTCTGGCTCCTTCTCCACTTGAAAGTATTAAATTAAAGTTTTCACGGACTCTGTCTGGTATATTCGTTTACACTAACACATGTTCACACACAATTTGTTGAATAATTCACTACATATTAACAATTATTAGTGATTTATAATACACGTTTATTAACAGTTCCAATTAGGGTATTAAAAAACTACCACCATTTCTCAAAACCTAACCTCAAATTATCTTCTTTTCTTCTTAACATTTGAATGGTCTTATATAACTAGGTATAGTCGTTTTTTAGAGGTTGCGATAATTAGAGGGAAATTCCGTCATCTACGCATGTGCACAATTTTAACCACTCAAAGATAAGGGTCTCTTATATTTAACTAAATTGAAATTAATAGATTTATTTTATTTTTTCATCGACTTTAGTTAAGTATAGGGTCGGTTAGCTTTGAGAAATTAAATTTGTCACGCGGATAATATGTTTAAGCACATGCGCAAATGACTGAATTTCCCTCTAGTTATCGCCTTCTGTGCTATAGACAATTAAGTAACTCATAATAGACAGAAGAATATAGCAAATAATAATAGATATATAAACTCAAGTAGAGCATAAATATTTTAAACAATTTTCCATGTTTCGGCTTTAAATTAATTATTTATTATTATTTTTAATTGTGAAAATTTTTGGTAAAATAATGTTAGGTTGGTAACAATAAAAGTTTGACGTTTTATTTAGTTATATCTGAAACCTCAAACTTGTGTTAGTACAGTGTTAGTTTAATTTTGTTAATTTGAATTAACTTTATAATTAATCCAAGTGCTTTAATTAATGTTAGTGAAATTTAACATTATTTAATAAAATAAAAGTGCCAATTCGTGAAAAACAAAAATCGAGTTCCAGAATGAATAATGTCAGTCCAATGCCAAAACATAGTAAAGGTATTTATCAATTTTCTTCTTTCTGTCAAGGTCAATTAAGTTTTTAATTTTTCTTTTAAATAAAATGTAATCCAAATCTCATTTCTTGGATCAATTCAGTTAACAGCACTTTTAATTTTATAGTGAACATTTTAGTTGCTAAAATGGATGTGTGTTTTGACTAGGACTCATAAAAATGCATTAGCGTCAATAGTTCAGGGGCGTAGTTATATTTCGAAATTGAAATATAAAAACCATATTTATTTTTTGTTCCTTTTAAAATTTGTATGTAGGGGTTTTTGGGGCCGGAGATTATTAATTTTTTGTCAAAATTCATAAAATCAAAATGGCTACTCCAAGATGGTGGACGATTTTTAAGATTATTCACTGATTTTATTCAAAATTTGTATGTAGGGGTTTTTGGGGTCGGAGATTATGAATATATTGTCAAAATTCATAAAATCAAGATGGCCACCCCAAGATGGTGGACGATTTTATGATTTTTACTGATTTTATTCAAAATTGGAATGTGAGAGTTTTTGGGGTCGGAGATTATGAATTTTTTGTTAAAATTCATAAAATCAAAATGGCTATTCCAAGATGGTGGACGATTTTTAGGATTATTTACTGATTTTATTCAAAATTGGTATGTAGGGATTTTTGGAGTCGGAGATTATAAATTTTTTGTCAAAATTCATGAAATAAAGATGGCCACTCCAAGATGGTGGTTGATTTTTTTGATTATTTACCGATTTTTTTCAAAATTTGTATTTAGGGGTTTCTAACAATTTTAATGACTATTTGCCAACTTTTTCAAAATTGGTATGTAGGAGTTTTTAAAGTCGGAGAATTTTTTTATCAAAATTCATAAAATCAAGATGGTGAATTCAAGATGGCGGACAATTTTTATGATTATTTACCGATTTTTTCAAAATTGGTATGTAGGAGTTTTAGGTCGGCGATTATGTATATTTTTGTCAAAATTCATAAAAATGGCTACTCCAAGATGGTGGACGATTTTTTTGATTATTTACCGATTTTAATCAAAATTGGTATATGGGAGTTTTTGTCAAAATTCATAAAATCAAGATGGATACCACAAGATGGTGGACGATTTTTATGATTATTTGCCGATTTTATTCAAAATTAATAAATGGGGGTATTTGTGGTCGGAGATTATGATTTTTTGGTCAAAATTTATATAATCAAGATGGTGACTCCAAGATGGCGGACGATTTGTATGATTATTAACCGATTTTAATCCAAATTGGTATGTAGGGGTATTTGTTTTCGGATATTATGAATTTTTTGTCAAAATTTATATAATCAAGATGGTGACTCCATGATGGCGGACGAATCTTATGATTATTTACCGATTTTATTTAAAATTGATATGTGGGAGTTTTTGGGGTCGGAGATTATAAATTTTTTGTCAAAATTGATATAATCAAAATGGTCACTCCAAGATGGCGGACAATTTTTATGATTATTTACCGATTTTATTCAAAATTTGTAGATAGGGGTTTTTGGTGATGGAGATTATGAATTTTTTGTCAAAATTCATAAAATCAAGATGGCTTCTCCAAGATGGTAGACAATTTTTATAATTATTTACCGATTTTATTTAAAATTTGTATATGGATGTTATTGGTGTCTGAGATTATGAATTTTTTGTCAAAATTCATAAAATCAAGATGGCTTCTCCAAGATGGTAGACAATTTTTATAATTATTTACCGATTTTATTTAAAATTTGTATATGGATGTTATTGGTGTCTGAGATTATGAATTTTTTGTCAAAATTCATATAATCAAGATGATGACTCCAAGATGGCGGATGATATTTATGATTATTTACCGATTTTATTCAAAATTGATATGTGAAGGTTTTTGGGGTCGGAGATTATGAATTTTTTGTCGAAATTTATAAAATCAAGATGGCGATTCCAAGATGGGGGATAATATTTATGATTATTTACCTTTTCTATTCAAAATTGGTATATGGGGGTTTTTTTGACCAATAATATGAATGTTTTGTCAAAACTAATAAATTAAATATGGCGACTGCAAGATGGCGACTTCAAAATGGCAGACGAGACACATATTCAAGAACAGGCAGCCTATGGGCCGCCCTTCGAGCTAGTTTCTTTATCTTTCTAACATCATGCCGGTAACTTGTGTCTATAGTGATGGGTACGGTACACTAACACGGTAATTAACTTAACATAAATAGGTATATACCGGGTGTAAATAGATCATGGGTCGCCTCTATAACTTTTTGTTACATATCTCTAACCTAAGAGGTAAAATAGCACTTGTTTTTAGCGGCTTCCACCTTTCTTGCATATTTTCCTTTCCTCTGGATCTATTGGAGATAGATCTTACACGAACACCATCATCCAATTTATTAATACTAAATTATTGATTTTCCATCTCATAAATATATTAGAAAAATTTAATTAGGAAAATAGTATTGCGCATAATTAATAATTAACGTCTAAATACGAATAGAACAATCGGTGTACGATCACGTGACCAAACAGACCAATCAGCTGCACAGCTCTGATTGCAGTGGGACAAAACATGGTTTGATCTAAACACTCATATTTTTTTACCCGAATAACATTTTTTACACCTGAATTAAAAAAACGAAACTAGAGTGCATTCATTATATCACAGCTAAATTTAGAATAAATGTGCAAAAATACATTTTTTAATTAACAAAAACAAGCATGAATTCGTTTTGTCCCACCCGAATTTGGAAAACCGAAGCAATTAACAATTTTTCCGTACAAGAATTTACAGATAAGCAGGAATGATTTTTTCACCACTGTATTGAAAGAACTAGACTAAATTTGGAAAAAGGAGCAAAAATACATTTTTTCATAATCGATTTTTACAAAAAGAAGCAAGAATGGAATTGGTACAAAAAAAAACCGATCAAACCGATTGTTTTTTTTATTCGATTTTGAGAAAAGAAGCAAGAATACGTTTTTCTACACTTGAATTTGGAAAACAGAAGCAAGAGTCAATTTTTCTAAGCTATAATAAAAAAAAAACAAAAATGCAGTTTTTCATACCTCAACTGCAATGCATTTTGCTATAATCGATTTTTAGAAAAATATTCAAGAATGCAATTTCCAAACACTTGGAAAGAAAAAAAGCAAGAATGCATTTTTCACATTGGAATTGGTAAAAAGAAACATATTGTTATTTATTCGATTTTTAAAAAAAAGCAAGAATACGTGTTTCTACACTCGAATTTGGAAAAACAATCCAAGAGTCACTCTAGAGTAAAAAAAAACATAAATATATTTTTTCATACCTCAATTGCATTGTATTTTTCCATAATCGATTTTGATAAAAAAAAGTAAGAATGCAGTTGTTTAAACTCGAATTTAAAAAAACGAGAAGCCTACCACTGATTCCCTATGTATTAGAACCAAGAATTTTGTATGTTTAACAAAAGTTTTCATTTTTGGGACACGTAAAATTTTTTTCTAAAAAACAAGGCTCATAAAGTATTCAACAGCATTTGGATTATACTAAGGTTTAAATTTCAATGACATTTTTATTTTTATAAATATTTATAGAATAACAGAATATACACTAATTATTTAAATTTTTAAAAATGTCGTAATGTTGTAATAATACTAAGTCTACTTTAGCTATTTTATATGAAATTCAATGTTTTTAGACATTAAATTTCTTTATTTATTAAGCATAATCCACTAAACTTTTCTTTAACACAAGAGTTAAGTGGTCAATTATACGTTTGATATAAAACAACCGCATTCACGTTTACATATGATTGAAAGCTACCAGCTGTTACAAATTTGTTGGTAAGGTGTTTTTGGTTAAACCGATAATTTGATGGTTCTTTTTTTCGAAAAGATCTCGACGAAAATTAATATACTTATCACGGTGCAGCGCGTACAAACGTGTTGTAATAAATGAGCCGTTAATGTAGGTAATTTGCTGGTTAAATTTTTTTACCACAATTCCGCAAAACTATCAATTACGTTATAAACGGGATAAAATTCGTGAGGAGTATACTTGAATCGGTGTAAATTGTGAAGATAAGGAGCTGTTACAGTGTTATATGCTAATCAGATCAAAGTGGTTTACTAAAAAATTATATTTTTTTTATTAACAACCAGACATTAAGTAATAAGCGTGTTAAAATACAAATATGTACAAAATATTTATAGATTTTAATATAATTTAATTCAAAATAATATTGTTGGAAATCATTCCGTGCTTCTTAAACGACAATATATTAAGAAGACAATTTTTCATGAATTCGGGAAAAACTTTAATACAAAAGTTATAGGGAATTTGATATTCTACAACTTTGCACTAAAACATTTTACACTAGAGCCCATTATTTGCCTTCAAAATAAAAAAAATTGAAAACATCCTAAATGTGTATATTTTTCGCCCTCTAGCGGCGAAACTAGAGGGAATCTTAAAAAATGTAAGATTTAAAAGTTAAAGAAAATTTGGTGCTCTTCAACTTTGCACTAGAAAATTTTTCACTAAAGTGCATTGTTTATCCTCAAAATTTTGGAAAAACTGCAGAAAACGTACATGCATATTTTTTGCCCGCCCTCTAGTGGCGCCACTATGGTCAATTCTGGAAAAAGTTTGATACAAAAATTGTAGGAAATTTTATGCTCTAAAACTTTGTAATAGAACATTTTGCACTAAATTGTACTGTTTGTTCTTAATGTTTAAAAAAAAGGCAAAAAATCTTTCATGTGTATTCAATCAATGTCGGTCTGGAGTACCTTCTACTGTACCAATTTAAACCAAAAACTAATGATCGTATTTAAGTCACACACCGACCCTGCAAACCAAATTTCAGCTTGATTGGTCAAATGGTTCGGCAGTTATCGTGGAATATTACACACAGACTCACAGACAGACCATACCCTAGAAATGGTTTCAATCTTCTTGGGGGATCTCAAAATGGATATTTACATCGATATCTTGATTTTTTTTGCTCGATCACTATACTTTCCCTTTGATGGGTCCGGGAAAGTAAAATTTGGAATAGTTAAAATTTTTTTTTCGTAGCTACAAAATTTTGTTTAGCTACTGGAATGTATTTTTTTAATGGTAACTAAAAATTTGTTTGTGACGACAACAAATTTCTCAGCAAAAAACTTTTTAAACATAATTTTCTCAGTGTGTTCTTGCCGTATTTGAAGAGTTGCTACTGGTTCTAGAATTCCTTTTTTCTGGTACTGTTGTTGGTCTTACAAGTTCTGTTATCTTCTTTATCTTGTTTTGAGTGATTGTTGTGGACTTGTATTTGATACAGAATTTGAATTTTTCCTAATGTTTGGGGTAGGGCTTCATACGAGAACGATACTTTTATCGTCTCGTCTCGTAAAACCGAGACGAAAGCGAGACGAAACCTTTTTGAAAATTATTTAGGCGATAGCCATGATTCCGTAAAGAGAGTAGTGGTAATAAACTACCATAGCTTTTATTTATTTTTGATAACAAAATTCAAAACAATTAATGTTTATATAACGAATGTGGTTGGTTATTTTTGATTAAAAATTAAATAAAAAATCTGAATGTTATAGATTGTGTGGAATAAATATAATGAAAATAATTATAAGAAATAGTAAAAAATAAATTTAGTTCTTATTGTAAAAATTGGGATACGAAACCCTTAAATCGTCTTGAAAAGATCTTTTAGTTTTATTTTTCTACCTACTATAGTACATAGAAATTCATAAACTTTAAAACATGTGCAAAACAAATGGACCTACAAAAAAGAGAATCTATTTTATTGCTTGTGATTTATTTTTATATTATTTTATTTAGTAGAGCTTAATTTTTAGTTGGATTCAGATTTCAATTTTCAGGTTTCCGGAGATTTCGGTAACGACAATTTTCAAATATAGATTTTAAAGTTATTGAGTGTTATTAACAATTATTTTTTAATTTTCGATTATAAACAAACATTTTTCGATTTTTTTCTTTTGGTTCGAACTTTTTCTAAGTTTTTTTCATAATAAAACCTGGTGCAGCTAAATCACACGTATGGGATTTTTTTAATAAATGCCAAAGAAGTAGTTTGTAGTTTTTGTAAAAAGGTATTTGAATATACTATCTAAGAAATAAGTTCTAGCAATAACGAGACGAGACGAGACAATCGATTACGAGACGAGACCGAGATTGAAACGAGACTTATTTTTTTCTCAGCTAACGAGACTGAGACGAGATTTGTGAAATTCTCGCCTGATCTCGTCTCGTGTGAAGTCCTAGTTTGAGGTTGGTTAGCCTTGATGTCTTGTAAAATATTGAATTCACTATCTTTCTTTAAATCTTCTGCTGTATTCCCTTCACCGTTGATAAATAATTTATGATTTTTTTATATGGTCCTTTAGCCTTCTTGAGGTGACGAAGAAGTATTTTTGTTGTTGTTGATCTTCGGGACCTAAAAGTCGTTTGAGATCGATATACCAGTTCCTTTTAGTTTACGCAGGTTTTGGATGGTATTTTTATTTCTGATTCTGTAGATATTGTTGATATTGTTTTTACATATACAGGGCGTTTGAAAGTTAGTGATTGATAATATTTTGTCCCAAATATGGACCTGTCCTAAAGTTTTACATTAAGGTTAAGATTCAGAAATTAATAGAATATGAAATAGTTGATGATTTTATTGATTAAAATTATCATTTTTTTTTAAATTTGTGCCACCATTTTATCGAAAGATCAAGATTTATAAGTTAATAAGTAACAAAATTTAATTCGGAAACACCAAATACATTCAGTGTTACTTAACTTTTTCTTCTCTTTCCAAATACACTTTTAAAATGTTGATATATAGAGTATTGTTTGGAGTCGAAACCTGAATTATTATTTTAGTCGACACTACATTGGACAAAAAACGTACGTACCAAATATTAGAAAAATATATAGGGTGGTTCTTAAGTTACGATTAATCACTCTGTATTAAGCGAAAATACGAATAACTCGAGCCTCACACTATTATCACCAAATATTTTTTATCAAACATTGATTTTTTGTTCTGCTAGTGCCACAATTTCTTCATTGACATCTAATAATTTATTAATATTTCATGATACAAATACAATAAATGATTTTTCATTTATATCATTCTTTAATAAGTTTTAAAAAATATAAAATTATTAAATCATATTCATATATGGTTACTAAACAATCAGTTTACAGATTCCTCTCTATCTATCTCTCTCTCTCTCACTGCTTCTTTTAAATCCATAGTAGCGTTCTTTTGTGTGCCCTTACGCGACGGATCGCGGCCCGGTCCCCCGGGGGGTTCAAAGCCCGTCACCGGCGGTGGCAACACGCGAAGAACAACGCGAGCAACAACAAAATACATTGCTTAAAAAGTCCACGGACATATCTCACTCTGCATGAGGCATATCGCGAGATCCTTCACGGAATCTTGGCGCAGCTAATCGCTGCCGTGGCCATCCTGACAAGAGATTAATTCGTTTGGTAAGAGCAACAGTATTTAGATGCTAGAATAAATGGTGAATAACAGAGTTCATATTAATACAGATTGTTGGATTTTCAAAAATGATCAATGAGAAAGAAAATTACTCAGTGTACAAGGTGTGTTTTATAATTGAATCCTGATCATAAAGGACGATGATCCTTGGATAACGCCAATTTTGTCCGCATTATGTACTTTGATCTGCTTTTTTAATTAAAAAAAGTAGTTTTTTAGAATTTTTGAGAATTCTAGATAATTTTTGATAAATTTTGAGAATATATGAGAATTTTTGAGAGTTTTAAGGCATTTTTGAGAATTTTTAAGAATTTTTGAGAACTTTTGAAAATTTTTGAGAATCTATGAATTTTTATGTCAAATACGTAATCAACGCCAATTTTGTCCCCATTATGTATTTTGATCTTTTTTTTTAAGTTTCAAAAAAAGTTTTTGAGAATTTTTGATATTTTTTGAAAAAAATTGAGAATTTATGAGAATTTTAAGGCATTTTTGGGAATTTTTGGGAATTTCTGGGAATTTTTAAGAATTTATGAAAATTTTTGATAATTTACGAATTTTTTTGTCAAATTCATAATCAATGCGGTAAAAAACATCAGTACGTCCACATAATGTATTTTGATCTTTTAAGTTTCAAAAAAAGGAATTTTTGAGAATTTTTGAAAATTTTCGAAAATTTTTGCTATTTTGTGAACATTTTTGAGAATTTATGAGAATTTTTGAGAATTGTAAGTCATTTTTAAGAATTTTTGAGAATTTTTAAGAATTTTTGAGAATTTTTAAGAATTTTTGAAAAATTTCGAGAATTTTTGATATTTTTTGAAAATTTTTGAGATTTTATGAGAATTTTTGAGAATTTTAAGTCATTTTTAAAAATTTTTGAGAATTTTTAAGAATTTATGAAAATTTTTGAGCATTTATGATTTTTTGTCAAATTCGTAATCAACGCGGTAAAAAACATCAGTACGCCAATTTTGTCCACATAATGTATTTTGATCTACTTTTTTAAGTTTCAAAAAAAGTTTTTGTGAATTATTGAGTTTTCTGAGAAATTTTCGATAATTTTTGATATTTTTTGAAAATTTCTGAGAATTTTAAGTCTTTTTTAAGAATTTTTGGGAATTTTTGGGAATTTTTTAAAATTTTTGAGAATTTATGAGAATTTTAAGTCTTTTTTAAGAATTAATTTTTGGGATTTTCTGGGAATTTTTAAGAATTTTTGAAAATTTTTGATAATTTATGAATTTTTTTGTCAAATTCATAATCAACGCGGTAAAAACATCAGTACGCCAATTTTGTCCACATAATATATTTTGATCTACTTTTTTAAGTTTCAAAAAAAGGAATTTTTGAGAATTTTTGAAAATTTTCGAAAATTTTTGATATTTTGTGAACATTTGTGAGAATTTATGAGAATTTTTGAGAATTTTAAGTCATTTTTACGAATTTTTGTGACTTTTTGAGAATTTTTAAGAATTTTTGAAAATTTTTAAGAATTTTTGAAAAATTTCGAGAATTTTAGATATTTTTTGAAAATTTTTGAGAATTTATGAGAATTTTTGAGAATTTCAAGTCTTTTTTAAGAATTTTTGAGAATTTTTAAGAATTTATGAAAATTTTTGATAATTTATGAATTTTTTTGTCAAATTCAGAATCAACGCGGTAAAAAACATCAGTACGCCAATTTTGTCCACATAATGTATTTTGATCTATTTTTTTAAGTTTCAAAAAAAGGAATTTTTGAGAATTTTTGAAAATTTTCGAAAATTTTTAATATTTTGTGAACATTTTTGAGATTTATGAGAATTTTTGAGAATTTTAAGTCATTTTCAAGAATTTTTGTGAATTTTTGAGAATTTTTAAGAATTTTTGAAAATTTTTAAGAATTTTTGAAAAATTTCGAGAATTTTTGATGTTTTTTTGAGATTTTATGAGAATTTTTGAGAATTTTTAAGAATTTATGAAAATTTTTGATAATTTATGAATTTTTTTGTCAAATTCATAATCAACGCGGTAAAAACATCAGTACGCCAATTTTGTCCACAATATGAATTTTTATCTGCTTTTTTAAGTTTCAATTTTTGAGAAGTTTTCAGAATTTTTGAAAATTCTCGAGAATTTATGAATTTTTATGTCAAATCCATAATTAATCAGTATGCCAATTTTTTCCACATTATGAATTTAAGAATTTTTTTTTTATATGAACCTAAATATGTGCATTATTTCTGATATAGAGATTGTTGAAATTTAAAATCAGTCTTTCCCCTATATCTATAAAACCGCTTTGTTTTTTTCCAATTACAGTTATGAATTTCAATACTAATTTATTAAGCTAAATATCTAGGAAATTACAACTATATAAACAAAGGAAAGACGTAGGTAGCTAAACCACATCATTTTTATATAAATTGAAATTTTTTACCTTATTTAAATAAATAATTGAGTATGATTTAATGGAAAATACAGCGTGATGCATCATATTTGTATTCCCCATTGGTTTCATATAAGTCAAAATCTTAAAAATATTCTAATATCTTTAATACAATAATCTTCAATAAACGCCGATAATATAAAAGAGACATTATTAAAGTACCTCACAGAAACGGTACTTAAAGTCAAGAAAACATCTATAGCAGCAAAAAAACGCACAATAAAGAGTCGGTAAACCAACCAGTTTTACATTAAAAGTAGAGGTAAACACACGTTAACATACTTGCCAGTATAGAAATCGAAAAGAAAAAAAAAGACGATGAAAAAAGCTACACATCCGTTCGCATTCTGCAGCGATCAATGCAGCATCAAAAAACAATAGAAAATTTATTTGCAGAGCCGGATCCAAAGCGGTTTTACCGTAAACATTTAAAACAAAATTATCACTATACCCAAATTGATTCGCAAAAAAAATTTTCTTCATAAAAAGCTCTGCATGACTTAGATCCATAATCAAGTACAAATTTTTTAAAACATTGGCTGGAATACAGGGAACATAAAAAGGGTCGATTTGGTGTGAGTAAAATACGTTCAAAATGTAGCGGGGAGCAAAACATTCATTGAAACGGCGTTGGCTCTGGTCTTCAGGTACTTCAGCTCTGTCAGTCTGGTCTTCAGTAGTTCAGTTCCGTCTGGTCTAGTCTTCAGCTTTGTACGTCTGCTCTCAGATCAGTTGGAGCTGAAGTACCTGAAGACCAAACTTACAGAGCTGAAGTACTTGAAGGCCAGAGCATTTCAATTTGGACCAATAGTAACGGAGATAGATGCGTTCTTTCTCCAACACGTTGACTTCCTTATACCTCGGTCAGTAATGGTATCGAGTATGTAATCAAGTCAATCAAAGCTTTTTATGAAGAATTTTTTGTGACACACTATATAATGTTATAGAGTGTGCCAACATTTTTTTATCAAAATTCTTCAAAAATTTTTATCAAAAGACAGTCAAATATCAACTGCTTTGATGGATGGTCAAAATGAGATTGCTTTTCATTATCTTTTCCCTATTACAGTTTCAACCAACTGATTGCTGATTGGTCAGGTGAACTAGATTTGGTTCCTCGAAGTAAATTCTGCTGAATAACTTTTTTTACATTATTACTTTTATATGTGTGCATTATGAAAATTCTCTTATTTTTTATTTTTAAATATAATATGTTATTTCTTTTTTGTTTAAAATTCTAGTAAAAAATAAAAATTAAGAAATAATACATATGAAATAATTTTTTCCGTATGGATGAAAATTTTTTGTAAAATTTTATTTCTGACTAATGAAAAACAGTATTTGTTGGTGTTGATAACTTTGATCATTTGACTGTTAGCTACTAAGGGATTAATTATTAATTGAGGTATTGTATTTAACTATTTTTGTGGATTGTATAGCTTGTTTTTGATTGAAGAATAAAAATAAATATTACTGAAGATCACAGTTACACTTTATTATAGTTATTATTTCAACGACAAAGATACAGTGATAGTGTTCAATGAGTCAAAGAAAGAAAATTATCAATTTGAAACTGAAAATTCCTCTGAACTATGTAGCACAAAAAATCTACGATTTCTCTATCCTTTATTTTTCCTTCTTAACAGAAAAACTTTTCACTTAATAACAAAAATTCTTGCACAGTGCAAATACTATTAACATCCATTTTATGGTTTGACTTTAATATGTTCAAATAAAAATACAATAATGTTAGGTTATTACATAATTATAATAATAAATTTGTCATCTGACAGTTGATTTATGTTTGCACGCATGCGTATTTCAAATGAATATAGGTTGGCAAAAAATAGTTTTTTAACTTCTTATTTCTATTCCTTATTTTTACTACTTATTTATTATGTAAATGTACGTGCAAGAGTCTTAAGGCGTTTGTCACAGTGTCCCTGGTTATCGGATAGGGAAATCAATAAATGGGGTCTGTTTTTTGCCTATATAAATAGTCTGGTGAAAATCAACAAAAAATTAAAAATTTGTTGTACGAAAACGTTTTCAACAATAAAATAAAATATTTTTTAATAAATCATCATCATCATCATCACGGCCCGAGCGATTATGGCTAAGCTCAAAATGAGCTGTATTAAATCCTATTGACGAAGTGGATAACTCCTCTTTTATCGGTGGGCTTATAATCTTTTATCTGTACTGACCTCTTCTGTTATGATTATCCATTGCCTTCTGCCTCTGCATTTCGTTTTCCAGTCTCTGATTTTCAATGCTTTTATATCTTCCTCTACTTGATCCCACCATCTACTTCGTGGCCTTCCTCTTGCTTTCGTCTTTAATGGAACCTATGTCGTCATTATTTTTAAGGTTTCTGTTGGTGCTTTTCTTATAGTGTGACCTATCCATCCAAGCCTTCTTGATTTTATAAATCGGGCTATATTACCTCCACCTAGTTCCTTTTTATTTCTATTGTAACGATAATCAGTCACTCGTGTACTTGTTTCACATACTCAGCCAACCTTATGGTATACGGTAGCCGGAGTCGGTCAGTCAGCTGAAGTGGCAGCCCGAAGTCCAAGTTGCTGAAGGAAACTAAAGGGAGCGAAGTTCCATTGTAGCGTACCGGAACAGAATCCGTCAAAAGCCTAGTTCCATTGTACCATACCGGAACAGGAACGGTCAATCCGACTACGCCAGCATAGAAGACATGCCAGTACCGTCCAAATTATCAACGATTAAAGATCCGTGTTACACACCCGTCTTTCCTCGCCGGATCTTTATATAAAAAAAACTATTATTTATTGGAATCTTATTTTTGTTTTTACTTTATCCATGCAGCAAATATCCAGGTACTGAACCCACTAAGGCAAGTAAAGCCCGCCCTTCGGGTCGCCAGTCATTTGGTGGATACCCCTGGAGTACCTTTTTCTAGATTTAAGATGCCCGTGCAAGTGGCCTTCACACTATAAACAGAAGGTGGAATCTAAAACCTGGACTAAGGCGCCAAAATATCGCTTGACGACGCCGCAAAAGTATTACACTATGTTTCTTTTTAATCTTCTTTCTCCATCTCTGGTTATGTTTGGTTCGCTCGAAGTATTTTCCTTTCTAATATTTTTAATTCTTCTCCTTTTTTGTAAATAGTTGTTGTTTCTAGGGCGTAAGTAATGACTGGCGATTAAAATCTTATAGAATTGTATCTTTGTTTTTTTGCTGGTGAAACTTGGCACTATTTCAAACTTGTAATTTTTTATTCTGAAGTGATTATCATTGATTTGTTTTCCTTTTCCCATTAACATATATTTTGTTCCGTCTTCATTTATTTTTAATCCGAATTTTTGTACCTCTATGTCCAACTTTTTTACTGCTTTTATTAGGCTTATCTTTTTTTTTGTCAATTGTGAGGTCGTTGGTATATACGATTAGCTATGGTTCTCGTTTATGATAATATTTTTCTCGTTTAAATTTGCTTTCTTCAAAATAGTTTTAGTTACTAGATTTAACAGTATTGGAGAAATTGGATCTCCCTTCTTTGTTCATGTTGAATTCTTGTGATATACCTTCTTTATTAATAATTATAGAATATAATTAAAATATTATTGAATTCTAACCGATCCAACTCTGTTCGCACCGATCAGCGCAATGCAGCATCAAAAAACAATAGAAAATCTGCGAAGGTAAGCAGTTGCAAGTATCATACATAATGCATTTAGTAACGTAGCTGTTAGAAGAATTGCTGGTGCATCGAGTCCGACCCGACCGGAACAGTAAGATTATTAGATTGCCATCCGATCGGCTGATCGTGACAAGAATGATCCACTGGACTTACCTTGCCCTTAGATACACGTACACGTCGCTCGTTTATCGTGCACAAAGAAATATGAACGAAAAGAAAAGATGAGTCTTTATAAAAATTTGTAATCGACATTTTATATTTTGTTTATATTAAATATTCTTAATGCAGATTAATTATAATTTCATTAAACCATTATATTTATTTTCTAATTGCAAAACAACATAACTTACTATTTTTGAGACTTTTAGGGGGTGGTTTTAGGCCTTAATCTAAAATTTTGTTATAATTATATATTAGGGAACATTAATCAAAAATAAGGATTGACAGGCGCCAGTATATTTTTGGAATGATTTTAGTTCTAAATCCAAAACTATACTGTCACCTTAATACAAATAAAATTTGATACATATACAATATGTCAACTTAAGTCGGTACCATATAAGAAACTTTTTTATTAATAGTTTTATGAAAAAAATTATTCTTCATAAAAAGTTCTGCAAATCATCAGATGTCATTTTTTTTAGTCATATACGAGGTATATTAAACAAATGTGAAATTTATTTCCAGTGTAATGAATATTTTTTCGACAGTGAGTCTCAGACTTATAAAATGTCGAAAATTTGAAGAAAATCTGAGCATATTTATCAAGGTAATAATGAAATCGATTAATTTCCCTAGACGAATCCTGAAATGCGATTAATGGACCCAGAAATGCTATAAATAAAACCCAAAGTGCAGTAAATAAAAAAAAATCTGCATTGTATATTCCTAACATAAACAGATAAAAAAAATATTGGGAAATTTTGAAGATTTTCAAGAGTTTTCATGTTTTCAGGAAATTTTTGTGAATCTTCAAAGATTTTTCCAAAATTTTTGTCTTATTGTGAAATTCTTATATGTTCAAACTCTTTAAATTTTTTTAAGGATTTTTCCAGGATTTCAAAGGATTTTACAAGAATTTTTCGATGGTTCAAATATTGTTTTTAAAGAGTTTTCACGTTTTCAGGAAATTTCTATGAATTTTCAATGATTTTTTCAAAAATGTTGTCTTATTGTGAAGTTATTAGATGTTAAGAACTCTCAGAAAGAATGAGGATAATTTTGATACTTATTCTTGGAGCTTAACGTATTTCAGATTATGAAGAAATTTTAAAAATTTTCAAAAATTTTTAAGGATTTTTCCAGGATTCCGAAGATTTTTAAGGATTTTACAAGAATTTTTCGATGGTTCGAAGATTGTTTTAAAGAGATTTCAGGTTTTCAGGAAATTTTTTAGAATTTTCCAGGATTTTTCCAAAAAATTTGTCTTATTATGAAGTTATTAGATGTTAAGAACTCTCAGAAAGAATTTTGATAATATTGTAAATTATCCTCAGCCCTTAACATGTTTCAGATTATCAAGCAATTTTGAAATTTTTTAACATTTTTTCAGAATTTTTCCAGGATTTAAAAGTTTTTTAAGGATTTTACAAGAACTCTTCAATGGTTCAAAGATTGCTTTAAAGAGTTTTCACGTTTTCAGGAAATTTTTATGAATTTTCAAGGTTTTTTCAAAAATTTTGTCTTATTGTGAAGTTATTGGATGTTAAGAACATTCAGAAAGAATTGGGATAATTTTGAAAGTTATCCTGGCGATTAACATGTTTCAGATTATCAAGAAATTTTGAAGATTTTGAAAATTCTTTAAGGATTTTACAAGAATTTTTCGATGGTTCAATGATTGTTTTAATGAGTTTTCAGGAAATTTTTTATGAATTTTCAAGGATTTTTCCAAAAATTTTGTCTTATTGTGAAGTTATTAGGTGTTAAGAACTCTCAGAAAGAATTAAGATAATTTTGAAAATGATCCTCGACGCTTAACATGTTTCAGAGTATCAAGAAATTTTGAAGATTTTCAAAATTCTTTAAGGATTTTTCAGCATTTCAATGATTTTTAAGGATTTTACAAGGATTTTTCGATGGTTCAAATATTGTTTTAAAGAGTTTTCATGTTTTCAGGAAAATTTTGTGAATTTTCATGGATTTTTCCAAAAATTTTGTCTTGTTGTGAAGTTCTTAGATGTTAAGAATTCTCAGAAAGAATTGGGATAATTTTGAAAATTATCCCTGGCGCTTAATACGTTTCAGATTATTAAGAAATTTTGAAGATTTTCAAAATTTTTTAAGGATTTTTCAGGATTTCAAAGATTTTTAAGGATTTTACAAGGATTTTTCGATAGTTCAAAGATTGTTTTAAAGAGTATTTAGGTTTTCAGGAAATTTTTATGAATTTTCAAGGTTTTTTTAAAAATTTTGTCTTATTGTGAAGTTATTGGATGTTAAGAAATTTCAGAAAGAATTGGGATAATTTTGAAAGTTATCCTGGCGATTAACATGTTTCAGATTATCAAGAAATTTTGAATATTTTGAAAATTCTTTAAGGACTTTACAAGAATTTTTCGATGGTTCAAAGATTGTTTTAATGAGTTTTCAGGAATTTTTTTATGAATTTTCAAGGATTTTTCCAAAAATTTTGTCTTATTGTGAAGTTATTAGATGTTAAGAACTCTCAGAAAGAATTGAGATAATTTTGAAAATTGTCCGCGATGCTTAACATGTTTCAGATTATCAAAAATTTTTGAAGATTTTCAAAATTTTTTAAGGATTTTTCCAGGATTTCAAAGATTTTTAAGGATTTTACAAGGATTTTTCGATGGTTCAAAGATTATTTTAAAGAGTTTTCACATTGTCAGAAAATTTTTATGAATTTTCAAGGATTTTTCCAAAAAATTTATCTTATTGTGAAGTTATTAGATGTTAAGAACTCTCAGAAAGAATTGGGATAATTTTGATAATTATCCTCGGCGCTTAACATGTTTCAGATTATCAAAAATTTTTGAAGATTTTCAAAATTTTTTAAGGATTTTTCCAGGATTTCAAAGATTTTTAAGGATTTTACAAGGATTTTTCGATGGTTCAAAGATTATTTTCGGGAAATCTTTATGAATTTTCAATGATTTTTTCCAAAAAATTTGTCTTTTAACAATTTTTAAAGTTTTTTTTACTGTTTTTTTTTTCAAGAAATTTTTAATGATTTTTGGTAGAATTTCCATGCATGGACTTTTCAATTAAGTTAAAAGAAATTTTCTAGAATTTTTCAAGGACTGTTCGAGGATTTTTTAAAGGTTTTTTATGTTTTATCAAAAACTTTTCAAGTACTTTTGGAGAGACTTTCATGGACTTTTCAACGATATTTAAAATGAACTTTTTGACGATTTTTATAAGGATTGTTTTTTTTTCAAATATTTTTTAGGTTGTTTGAATGATGGTGATTATTCAAAACATTTTCAATGATTGTTATTAAAGATTTTCTAAGAATTTTAGTTTTTGAAATTTTTTGAATTTTTTTAAAATTATTTTATTCTCAGATTTACGTTAAAGTGATACCTATTTTTTTTATTAATATTGTAACAAGTGCGAACAACACTTTATAGATGCTGCCATTTATTAAAATATAAAATTTTTGAAGACTTAGCTTCAAGGCTAAAGAGAAAACTTTCTATAGCAGTAATTGAAGTAATATGAGAATATAGTTGAAGGTCGCCCATCAAGCCGAAACGTTGTTTTAAAAAATTGGATACACAGTTAAGCGGTATTTCACGTTCAATAAAAAAAAACTTATAAGTTTTTTCTATCTTTAAAAATATTGGTGTTAATTAAATAAAATAAAAATCGTCAATTTCAGTTTTCCCAAAAATATCTCGGAAACGCATCTTTTTTCCCATTTAACGTCACCCTGTATTTCTCGGAGGTAACTCCTTGGGCTGAAAATCAATCCCATAGATTGAATTGACCTGAGGTATCTGTGTACCAAATATGAAGTCAATCGGTTGTCTAGAACGGAATATATCGTGTTGAAAGACACACATATACACACATACAGACGGGATTGCGATATTATTAACTTTCTGCTTCGCTATCGAAAGTTAATAAATAATAGTTAAAAAAAGATAAAATTTTACAACTTCTTAATTAAATTTGAAATAAAAAAGTGTATAAACGTTAATTTTTTTAAATGGCTTGATAAAGTTTTAATCATTTTAATAATTAATACAGCAAAAAGTTTCCCACACTTTACATATTTTTAACATTTTTTGAGACTGTTTTATTGGCAACAATTTTTTTTATAACTTATTTAAAAATTTGTAACAAAGAGGAAAAATGTATGAATTATTAATAATAGTACATTTAGAATATTCTTTTGAAATAAAGCGCACTGTATAAGCAACTAAAAATATGTCCTATCGCATTCATCCATCTGCGACTCGGATACTGTTTTTCTTATCCAAACCAATCCGCTAGGCCAAAGTTAATTTTATCAATTACAAAGATCTGCCAGATAATATGTCGTTTTATAACAGTGGTTTTCTGGTTCGACCATAATTTCATGGTTTTTTATTATACAGAAACTGATCGGCTACTGTATAATCAAGTTTATGAAAGAATTTCTCGCATTAAAAGAAGACCCTGTACATGGCGAACTCACACTTAAGTCGAATTATAGGTTATTGTTTTCACGATGTACGTTGTTAAAGTATAAATTGTTTCAACTGGTAAAGGTGAGGTATAATTTTGTGTACTTTTAGTAATAGTCGAGAAATTTACACTTTTTAACAAGGCACACGTTAAAAAAATATTTATTGTTTTAGTTAATAATATTTTAATAGAACTTTTGATCAGTTTAATTAATACAAAATCATTAGCCGATCTATAATATAAGCAGCAAAGTCCTGACTGATTAACTGACTGACTAACTGACTGACATAGAATCAACGCACACACAAAAATATAGAAAATGGAGAAAAGGGAATATTATAAAAAATAGGAAATAATATAGAAAAATGGGGAAAATAGTAAAAAATAGGGAAAAATAGGAGAGAGTTTGTCTGTCTGTCTGTCTGTGTGTATTTTTCTACGATAGAGGCCACACGTTTAATCCGATTTAGCTGAAATTTGGTATATGGCTTTGGGTTACCCGTCGGAAGAACCCATTAGTTTTTGTATGACATCTGTCAAACGGAAGTGTCACTGTCAAAAAATGACAGATGCAATATGTCACGGAATTTGACTTGCAATGTGTCATTTGAAAGCACTTGAAAAACTATTCAGAACAGTCAAAATTATTTCTTCAACTGTCACCTGTCGAAAATAAAAAAATGTCAAAATTTGCAATTTTAACATTAAATATTTGAAAAACTATTCGTGGATTTTTTTCAATTTTTTACAATTTTTTCACATATACCGCTCCCAATCGCCAGTAGACTACCAAAAAGAGTGGCTTTTTTTTTCATTTTTTTTCTTCCCGTCACTGTTCTTTTTTATCAACCGGATTCTCTGTAGCCTCGTGGGCTTTTCCAATTTTGTCCATTTTTTTAAAATTTTTCTTTGACTTTTTAATGGTTTTTGAGATTTTTTGATTTTTTTTTTGAAATTCTTTGATATTTTTTGAGGTTTTTTGGTGTTTTTTTTAAGATTTTTGAGTTTTTTGAGATGTCTCGAGATTATTTGAGATTTTTTAAGATTCTTAGAGGCTTTTTGAGATGTTTATAGGTTTTTTGATGTTTTTTGAGTTTTTAGTGGTTTTTTAAGATTTTTTGAAATTCATTTTAGTGTTTCGAGACTCTTTGAGTCTTTTGAGATTATTTGATAATTTTTAGAGATTTTATGAGGTTTTTAAATTTTTTTTAATATTTTTTGAGTTTTTTAAGATTCTTAGGTTTTTTGAGGTTTTTAAAGAATTTATGAGATTTTTTGAGGTTTTTTGATATTTTCTGATTTTTTGAGGTTTTTTAAGGTTTCTTCGGATTTAATTTTTAAGGTTTTTTTAAGGTATTTGAGAGTTTTTGACTTGTTTGAATTTTTAGAGATTTTTTGATCAAATTTTTGAGTTTTTGAGATATATACTATTTTGAATTTTTTGAGATTTGACGTTTTAAATTTTTTGAGAATCTGTGAATTTTTAAATTTTTTAAGAATTTTTAAAGATTTTTGTCATGTTTTTGAGGTACTTTACCTTTTTTGAGATTTTTGAAATTTTTGTTTTTTGAGATTTTTTGAAATTTGAAATTTTTTAGAGTTTTTACTTTCCCGACCAACGTCCGAGAAGGAAATGTATTGTGAACAAGCTAAAAAAAAATTCGAAATAAAGATGGAAATATTAATTTTGAAGTCACCTGAGATGATTAAGACCATTTCCAGATGGAAGTCTGTCTGTCTGTCTGTGTGTATTTTTCTACGATAGAGACCTCACGTTTAATCCGATTGAGCTGAAATTTTGTATATGGGTTTGGGTTACCCGTCGGAAGAACCCATTAGTTTTTATATGACATCTGTCAAACGGAAGTGTCACTATCAAAAAATGAGAGATGCAATATGTCAAGGATTTTGACTTGCAATATGTCATTTAAAAGCCATTGAAAAACTCAAAATAGTCAAAATTATTTCTCGAACTGTCATCTGTCAAAAATAAAAAAATGTCAAAATTTCAAACTAACATTAAATATCTGAAAAAGTTTCCGTGGATGCTCGTCGGGAAAGTTTTGGGGTGACACAACCGATTTTTTTTATTTTAACCTGAATCGAGAGATTTTGTTATTTAAAAACGATCAAAAAAAATTTGAACGCAAAATATTAAATACGTACCTGTGCCCGAGACTAGACAGTGTGACGTCAGTAGCCATGAACGCTTCGCCCCTGGCCGCTGCTGCGCTGTATTCACGATAAACAGGCATATTTCTGTAACTGATTTACCTTAAAACATCACAATAATATTTTAATATTTAATATTAAGCCAATTAACGATAACAATTTTGCTAAATCCTGGTCTATGTTCATTAATAGGGGTAATAAACATATTAAATAAAAAAAAAACAGATTAAAGTTATACAACTACCCCATTGGTGGGATAGATCAAATAAAACATGTTAAACCAATTTTTATCTTTTAAGGAAATATTACTTTATAATAAATCAAAGTAGTCTTTGTATTACTCAAAATCAATCGAACTGCTTTAATATCTTATTGAAAATAAAATCCTAAATCCTGACACCCCTAGACTTAAACCCTTATTTAAATTTCCATCACCCAATGATTCCTTATCGTTGAGAAGAATTTTAGGGATGTTTTCTTACTAGTCAAAATAGATATCTGGATTTTCAGATAATCTTGCCAGAACTATCCTTTATTTATCCAATCCAGTAATTTTTTTTTCTGATTCTACAACTATATCCCAAAGGTTATCTATATCTCAAATGTGACCCAATGGTAAAGCACAAAATTAGGTACCACAAAAAATTAATTGTACAAACAGGTACTGATAGGCAAATAGTTTCGGTCACTGACCATCATCAGGTCTAGAGATACCCTTAAATGGGGTTTTCACTTGTGTGAATAATTTATTCCCTCGTTAGTACGTAAGTTGGTAAGTTTGGTTTTATATTTTTGGTATTTAATTTCTTGACTAATAAAGAAGGTTTGTATATCTAGACCTGATGATGGTCAGTTACCGAAACTAGTTGCCTGATAGTACCTGTTTATACAATTAAATTTTTGTGGTACTTGACTTTGTGCTTTATTACCTTTTACAATATATTATTTTCCTTTTAGTATTTTTCTTGTTAATTTTCATTCTTCCTTCGCTTTTTCTTGCTTCTTTTTCATTTTCTTCTTTTTGATTTAATACTCTTTAC
Source organism: Neocrepidodera transversa (assembly GCA_963243735.1). Classification (NCBI taxonomy): domain Eukaryota; kingdom Metazoa; phylum Arthropoda; class Insecta; order Coleoptera; family Chrysomelidae; genus Neocrepidodera; species Neocrepidodera transversa. The sequence goes on along the minus strand of OY725342.1, from coordinate 10,306,058 downwards.
ATTTTGGTGATACAGGTGGTAACTTTTCTTCTCTTTCAATTTGGATCTGACTTTGGCCAGTACAGTCATTTCTTAAAGGGAAAGTATTTCTGTTGGCAATTTCTTTAATGATTCCAATCTAGCATCTTTTTTTTTGATTTTTCAAAATTTAAAGGACTGTTCCTCTACTTATTTTACAACGATATCTATATTTAAATCAATGGACAATTATGATAAAAAAAGCTTTGGAAAAATGTAATTTCAGAGAAAATTCATATTGATTATCTCTACCTAATTGGCCCTTGACAAACCCATTAACCAATTAAAAAAAGAGGTCATAAAATAGTTTTGATTGAATCAAAGTAGTATTTTCTCCTACTTTTAAGATTTTATAAATTTGTAGTTAATTTTAATACCTAAAGTTAATTACATTTCACAAGATAATAACTCATATAATTACTTTAAATGAAAAATACAATTTAATTAAAAATTAATAAAAAAACAACATGAACTTACGTTCTTTATTTTATTACAACACACAACATACTTAAAAAAATATATCACGGTTAATAAGTAATTACAACAAACATCTTTATTTGTTGCGGCAAAAGTTTCATCATTTTTCAGTAATTTCTTAATTTTTTTTTCAACTCGCGTCAGTTAGAACAATCCTCACGAACATTTAAAAATGACTGTTGTGCTAAATTCAGTTTTAATGTTAAACTAATTCGATGTTAAGTTGAATTATCCGAGAGTTAAATGCGTGAGGTCAGGACTATAATTTATGTTCTTCATGCCTTCAGAATTAAAGCTTCTTTGTTATTTATTATTGTGAGAATGAAACGAACTAAGGATCAATGAAAATATTTGTTAGTTATATACCACTGATTAATTTCCTTAGTTAAAATTTACCATTGACCCTTAATTTGATGTATACATAAATCTAATAATTTTAAACTATTTTGAAATGTAACGGTTGCTGTTATAGTGTTAATATTAGCGTTTAATTCATTTTTACTATGTGAAATTCTAAAGTGTTGGGAAGATTAAAATTTTTAATTACAACGATTTGTTATCTATGGCTACACACGAAAGTGATTATCAATAGAAAATTTACCGTGAGAGCAATTTTGTTATTTATATTATGTTGGTCTAAGTTATTTTAAACAAAAATAGATAATTTTTTTTTACTAGAAAATAGTTTTATTTGTAAAGAGTTAAAAAGTAACAAACATTTGACATTTTTAAATAAGATATTATGTATGTTTTTACATTTTTGGATTACCAATTCAGTAGCCTTTACGAGAATAATTTATTTAAAAAAATCGGATGATGTGTTAAAAACATCAAACTGTTATAATTTCTTCTTTTTTTTTGAAAAATCTGTACATATTAAAAATTAAGGTACTTTCCGAATTTGGAAAAATAACCCCACAAAACATATATGAAATTTATTAAGTAATCATTTTTGTTTTAAATAATATAAATCAGTTAAAAATCTGTAAATAATACAATAAAAATGCTATTAACTAGCTATTCTCTAACAAATTATTATCACTTATCCTAAACTATTTTAGACCATTTTAACAGAAAAATAATAAGGTGGAACAATTTGGTAATTATAGTTATAGCATTTGAATATATATTAAAATGCATTTTTTGATAAATCTCGAAAAAAAAACATGACAATAATACCAGTTTAAATATAATAATTTTTTTATCATTTAATTGTTTTTTTGTTCAATAACTTAAAATGCAAAAAACAAGCAAAAATCGACACAATAACTAGACTACCTAATAGTCTAGTCAACGAGTGCTTTTTGGGTCAAACTTTTTTCCCCGCCTCCGAAAAATATGAATGAGATGTCATTCGATTCGGAATAGCGTGTAGATAATGTTTGAAAAAATTTAAGTGCTGCTTACAATAATTGCAAAAGTTATAAACAATTAACTGAAAAACAAAAATGGGGTTTGCTTTTTTGTAAATATCTCAAAAACTATTTGACATTTTTCAAATTTGTAAAAAGATTAAAAAAATTTAGGACATTTACAAAATAAAAACGATACCACCTGGAACAGTAGAACCAATTTTTTTTTATTTTCCCAGAGTGGGCCTTTAATGAATAAATATTATTAAAAATGAAAATTAAGAATTGAAAAAATTCAGGCATCTACTGGATAGATTTATGAACAATAATCCGCGGTCAAAAAAATGTTATCCGGATTTTTCTGTTAATTATGCATTAGTTAATTAACAATTTTTTCCTACTTGAACAAGAACGTTGTAAGTGGGATAATTGTTAAATAACAAATCTGAATTTTTTTCCTGTTCTGGAGCTATTTTTAAAAGGTGTCAAAAGAGATTCCCGTTTTAAAAATTAAATAATTGTTATTTTTCACTTTTTTATTAACAATTTACTTAGGTTAGAAATTAAAAAGCTTAATTAATCATCGAAAATTTTTTTTTTTCATATTGCAATTGATCTATTTTTCTATGATCAGAAGGCACATGAAAATGAATTTCAAAAATTTTTATTTTCTATTGTTTACAAAATTGTTATAAACAAATGCGTTGTTTATAAGATAATATAATTTTTTTTTGGGAACTAAATCTTTGATACAAATTATGATTAAAAAAAAATCGTTATCTAACAATTTTTTTTTGTTGCTTAAAAACGTATTTGTTAATTAACAATTTTTTCCTATCATATAAATATTTTTTCTCAAAAAAGGAACACATGGTTGTTTTTGTTTCATTATGTAGAATAAGAAAAAAAATATATAGAAAAAATTTAATTGTTTATAACAAATTGATTATTAAATAAACAATGAAAATTAATAATAATAACAGGTGATAAAAAAAAATTGTTAATTAACAAATACGTTTTTAAGCAATTAAAAAATTTTTAAGGAACGATTTTTCTTTTAAAAATCACAATTTTCCATCAAAGATTATGTTTCCAAAAAAGAAATTTTAAATTATCTTATAAACAACGCATTTGTTTATAACAATTTTTTTAAACAATAGGAAATAAAAAATTTTAAAAACCATTTTCTTTGTGACCTCTAATCATAAAAAATGAGGGGGTAATCCCACCCATCTTTCCGAACACTACAAGTAAAGTAATTGTTTAATCGATTATTTTAGTTTTTCTGCATCAAAATATATTAATAAAATTAGTTTACAAAAATTAAAAAAATTCAGTTTTTTGTAAAATTTTTTTTTAACTTTTTACAATTTTGTATTATTTTAATATTATGAAATATTTCACACATAATGTTCTTTCTGATCCCTTTCGGATGTACTATTTACTTTTTTTTTGTTTTACCATTTTCGATAAAACAAAAGGACAAAAAAAATTTAATTTCTTTTTACTTTGTTTATAATAATTACAATGTTAAATTCGAAGAGACTAAAATATTTTCCAAATTTATAGTTTTGTATTATCTATCGACTGGTATAAATCCCATTTTAATATCTTTAATATTTTTAAAGTTATTCAATTTTTTTTATACTTATATTAAATTTCAAAAAAAAATTATGAATACTACAATTTTTTGAATAAAATTTAAAAAAAAATCACAATTATAGAGTTTTTTACTATAAATTGAATGTTATTTTTTTTAAATTTTTAGTATTAATATTAACCTTAAAAAGAAATAAAACCTTTTTTGAATAATCAATAAATAATTAATATCTCATTCAATTTTATTCAAAATGTGAAACAGACCTTTTTTTAGGTTTGCTGGATCAAAATGCATTAATAAAGGTAGTTTAAAAAACTAAAAAAAAAATCAAATTTTTTGTTAAAAATTCATGGGTAAAGCCATTGAATTGTTTTAATTTTTTACATTTTCTGCTATAACTTTTACAAATACTATGTTAAAATTATGAAATAATTTACACACATAGTACTTTTGGATCTTTTTCGGATATGCTATTTACTTTCTTTATTTATTTTACACTTATTGATCAAACGAAATTACAAAAAATAAAAATGGGGGGGGTTTCAACGTATTGACTGCGGACTTCAAAAAAAATAAAAATAAAACTTTATTTTGGCTATAATAATTACAATTCTAAATTTTAAGAAACCAAAATACATTTTGAATTTAGAGTTTTTAAATATCTTTCGAATGGTGAAAATCCCATTTCAATAACTTTAATATTTTAGAAGTTATTTAATTTTGTTTAAAATCGTAATATAATTTTAAATGTTTCTTAGCCAATTTTTAAAAAATTCATAATTTTTGTAATAAAATTTTGAAAAATATATAATTATAAAATTAATTATTACAAATTTAGTGATATTTTTTTAAAATGTTTAATATTAAAATTTAACTAAAAAATAATAATTTAATAAGGATAAAAATTGCTTAAAAATTAAAATAAAAACTAGAGGCGAAACTAATTCGAAAAAAAAAAAATATAGACAAAATTTGTAGAAAATTTTATGTTCTACAATTCTGATTTTTTGTAAATTTCATAAGAATCCATAATTTTGTCTCAAAATCTAAAAAAAGTCGCAAATGTCTATATACATTATTTTCACGCCCTCTAGCGACGAAACTATGAGGAATTAAAAAAAACGGTAATAACAAAATGTGTAGAAAATTTTATGTTCTACAATTTTCATGTCTTGTAATTTTTCATAAATGCATTATTTTTGCAATTAAAAAAAAAATATGAAAAAAATTACTTTTTGATAAATCTGGCAACAATGGCAAAAATTTTTTGAACATTTTAGTCATTTGATATTAAACTATAACGTATAAAAAATATATGTGTAAAACTTAATTGCCATCTTGTTTAGTAATGACGTCATCACTTACAGCAACTGTCACTTCCGGTTGTCCGATTATCACCAAAATCTATACAGGTCGTCTCCTTGTTACCCTAAATACGCATATAAAATTTCTTTTAAATCGGTTCATCCGTTTAGACGTTATCGTGTTCACACACACACACAAACACACCGACACACAGACACACACAGACAGACATGCTAAAAATGGTATAAATGGATTCAGGTGACCTCAAAACGTAAAGATCCGTTAAAATCTGGGTATGGCCAAAAAATCATGATCGCAATACTTTCCTTCTATACAACTCTGTTGTTCGGAAAGTAAAAACGGATCATTAATTAATCAAGCTTTTTACTTTTTAACCTAAGTAAATTGTTAATAATAAAGTGAAAAATAACAATTTTTTAATTTTTCTAACGGGAATCTCTTCCGAGACCTTTCAAAAATGGGTCCAAAAAACGAAAAAAAAATCATAATTGTTATTTAACAATTATCACACTTACAATGTTCATGTTCAAGTCGGCAACGCTTACGCAAGCCGGAGTTCCCATTTTCGGTCGTATTTTCAACAATTTGGGAAAATTACAAATATTGGTCCTACAGGAGGTATTGTTTTTTTTTGTGAAATTTCCTCCTCTTTGTGAATCTTTTTTCAAATTTGAAAAATGTCAAATAGTTTTTGAGAAATTTGCAAAAAACTAAACCCCATTTTTTTTAGTTAATTTTTGCAAGCGGCTCTTAAATTTTTTTCAAAAACACCTACATTTTTGACCAAAAAAGCACTTGTTGAATTGACTATTATACCTTACACTTTGCTTACGCTTTAAATTACTTTTAAAATTCCCTATTTAATCATATATGATTATTATAATTATATTTTTACATTTTTTAAATCAATAAAATCTTTTACTTGATTTTTTTTGCTTTTTTAAAGCCTTTCATTTCCATCTTGTGGATTAAAATTGATCGTCTTATTTTTCTTTATTAGATCTTATTTTTCAATTATCAAGACACAATATCAAGTTTGACCAATCGAAAATGACTTATGTTTTGCTCTTACTAATACTCTATAATAAGAAATAATTGTTGTTGTTCACATAAAATTAAAAAGTAGAAATCAGAAAATGACAATGAGGTAACTGTATCCGCGAATTCCAATGTTTATAAGGAAAGTTGATTGTTTCGTTTCGTATTCAATGAGCGTCTGACTTCGTCGTATGTAGATCTGTCATTTTGTTTGATTAGTAGTTTGTCGAGAAGAAAGGAAATTAGAAATTTTCTACTTTTTCTACTTTTTGTTTCCTTCCCGGAGGAGACTTTCATTTTCTGATATTATTTATATTATTGTATTTAATTATATAGAGTATTTAATAATTTTTAATGTCGTTATCAAATTAAAATAACGAAAGACTTTTAAATGAATGAAGTAAGAATTAATTAAAATATACTAAATATTGTTTTTATAAAAAATAAATATTGCAAAGTTAACATAACTTTTAATGCTAAAGTAAAGATTAAAAATAATAAGATGCGATCGTCACGAGGAAGAAAATGGAAAATGAGAGAGAAATGTATTAGCAAAAATTGCTTTGTTCCTTCAAATTTAGATGTAAAACGCCGATTTACAGAAATTTTTTATACATTAACGGATACATGGGTAAAATTGAAGGTCTCGGTCTTCTAAACAATATATACATAACTGGCAGTCAAAAAAAGTGTGCGTTTTGAGAAAAAATTCACATATATATTGTAATGATATACTATTATTTAACACATCTTAATTTTGGGATGGGTTCTATAAAAAAATAAACATAATAAATATTATAAATTAATTAAAAAAATTAAAAATTTTAAAATAAAATTCAAGTTAGTGATAGTGATAATTTAGAATTGTATTCATTCAGAAGTAAGAAAAAATCAACTGTGTCACCCCAGAACTTTTCCGGCTCTTCTGTGGAGAATTGGATTATTTTAATTAAAAAATACAAAATTCCTGAACGGGAAAGTAAAATGCTCTAAAAATGAAGTAAATTGCTAAAAAAATGGTAAATATTGCAAAAATTAATTAAAAAAGGAAAAGTAGCTTAATAAAGGCAAAAAAAGGAAAAAAGTATAATGAAAAAATCAAAATAAAGTCCAAAAAAGCCAAATAAGACAAAGTAAATTGAACAAAGCAAAAAACACCAAAAATGGCAAAAAAGATCAAAAAATTACAAAAAGTCCAAAAAAAATTAAAATCTATGATATAATTTTAAAAAAGCAAAAAAAGTGGTAACAATGCCAAAAAAAAAGAAAGAAAGGCAAAAAAGGCAACACAGAGATAAATAAAGGCAAAAAAAGGCAAAAGCTCAAAAAAGTCAAAAAAAGACAAAAAAATTTGAATAAATTAAAAAAGCAAGAAAAGGGTAAAAAATGGGTAATAAGGCCAAAAGAAGGAAAAATAAAGGCAAAAACATGGCAAAAAAAACAAAAATGGTACAAGAAGGTACACATTATATAGCTACAATTAGGATATCCCAAAATCAGGGATGAAAAATATTGGGAGTTTGATACAAAAGTTGTAGGAAATTTTATGCTCCACAACTTTTCACGAGAACATTTTGCACTAAAGCGCATTGTTTGTCTTCAAAATAAAAAAAAGTGTGTATTTTCCGCCCTCTTAACTGCAAAACTATGGAAAATTCGACAAAAGGTTAAATATAAAATTTAAAAGAAATTTGGTGCTCTACAATTTTGCACTAGAAAATTTTACACTAAAGTGCATTGTTTGTCTTAAAAATTTGGAAAAAATACATGCCCATTTCTGCGCGCCCTCTACTGGCGCAGATATTGGAAATTCTGAAAATAGTTTGATACAAAAATTGTAGGAAATTTTACGATCTAAAACATTACATTTTAACATTTTCTACTACAGTAAAGTCTTGAGGACTTTCTTGGTCAAACCGTTCGGCAGTTATCGTGGAAGATTACACACATACACACAGACAGACCTTACTGCGTAAATGGTTTCAATCTCCTTGGAGGGCCACAAAATGGATATTTCAGTTTATATCTCGAACTTTTTTTGCTCGTTCGCTATCCTTTCCCTGGGACCGAGAAAGTAAGGACGGAAGAAGATTAAATTAGAACAATATAGAATTCTGGAAAAGCATCTATAAGAAACAATGAATGAATGAAAATATTTGGAAAAAGAAAAAGAAATCGTACTTTACAAGTAATTATACATAAGACAGACACAAAAAGAGGAATATAACAGGAAAAACATAAATTTATATTTTTTGGTGATACATTTTGTAATATTTATTATTATTTTTCTATAGAACCCACCCCAAATTAAGATTTTGTCCATAGTAAATCATTACATTATATAATATTTTTCGAACATTTCCAAATTTTCCGCGAAAAACTTTTTTTACGAATTACGAAAAAATTAGAGCTTCAAGTAATTCGTAAAAAAAAGAATAAATGAAAATAAATGAAAATATATGAAAATAAATGAAAATAAATGAAAATAAATGAAAATAAATGAAAATAAATGAAAATAAATGAAAATAAATGAAAATAAATGAAAATAAATGAAAATAAATGAAAATAAATGAAAATAAATGAAAATAAATGAAAATAAATGAAAATAAATGAAAATAAATGAAAATAAATAGAAATAAACGAAAACAAATGAAAATAATTTAAAATAAATGAAAACTTAAATAGCAAGAAACACTTAAAAAGAAAGAAGAAAAAAAAAATGAGATAAAGAGGAAATTCGTTTCCTTTTATGTGAAAATGGTCATCATTATAAATGTTGCTATCATTTTTTATTTCTATTTTTTTTCTTCTTATTAAAACAAAAATTTGCGTAAAGTTTATAAATAGCAGCTCTAGCTTTCCGTTTTCATTATTTTTATACTATTTAGAATAAAGTAAGCAAAATGTAACTTTTCTACTAAATTATATCATGTTAATGTCATAATAATATAGTAATGAAAAAAAAATCTGCACGGATGCAAAATCATAAGCGACACCAAGTACATATACATCTATAATCCTCTAACAGGATGTAAGGTGTAAGTTGTAATTGTTAAACAGTTATAGTGTCGATTTACAACAAGATAATATCGCATAATTGATGTTCTTTCGTAAATTTTGCGCACGCAGAAGTGAAATGTTATTTCCTAAATATATGATTAATATAGATTCCAGTTTCTTACTACGGGTGCTTTAATATTAAACTATTACTATCCAATTATTGAGTATAGTGAGTATATAGTTGTTATATAGAAAAATAGATACAACTTTATTGTTAAAAATAAAAATGTAGCGCGAGGAATAAATTAAAAGTGTTTTTTTTGTCCATGATCTTTTTTTATACAAATTTTTATTAGATGTTGAAAGTTTACATACATGTTAAAGATATTATCTATAAATTGTATAATATCGCAAAAAATTGCAAAAAAATCGTCAAAATTTGAAAAAATAAAACAGCAAATAAAAAAAAACTCGCTGCCTACATTATTTTTCTTCCTTGCTCTTCTTTTATCCAATTTCGTTTTTTTTTAATTTTTTAATATGCATTGTAACTATTCATTTATTTTTTCTAATCAAAAAGTAATTTATAAGAAATTTTTTTTTTTACATAGTTATTCCATTATACAGTGCGACTCAAAAAGTCTGCACCATATGGGAAAAATGTTTACCATTCATTTGACAGAAAATTTTATTCTTGATAAAAGTTGGTGCATTGCGTAAAACTGCTATTGCAAGCGTCAAACAAATTTCTAAATGGTATACAGGGGCGGACAAAAAATAGGAATTTTGACCAGGAGCAAAGCACCATTATTTTTGACAATACCAAAAAAAATTATTTGGGACAGTTATTTAGAATTAAAAATTGTACTTAGATTTAAAATAACAGCCTCCTACGCAAAAAATCCATTTTTTTTTTATTTTTATCATAGCTCAAAATTATATCATTTCGGATGGACTTTAGGGGCCTTCCTTCAATCACTATAATACATTTTGGTTAAAAAAATTTAGTTTTCTTCATTATTTTCACACCATTCTATGCCTTTTTTAAAATTATTATGATTTGTTGTTTTTTCTTGGTGCAAAGTTGAAATTTCACCCTTAGACATGTACATAAAAATTACCATTATGATTTAATTGAATAAAATGGGTAAAAAAATGATACCCAAAAGTTTTTAGTACCAAAATGTAAATAACATTCACTTATTTACGTCAAAAAAATATTTTTAAATTTAACGGTGTAAAACAAAACCTAGCTAAAATTAACTAAACAAAATGAAGTTTTGAAAAATATAATAAAAAATCGGCTGTGTCACCCCAGAAATTTCCCGGCTCGACTTTGGAGAATAGGATTATTTAAATTACAAAATACTAAGCATTTCATTAATTTATGGAACATATTTTAAATAGCAATCCGACGGTAAATACATCTACCCAATTGATATTTGAATGTCAATAATGACATAAGGTTGCGCATGCGCACATTATATAACACACTGCAAAAACCTAAATGCATATTATTTGCGCGCTCTCTAGTGGCATATCTATTTGAAATTTTGGAAAGAGTTTGATACAAAAATTGTAGAAAATTTTATGCTCTAAAAATTTGCACTGAAACATTTTGGACTAAAATGTATTTTTTGTCCTCAAAATTTGGAAAAACTGCAAAAAATCTACATGCATATTTTTTGTGCGCCCTCTACTGGCGCAACTATTAGAAATTTTGGAAAAAGTTTAATACAAAAATTGTAGAAAATTTTATGCTCTAAAAAATTGCACTGGAACATTTTGCACTAAAGTGTATTTTTTGTCCTCAAAATTTGGAAAACTGCGAAAAAGCTACATGCATAATCAGTCAATAAATGACCGAGAAATATAATATTAAAGTTTTTAATTTTTAGCGCTGTTTGTGGTGCGTGTGACGTCACATATCCGCATAGCCAAAGCACCGTACTATAAAGCATGTCTTACTTTAATTTTATTTTATTTCTGTCATCATAATTTATTAACTGTCACACAGCAAGCCAAGTACTTTTTTCTGCAATATTCTACAGAAGAGATTTTATTATTGGGACATGTTCAGAGGTGTCCCTTGAAATAAATTCAAATTAGCGTGACGGGGGAACGAGTGTCAGCCGCCATCTTGAAATACACGCTTTGTGAAGTCTTGTGAACCCATATATGAAATATTACTATATCGGCAGCTTGAGAGAGAAGTGTGTCGCCGATAGTAGAGTGTAGACGTTCGTTTCTCTCTCACCCAGCCTCGGATAGTCATAGGCGTCACAGCTGTAAAATTGCCTACGTTTGCTTATCTTTCCTTTTCTCTACCACGGGACACGACGCCAATTCAATTTATGTATATGAGCATGCGCGTTGACACCCTATTCCGATCTTGCATCTCCTTCTGTCGGAACGCTTTGTTTCTACAGGCAAAGATATAGGAGTATTACATATATGTGTAAACCGTGCATAGTACGAGAAAAATAGTAGAGATCATTTTTTGTACATAAAAATATTCTCTACAACTTTTATTTAAATTTTTTTCTGTACAACGCATATAGTTCAATGAGTTTAATACCAAAAATATAGTTAACCTTTGATGTTACGTTAAAAATAGATGGGAATCAAAGTAGAGCATACAATTTCCAAAAAAAATCAATTTATTTTCAGAGGACAGCCCTGAACATGTTCCAACGATAAAATCTCTTCTGTAGAATATTGCTTTATGAACCCACTTTGTTTGCTCTGGCTATTGGACTAATAAAGAGAAATGCGGTACGTCGCTTTGTTTACAATTATCTTGTCTCGTATACTAATTAGGATAGATGACGTCAGGACGGAACAAAATTTTTAAGTCAAACCACAACTTTAACATGTTATAACTCTGTTAGATTTTGAGATATCTTAATTTCACTTTCATACTTTTGTCCAGTTTTTCTTTAATTTTCAGTTTCATTCATAAAAAAATGGTAAACTTCTCCATTATGTTTTCCTTAACCTTCATCTATATTGTTTTATATTAGGTCGAAAAATTTTTTTTTCTGAAAACGCACTTTTTTTTTGACTGCGTCTAATGAATATATTATTGCTGTAAGAAAAATTTCGGTAAATTTTCCAAATTTAAAGGGGCTATTTGATAACCTGATAAAAGAGAAGAATATCTTTTGATCATTTTTTATTATTAACAATTTAATAATATAATAATTTTTGTATTTAAAAACTATTTGTTAGTAAAAAAAATGGTTTCATTATATATATTTATGTTTTCTTCGTCAGGCATAGATTACCTTTTTTAGGCTTACAATCATTCCGAAAGAAATCAATAGTATTGATTTGTAACGGCATTAAAATGTAATTGATAGGTGGTAAATTTTATTTCTAATGAACAATCCAACTGAAGATTCAAATAAGCGGCCACGGTGAAATAAACTAACTAAATACTTTCATTTCTAACAATCGAGTACATACGTCATGTCACTTTTACCACATTTCTTGAACGCTATTCTGTTTCTCTGTGGGTCGTCGCTCGAGGGCAGACATCTATAAGCACCTCAAGTCCTTTTATGTAAAACACTTGCAAAAAACCGCGGTTCATTGTCCAGACGGATCGTATTGAGGTTAAGGATAAGGCAAATAATTTTCTTACTATTTTTCAAATATTTTAATAACAAATTTATTTACAAAAATATTAAATAACCTGTCAAAACTACTGTCAGGAATTTTTATACTAATACAGAAATATATTTGTAAAAATGAGTAATTCCAGTAACGTGACAGCCCTTTATTAAGCAGTGTTAACGCTCTTGCTTTGGGATACGAAGGTCCTCGTCCTCGTTTTAAACACTGTGGCTGTAATCTTTTTTTTTATTTTTTTTTATAATATGGATATAATAGCCATATCGCACGCGGACAAAGTTTGAACACGACGTCCGAGTGCGATATGGCTATCATATCCACACTTGTTGTACAAACTTCTAATGCCGGTCCCTCATTTTCGATATTTTCTGTACGAAAAATTATCCAGAAAATGTATATTTCCTGGTCGATCTTAAAAAATAATTTTACTTAATCCCTTACTTTATTTAAATTTTATAACATGTTTTTATTTTTTAACCATTAATAGAGGAATGTGTAAGTGTAATTTCAAAGAGATCGCATTATGCAAAATATCACTTGTCTTTTATAATTCGGTTCATTGCGTTTGATAAACGAGTTCACAGGAAAAAGCCACAATTGCAACTAAGCCATCATTAATCGGAAGCAAATGAGTGTGTTTACTTGAATGGAGATCTCTGTACTATAACTCAACAAGCAGCCAATTATGTAAGGAGGTAGCATTATTAGGAATCTTATAAAATGTTGTTTGGTACGTTGTCTTTGACAGTAACTTCATTCTTTGAGTCGTTTTGTTGTTAATCGGAGATATACATTAAATACTATACTAATTTCTACTGAATTTGTATTTAATCATTGAAATTAATAGATTAAAAGAAAAGATAAGATTTTGTCCAAATATATCTCTGAAGAAATATTTTTATTATCGATTTTCTGTAATAGAAATGCTGAAAAATGTAAGTTTCGACATATTTTAATATAAAATTCTTGAATTTTTTCATATTGAAAATGTATTTTAGGGACTATCTTATCTGATAACATTAAAAAATATAAACAAAAACGTCAACAACATGATCCAGAAAAGAAATATTTGCTTTTAAAAATGATAATTGGGATTTCGTAAACCGTTATACTGACCTAATTTTGACCTAATTTTGAATTAAGTGTGGGAAAATGCATTTTCTTATGTTTCCCTATTTTCCCTACTGTTTCCAAATTTTTATCTATTTTTTCCATTTTCCCTATTTATTTTTTAATTTTACCATTTTTTCATGCTTTTTTCTTATTTTTTCGTATTTACCCAATTTTTTCCTATTTTTCCAAAATTACCCTGTTTTTCTAATGCTTTATGTTTTTTTCACATTTTTCCCAAATTTCCCTATTTTCACTATTTTTTTAACTATTTGTCTTTATTTTTCACTATTTTTCCCAAATTTCCCTATTTTTAATATTTTTTTTTCCATTTTTCCCAAAGTTTCCTAATTTTTCTCTTTTTCTTTATTTTTTCGCTATTTTCTCTATTTTTCCCAAATGTATCTATTTTTTACTATTTTGCCCTATTTGTTCCTATTTTCCCTATTTTTCGATTTTTTCCCCATTTTTCTAATCTTCAAGCAGGAAATTCTGATTTCCAAAAAGGAAATAGTCTTAGTTTCGTTGATCTCAGCTGCCTGTTTACCAGAACGAGTGTCAATTTGTAAGAAATGTGTTTTTTAATGAAATTTCCTTCCCCGGACAATCCTTCCGGGATAGTTATTCCCCGGATAATACTTCCTTGATAATTCGTCCACGGACAATCTTCCCAGGATAATTCTTCCCCGTACAATCATTTCAGGATAATTCTTTCATAACAATTCTTCTCCGGCCAATCCTTCCCGGATAATTCTTTCCCGGACGATCCTTCCCGGATAATTCGTTCAAGGACAATCCTTCCTGGATAATTCTTCCCATGATAATTCTTCTCAGCGATAATACTTTCTGCCGGAGAAAAATTTTCCAGAAATAATTGTCTTGTGACGAATAATATCGGTTATAAGGAATTATTTTTTATTTTGTAAATTTATGAGGAAGACAACGTTATGACCCTCAAATTTCTCGAAAGTGATTATCAGTATTTCTTATTTATTTTTATTTTAATAATAATATCTAATCCATGACAATCCATCCCTGGACAATCCTTATGGGTTAATTATTCCCCGGATAATCCTACCGGGATAATTCATCTCCGGATAATCATTCCCGGATAATTCTTCCCCGGACAATCCTTCCCGGATAATTCGTCCAAGGACCATCCTTCTAGGATAATTCTTTCCCATGACAATTCTTCTTAGCGACAATCCTTTCTGCCCGGAGAAAAAATTTCCAGAAATAATTGTCTGCTGACGAATAATATCGGTTATAAGGAATTATTTTTTATTTTGTAAATTTATGAAGAAGACGTTATAATTCAAATTTCTCGAAAGTGATTATCACTATTTCTTATTTATTTTTATTTCAATAATAATATCTAATACATGACAATCCTTCCCCGGACAATCCTTATGGGTTAATTATTCCCCGGATAATCCTACCGGGATAATTCTTCTCCGGATAATCATTCCCGGATAATTCTTTCCCGGACGATCCTTCCCGGATAATTCGTCCAAGGACAATCCTTCCAGGTTAATTCTTTCACATGACAATTCTTATCAGCGACAATTCTTTCTGCCCGGAGAAAAGTTTTCCAGAAATAATTGTCTTGTGACGAATAATATCGGTTATAACGAATTATTTTTTATTCTGTAAATTTATGAGGAAAACCACGTTATGACTCTCAAATTTCTCGAAAGTGAATATCACTATTTCTTATTTATTTTTATTTATATAATAAAATCTAATCCATGACAATCCTTCCGCGAACAATCCTTATTGGTTAATTATTCTCCGGATAATACTACCGGGATAATTCTTCTCCGGATAATCCTCCCCGGATAATTCTTCCCCGGAAAATCCTTCCCGGATAATTAGTCCAAAGTCAATCCTTCCAGGATAATTCTTCCCCATGACAATTCTTCTCAGCGACAATCCTTTCTGCCCGGAGAAAAAATTTCCAGAAATAATTGTCTTGTGACGAATAATATCGGTTATAAGGAATTATTTTTTATTTTGTAAATTTATGAGGAAAACCACGTTATGACCCTCAAATTTCTCAAAAGTGATTATCAGTATTTCTTATTTATTTTTATTTAAATAATAATATCTAATCCATGACAATCGCTTCCCTGGACAATCCTTATGGGTTAATTATTCCACGGATAATCCTTCCAGGATAATTCTTCTCCGGACAATCCTTTCCGAATAATTCTTCCCCTGACAATCCTTCCGGATAATTCGTCCAAGGACAATCCTTCCATGATAATTCTTCTCAGCGACAATTCTGCTCTGAGAACAATTTTCCAGAAATAATTTTTTCTGACGAATAATATCGGTTATAATAAATTATTTTTAATCAAAATTAGAGACATACTAACTAGAACATATTCCTAAATTATTAATTTTTTTTAAATATTTGGAAATGTTTGAAAATTTTTGAGGTTTTGATCTTTCAAATTTTTGAATCTTTTTAATTTTTTGAACATTTTGGTCATGAAATTTTTTAATTGTCTTAAAATTTTTCAAATTTTTTTAACTTTTGTCCATTAAACCTGCCCATGTGAAAATATTTGTTCATATTACTATTTCAGCTTTATTTAATTTTCGAATTTTTTTAATGTTTTAAAATTGCAACTTGATTTTTTTAGAATATTCGTTTTTTTTTTTTAAATTTTTATAATTTTTAAAATGTTTCGCCTTTAACCTCTCCATGAAAAAATATTTGTCCTTTATATTACCCCACTCAATTCAATTAAATTTGTGCCACCCTATAATAAACATTTTGGGGTAAATCGCCGTTATTCCAATTATGTATTTCTGAGAAAAAGGTAACATTGGGAGATTTTAGATAATTAAACTCTCTATAACTTTTATGTTCTAATTATTATAAAATTAATTCTCTAAGTTTTCACTTTTTTACAATTTTTCACGATTTTTTACGATTTTTTAGGGTTTTTTTTACGATTTTTTACGATATTTTACAATTCTTTACGATTTTTTACGGATTTTTAAAATATTAAGAAAGGTAGGAAAAAATGGAAAAAATGGAAAAAATCGTAAAAAATCGTGAGAAATCGTAAAAAATCCTAAAAAATAGTAAAAAAACGTGAAAAGGCGTAAAAAATCGTTAAAAATTGTAAAAAACTGGTAAAAGTCGTAAAATTTCATAAATAACGCTAAATAATCGTAAAACATCATAAGAAATTGTAAAAAGTCGTAATAAATCGTAAAAAACCGAAAATAAATTGGAAAAATCTGAAACAACAAATTATTTTATGACAAGATCGAAAAACCCGAGTAAATTAGAAAAAAACGAAAAAAAATAAAAAAAATCATAAAAATCGGAAAAAAATATTTTAAGCCTATTTATTGGTTTTTAGTTAAAATAATAAATTTAATCTAGTGTAATATGCTCATTTTTTATATAGACTTTAAAAAGGTACACAACTACGTGTTTTCTTTATGCAAAATTTAAAAAAATATTGTTTTGAGATAGGAGGCGGTGATTTTAGATTTAGAGGTAAATATTGTTTTTTCTAAATAACATTTTTCTACATTTTTTAAAATAAGCTATTGAGCAAAATTTATATTTTTTGACGCACCTCGTATACGGGTCAAAAAAATTATTATTTGATGGTTGTAGTATACGTTTTAGACAATGCAAAACTTTTTATGAAGAATAACTTTTTTTAGTAAAATTAATAATAAAGAAGTTTCTCATATGGTGCAAACTAAAGTGGACACACTGTATATGAGACTAATTTTTACACGAAAATGAATTTATCCTTTAAATAAAACTCCCTCATTGCATTTACCAAAAAATTTTAGACCCACATATTAAATGTCTTAAATATTTCATCTCGCCTGTATTTACTTCCATGAAAATTTAATTTGGGAAAAAAGTACGTGAGTTAGTAAAAAATCGTAAAGGATATTTAATGCCCTTTTAAATTTAATTTCTTTCTTTCAGCTTTCCGGTAAATATTGAGCTTGCTTTCAAATTTTAACTCATTCTTCGAGTGCTTACATGTCCAGGGTTTTATCACAGAGTTCTCGTGAATTTTTCATAAGAAATGGACTCTAAAATATAACCCCAATTACCTTGTCCCCAGTAAATTCTTTTATTAAGTGAAGTGCTCTTTAGTTGAAATGTAAATGATTAAATATTAATGAAGAATTAGCTAAATGTAACATTTATTTTAATTATATTGACCTCAGGAACTAATATTTGTTTATTTTATTTTTAAATTTCTTATTCTTTAAACTTTTTATAAAGTTAATAAAAATTGTGTTAAAATTCCATAAAAACTTACAAGTCTTTTATTTTAAATTGTTCAATGAAATTACTTGTGTTATTTGTTCCCCCTGTCGTAAATGTAAAAAGTCATTTCCGTTATAGAATAGCTGATTTAATGTCTGTTATCACCAAACAATATTCTATAATGAAAGGGTGTCCATACACGACCCTAATTGCAGTAGCGCAACAAGAAAAGGGTACAGTTTAAATAACGTGTACGAACATTTTTTGAAACCTTTCTCAATAGCGTTGTACAAACACGAATGCCACTGATTTTACCGTCAAATTGTTAAATTAAAATATTTGGAACATTCCTATAATATATGACAAAATATAAAAGATGGAGGAAAATAGAGAAAAACAACGAAAAATGGGTAAAAAGGGAAAACTATAAAAATAGGAAAATTGGGCCAGGAAGATTCAAGTAGAAATAGAGAACTATAAGTAAAAATAAACAAAATAGGAGAAATAATGGAGAACAGGAAAGAAATAGGAACAATTAAAAAAAAGGAAGAATAGAGAAAATAGCGGAAAATAGGGAAAAAAATTGTGAAAAAATTGGAAAAATAAGTCAAAATAGTGAAAAATAAGAATATTTGGGACAAATAATGAGAAATATTGAAATATAGGAAAAAATAGGGAATAATAGAGAAAATGAAGAAAATAGGTAAAAATCATGAAAAATAGGAAAAAAATAGAGAAAAAGGGGTAAAAATAGAAAATTTGTGAAAAATATGAGAATTAGAAAAAATAGGGCAAAACAGTGAAAAATAGGAAAATTTGGTAAAAATACTGAAAAATGGGGAAAATTGGGAAAAATAACAAAATTTAGGAAAAAATATTAAAGAATAGGGAAAAATAGGGATAAAATTGGGAAAGTAGTGACAAATAGGAAACTATTAGTAAAATATTGAAAAATGGGTGAAAATATGGAAAAACTAAAGAATGACGGAGAAAATACTAGAAAATAGAAAACTGGGAAAAAGAGTGAAAAATAGGGGAAAATAGGGACAAAAATGTTAAATATAATGAAAAGGGAAAAAACAAGAAAAGTTAGGGAAAAATAATGCAAAACACGGAAAATGGGGAAATTTGCTAAAAATATTGAAAAATATGAAAAAATAAGGAAAATTTGGAATAAATAAAAAAATGGAGAAAAAAAATAGGGGAAAATGGGGAAAATAGGTAAAACTAGAAAATAATAGGGATAATGATACTCTAAAAAATCGGTTGTGTCGCCCCAAAACTTTCCCAACGAGTATCCACGAATACTTTTTCAGATATTTAATGTTAAAGTTTCAACTTTTGACGTTTTTTTATTTTTGACAGGTGACAGTTGGAGAAATAATTTCGACTATTCTGAATAGAGTTTTTCAAGGGCTTTCAAACGACATATTGTATGTCCAATTCCGTGACATATTGCATCTGTCATTTTTTGATAGTGATACTTCCGTTTGACAGATTTTGTACAAAAACTAATCGGTTCAGGCGCAGAAAAACGTAAGAAATCGAAAAATATAGCAAAAGAAAACACAAAAAAATTTTAAAAAATTAATAATTCCAAAGAATTGAAATTTTAAAAAAATCTAAACAAAATTTCAAAAAAATGAGAAAAAAATCGCAAATAATCGCAAAAAATTAAAAGAATAAGAAAAATGAGAAAAAATAGCAAATAAGATTAGAAAAAAAAAACAATGTAAAAAATAAGAAAAGTCGACAAGAAAAACGAAAAATCAGAAAAATAAGAAAAAGACGAGAAAAAATTTTAACAACCAAAAAAAAAAAGAACAACCAAAACACCAGAATAATTGTAACGATAAAAAAAATGAAAAAAACCGAATGAATTAAAAAAAATCGCAAAAAAAATTCAAGAAAACGGCAAAAAAATCGCAAATAAACAGAGGAATAAGAAAAAATGAGGAAACAAAAATGAGAAAAAATTAGAAAAACTCGAAAAAAAAAACCAAAAAAAAAAAACAACAAATAAAAATGAGAAAAAAAACAGAAAACTATAAAAAAATCTTTTTCTCTCTTCCAAAAATAAGAGAAGAAAATCGCAAATTATCGCAAAAAATAAAGGTATATGAAAAAATTAGAAAAAAAACAACAATGATAAAAAAATGAGGAACGATGAGAAAAAATCGAAAAAAAAATCAGAAAAATGTGAAAAAGACGAGAAAAAATTTTAACAACCCAAAAAATCACAATAATAAGAAAAACAAGAATCAAATTTAAACAAAAATATTAAAAAAAATGGAAAATAAAATTGTAAAATACGGAAAAACCGGAAAGACCAAGCGCTCTAAAAATCGTAAAAAAAACGATATAAAATAACGAAAAAACCAAAAAAAATTTAACGAAAAAAAAAATAACAAAAATCGAATAAAGTAAAAAAAATCGAAACAAAATAGCAGAAAAATCGCAAATAATCACAAAAAGTCAGAGGAATAAGAAAAAATAAGAATACAAAAGAAAAAAAGAACCAGAACAATGGGAAAAATGAGGAAATATAAAAAACTTTCTCTCCCTATAAAATAACTATAAATAATATAAAAAAAATGAAATGAAACAAAAATTATATTGTGGAAAGAGAGGGAGTCGCTTGGAGGGGGCATAACGCTTTTTTCTTACGTGACGCCTTGTGCCGGTTAAATTCTACCACAAGTCGCTCACAAAAAAATATCCATTCTGAATAAATGTACCGGACTGAAAAAAGGGTTCCGACATATTCCGGCCCTAATACACCCACCACTGGAAATACCGAACTATAAATATCATTATCATTATATTTTTTACATCAATACAAATAGCAAACACACCCTTTATCAGTTTATTATTTTAATTAAATTATTACTATACAAATCAAACCGGTTACCAATGACTGTGTTTATGTTGTTTTTAGGAAGCTAAAAAAAATATCAAAACATAAAAAAGTGACAGAAATATTATCAAACTTATCAATCAAATGCGCAAACATACTTGAATACTCTGTAAACCTTAAAACGCAGTGAACGGCCACAGATATATAAAATAAACGTACATCCGATGTACTGCTAGTCACAACGTTTTACTGGTCACTTTTCAGTGTAACATAACCTATTATTTTAATGTTTATGTGCCGCCTATGTGTTTTGCTTTTTTCTACTTTTTTTTAATAGTCAAAGTCGCTAAGGCTATTTGGTTTAGGGATACGGCCAGCTTGCGCCCGACCAGCTTGCGCCCTCTCATTAATTCAGCCGGTTTGCTCCCAAAATTCTGAAGTACCTGACGGTCGACCGATTTGCGCCCGTAATAAATAATCAATCCGTATCGCATATCCATTCTAATCGTAAGAATGAGAAAAAATGAGAAAATAGAAAAATGAGAGAAAAAAAATGTGAAATAATTTGAAAACAAAAAAAAATGGAAAAAATAGAACAATAAGAAAAAATTGAAAAAATTAAAAAAAACCGAAAAAAAAACAAAAAATCATAATGATAAAAATCGATAAAATCTGAAAAAATCAGAAAAAATAGGAAAAATAATTAAAAAAAAGAAAAAATATTTTGAAAATAATAAAAATTGTAAAAAAGACGAATAAAAAAACGCGAAAAATCACAAAAAAAACGTAAATAAAGCCTCGAAACACGAAAGAAAACGAAAAATATCACAAATAATCGCAAAGCACTCGCAAAAAAATTGCAAATAATCACAAAATATCAGAGAAATAAGAAAAATCGAGAAAAATTAGAAAACAAAAAAAATAATAGAATAAACAGAAACATTTAAAAAATAAGAAAAAAAAACAAATAATCATAAAAATGAGAAAAAAACGAGAAAAAATTAGAAGAATCGAAAAAATTACAAAAAAAAAACAGAAAAAATATCACAAAAAATCGCAAAACAGTCGCAAAAAATCACAAAAAAATGACAAAAAAATAGCAAATTATAACAAAAAATCAATGGAATAAGAAAAAATGAGAAAAAATTAGAAAACAAAATAGAATAAAAAACCAGAACAATGAGAAAAAAATGAGGAAAGATTAGAAAAAATTGAAAAAGCAAAAAAAAACAGAAAAAGACAAAAAATCATAAAAATGAATAAAAAAACGTGAAAAAATTAGAAGAACCGAAAAAAAACAGAAAAAATCGAAAATATGAATAAAAAAACGTGAAAAAATGAGAAGAACCGAAAAAAACAGAAAAAACCGAAAACAATAATAAAAAAAACAAAAAAACTTGAAAAAAGAAAAAAAAAATAAAAGAGAAATTAGAAAACTTTGGGAAAAAATGAAAAATAAAATTTTAAAATACAAAAAAAAACGAAGAAATCAAAAACCGAAAAAAAACGAAAAAGAGGGCTCAAAAAAACGCAAGAAATCGAAAAATACCACAAAAAATCGCAAAGCAATCGCAAAAAAACCGCAACAAAATCACAAAAAATTACAAAAAAATCGCAAATTATTACAAAAAATCAAATGAATAAGAAAAAAATTAGAAAACGAAAAAATAGAAAAAACAGAACAATGTTGATTACTTCTGAAATAATCATTTCCTGATAAAAAAATTGTAACTAACAAATAATATCCACAAAAGTCAAGAATGGTACTGAAAAAAATCAATATAATACAAATTAAACCGAGGTTATTTATTTGGATAAAAAAAATTAAAAAAATTGTTTACTGTACAATATGGTGTCATAAAAATCTTCTATTTACCTGATATCACTAAAATTCCAAATTCCCTAAAACTAAAATCCAGCGATCATCACATCTGGCAACTAAGCAAGTGTTATTGGAGGATAATAAACAATTATTTTTTTACGCATACAGTACATCTAATCGCCATCTATCAAACATTTAGTTAATTAATAGTTTTTGTTAAGAAAATCATGGGGTGCTAATTCCGTCTTATTTTATAGTTTTTAGATACCTTTACTTTCTATTAATTATAATTTGAAATACAAAATAAACTCTTCTAAGAATTATTACGGTGAGCGCAAACAGGCCATCCAGCAGGTACCCTTAATACATTGGGCGCAAACTGGCTGAATTAATGAGCGGGCGCAAGCCGGTCGGGCGCAAGTTGTCCGACACCTTGGTTTAGTAATACTCGACAGATAACTGTAAATTATACCTTGTCGTGTCATCTACATTACTTTAAACAAATTAATGTAGCTGACGTCACTTGGAAATTGTGAAAATTTATTTCTTAGTAATCGTAGTGTTTCAAAATTAGCTAAGCCTATTTTTGTGAATAATTTTAGGTATATTTTCATATACTACAAATGAATTTGATGTAGCTACCACATCACACGTCCCCATTGTTGATTTAAAATAAATTATATACCAATTACCATTAAAAAAATTCTTTAAAAATCAAACCCTTTTTTTAACAATAAACTTTGTTGATAAAATTCAAAACTCATAAAAATTATTTCATTACAAATAATATTAATAAATTTATATTCCCGTCAAAAAAAAATCTGTCACACCATTGTATGCCGGGCAAGACTCAATATTCTTTCAATCAGTACAAAACACTTTCCGAAGTCCAAAAATCATTCGGGATTGCCTATAAAAAATCACAGTAGGAATCGGAAATAATGCAGGAAAATGACAATTACCGTGTTCGTGCTTTTTACACGGTTATCTGTAGATACGTAGATATCTATTTTTAAAGAAACATCAATGGTCAATGGGAGATGTGACAGTTTTTTTCTTTTTTTCTTTGACGGTATAGGAAATGAAAACGCTTTTTTCTTCTTGTGATAGAAAAAAATGGAGTAAAATTGTGAATCAATGATTACACGTTGGCAAGATAGTAGATTTTGATAAAAATATACAATACAAAATTACGAATTTATAGAAAAAATAACATCGATAGAATTTTTTATAGAAAATTTTTTTTTGATCACACTCAATTTTATAAAATTCAGTATGAATGTGCAGGAGACCCTATCAGCATTCTGATTATATTGTATATTTACATTGTTAAACAAACTTACATTTTGATAAGAATATATATGTTATATATTGTTGCTAAATTTATAGTATTGTAGCTCAAGTTTTTTATGTCATATAAATCTTAAAAGATGTGTATAATTGCCTATATAAGTTTATAAATTTACCCAGAAAAACATGGTGTTCAATATAAATTCTTTATTTGCGAAAAACACTGAAAATTGCTTTTGTTGCCAACGAAACATCATTAGAATTAAATTTAGTAATAAGTGAAACAGTGATTCAAAAATAAAGGTCACTATTTACAAAATTCATGTTGAGTATGGTACTTCAAATACGAAACGTGGTATTAAAATTCTAATTATGTGTGAATGCATTATCATCGATGTACAAAATTTCAGCTCGATAGGATGAAGGCAAGTGACTTAATTTTCACTTCTAAAATGTGTCCAGTAACAAGATATATAAAAAGGACTTTCTTTCCGATTTTTTCTTTTTGCTATAATTAGAATTAACAAAATATGATCTTAGAGGTAATAAAATATTTCTCGAGTCTTAAATATTCACTTGATTATCAAAAATAACTAAAATGTACGTTAAAAATGACTAAAATGAACAAAACTTGACCTTAGAGGTCTAAACAGGATCAAAAAATAATTATTAGGTTACAAAAATGATTATAATTAACAAAAAACGATCCGCGAGGGTTAAAAATGTTCAAAAAATAATTGTTAAGTCTTGAAAATGATTAGAATGAAAAAAAAATGATTCCAGAGGTCCAAAGATGATCAAAATATAATTCTTGAGTGTTATAAATGATCAAAGATAAATCTCGTCATGAAAATAATAATAAAAGCCAATCAAGACTTAAAAAATAGCATAAATTTAATGCGTCTTTCAAAAATTAATAAAAAATGATCCTAGGAATTGCAAAATGATCATAAAATATTACTTGTAAGATCAGAATTGACAAAAAATGATTCTAGAGTTCAAAAAAAAAAATCAGACAATAATTTTTGACTCTAAAAAATGATAAGAATTAACAAAATATGATCCTTAAGGCCTAAAAAGTAATCAAAAATAATTCTTAAGTAAATGATTATTAAGGAGATTATAAATCTCACGTGAATGTTAAAAATGATTAAAAATAATTCTCGAGTGTTAAAAATAATAAGAAAAGCCAATCAAGGCTTAAGAAATAGCATAAATTGAATGCGTCTTTAACAAAATAAAAAAAATGATCATAGGAATTCATAAATGATCATAAAATATTGCTTGCATAATCAGAATTGACAAAAAGTGATTCTAGAGCTCCAAAAAAAAAATAATAATTCTTGACTGGTCTAAAAAGTATCAGAAAAAGATTGTTGATTGTTAAAAATGACTAAAATTAGCAAAAAATGATTCCAGAGGTCCAAAAATGATCAAAAAACAATTCTTGAGTGTTATAAATGTTCAAAGATAATTCTCGTCTTGAAAATAATAAGAAAAGCCAATCAAGGCTTAGAAATTAGCATAAAATTGAATATATCTTTTAAAAATTATTAAAAATTGATCCTAGGAATTCAAAAATGATCAGAATTAACAAAATATGATCCTAAAGGCCTAAAAAGTAATCAAAAAATAATACTTAAGTAAATGATTATTAAAAAGATTATAAATCTCACGTGAATGTTAAAAATGATTTAAAATAATTCTCGAGTGTTAAAAATAATAAGAAAAGCCAATCAAGGCTTAAGAAATAGCATAAATTGAATAAGTCTTTCAAAAAATACCAAAAAATGATTCTATTAATTCAAAAATGATCATAAAATATTGCTTGAATGTTAATTATATGATCAGAATTGTCAAAAAATGATTCTAGAGTTCTAAAAAAAATCGGACAATAATTCTTGACTATTAAAAATGATCAGAATTAACAAAATATGATCTTAAATGAACAAAAAATTATTCCAGATATCCAAAAATGATTAGAAAACAATTCTTGAGAGTAAATGATAAAAGATAATTATCATCTTCAAAATAATAGGAAAAGCCATTCTAGACTTGAATATGTGTTTCAAAAATTAACAAAAAATGATCCTAGGAATTCAAAAATGATCATAAAATATTGCTTGTATGATCAGAATTGAAAAAAAAATGATTTTAGAGTTCCAAAAAAATTAGACAATAATTCTTGACTATTACAAATGATCAGAATTACGAAAAAAGATCTTAAAGGTCTAAAATGTATCAGAAAAAGATTGTTGATTGTTAAAAATGATTAAAATTAGCAAAAAATGATTCCAGAGGTCCCAAAATGATCAAAAAACAATTCTTGAGTGTTATAAATGATCAAAGACAGTTCTCGTCTTCAAAATAATAAGAAAAGCCAATCGAGACTTAAAAAATAGCATACAATTGAATATGTCTTTCAAAAATTAATAAAAAATGATCCTAAGAATTCAAAAATAATTATAAAATATTACTTGTATAATCAGAATTGACAAAAAGTGATTTTAGAGCTCCAAAAAAAATCGACAATAATTCTTGACTATTGCAAATAATCAGAATTAAGAAAAAAGATCTTAAAGGTCTAAAATGTATCAGAAAGAGATTGTTGATTGTTAAAAATGATTAAAATTAGCAAAAAATGATTCCAGAGGTCCCAAAATGATCAAAAAACAATTCTTGAGTGTTATAAATAATCAAAGACTATTCTCGTCTTGAAAAAAAAAAGAAAAACCAATCAAGATTCAGAAAATAGCATGAAATTGAATATGCCTTTCAAAAATTAACAAAAAATGATCCTAGGAATTCAAAAATGATTTTAAAATATTGCTTGTATGATTAGAATTGATAAAAATGTTTCTAGAGTTCCAATAAAAAATCAGACAATAATTTTTGACTGTTAAAAATGATCAGAATTAACAAAATATGATGTTAAAGATCTAAAAAGTATCAGAAAAATATTGTTGAGTGTTAAAAATGATTAAAATCAGTAAAAAATGAAACCGGAGTTCCAAAAAAAATTAAAAAATACTCAGGTGAATGTTAAAAATGATCAAAAACAATTCTCGAATATTAAAAATAATAAGAAAAGCCAATCAAGACTTAAAAAATAACATAAATTGAATATGTAAGTCAAAAATTAACAAAGAGTGATTCTAGGAATTCAAACATAATCATAAAATATTGCCCGAATGTTAAGTATGATCAGAATTGACAAAAAATGATTCTAGAGTTCTAAAAAAAATCGGACAATAATTCTTGACTATTAAAAATGATCAGAATTAACAAAATATGATCCTAAAGGTCTGAAAAATATCAGAAAATATGGTTGAGTGATAAAAATGATTAAAATCAGCAAAAGATGAAACCGGAGTTCCAAAAATAATCAAAAAATAATTCTTAAGTAAATGATTATTAAAAATATTATAAAACTCACGTGAATTTTAAAAATGTTTAAAAAGAATTCTCAAGTGTTGAAAATAACAGCATAAATTGAATACGTAAATCAAAAAAAAATGGTCATAAAATATCGCTTGAATCTTAAGTATGATCAGAATTGACAAAAAATTATTCTAGAGTTCCAAAAAAAAAATCAGACAATAATTTTTGACTATTAAAAATGATCAGAAGTAACAAAATATGATATTGAAGGTCTAAAAAGTATCAGAAAAATATTGTTAAATGTTAAAAATGATTAAAAATAATTCTCGAGTCTTGAAAATAATAAGATAAGCCATTCAAGACTTAAAAAATAGCATAAATTCAATATGTAAATCAAAAATTAACAAAAAATGATCCTAGGAATACAAAAATGATCATAAAATATTGCCTTAAAGTTAAGTATGATCAGAATTGACAAAAAATTATTCTAGAGTTCTAAAAAAAATCAGACAATAATTTTTGACTATTAAAAATAATCAGAATTAACAAAATATGATCTTGAAGGTCTAAAAAGAATCAGAAAAATATTGTTAAATGTTAAAAATGATTAAAAATAATTCTCGAGTCTTGAAAATAATAAGATAAGCCATTCAAGACTTAAAAAATAGCATAAATTCAATATGTAAATCAAAAATTAACAAAAAATGATCCTAGGAATACAAAAATGATCATAAAATATTGCCTGAAAGTTAAGTATGATCAGAATTGACAAAAAATTATTCTAGAGTTCCAAAAACAATCGGACAATAACTTTTGACTGTTAAAAATGATCAGAATTAACAAAAATATGATCCTAAAGGTCTAAAAAGTATCAGAAAAATATTGTTGAGTGTTAAAAATTATTAAAATTAACAAAAAATGAAAGCGGAGTTCCAAAAAAAATCAAAAAATAATTTTAAGTAAATTATTAGAAAATATAATTGGTCTTTAAAAATACTATAAAACTCACGTTGATTGTTAAAAATGATCAAAAATAATTCCCGAATCTTAAAACTAATAAGAAGAGCCATTCAAGACTTAAAAAATAGCGTTAATTAAATATGTCTTTTAAAAATTAACAAAAAATAATCCTAGGAATTCAAAAATGATCATAAAATATTGCTTGAATGTTAAGTTTGATCAGAATTGACAAAAAATGATTCCAAAAAACCAGACAACAATTATTGGCTTTTAAAAATGATCAGAATTAACAGAACATGATCATAAAGATCCAAAGAGTTCAAAAAAAAAAATAAAAAAATACTCACGTGAATCTTAAAAATGATCAAAAATAATTCTGGAGTCTTGAAAATAATAAGAAAAGCCATTCAAGACTTAAAAAATAGCATACAATTGAATATGTCTTTCAAAAATTAAAAAAAAATAATTCAAGGAATATAAAAATGATCATAAAATATTGCCTGAATGTTAAGTATGATCAGAATTGACAAAAAATGATTCTAGAGTTCAAACAAAAACCAGACAATAATTTTTGACTATTAAAAATGATCAAAAGTAACAAAATATGATCCTAAAGGTCTAAAAAGTGTCAGAAAAATATTGTTGAGTGTTAAAAATGATTAAAATCAGCAAAAAATGAAACCGGAGTTCCAAAAAAATAAACAAATACTCACGTGAATGTTAAAAATAATCAAAAATAATTATCAAGTCTTGAAAATCATTGAAAAAGCCATTCAACACTTAAAAATAGCATAAATTAAATACGTAAATCAAAAATTAACAAAAAATGATTCCAGGAATTCAAAAATGATCATAAAATATTGCCTGAAAGTTAAGTATGATTAGAATTGACAAAAAATTATTCTAGAGTTCTAAAAAAAATCAGACAATAATTTTTGACTATTAAAAATAATCAGAATTAAAAAAATATGATCTTAAAGTTCTAAAAAGTATCAGAAAAATATTGCTGAGTAATAAACATTATTAAAATCAGCAGAAAATGAAATCTGAGTTCCAAAAATAATCAAAAAATATTTTTTAAGTAAATGATTAGAAAATGTACTTGGTCTGGTCGATGCTAAAAAAAATAAAAAAATTATGTACCATATAAATATAATTTAACAAAAATTATGGAATGGCAACTAGTTTCGGTTTACAAGCCATCTTCAGGCCAATAATATGGTTGAAATACGGTTTTCAACCGTATCATGACCTGAAGATGGCTTGTAAGCCGAAACTAGTTCCCGTTCCCTAATTTTTGTTTAATTATATTTATATGGAATATGACTTAGAGTTTTATTTCATTTACTTAGTATATATGTTCTTTATGTCGAATCCGACAAATGTATTATTTATTATTAACCCCGATTTCTTGTTTTTTTTTAATTATTAAAATAGAAATTTTGTATAACATGAATATCTTTTTAGTCCCTGACTAATACGATAAAAATTTGTTGTTTGATTCTTTATTTGCATTGTCAAACAAGAGGCCGAAAATTCAATTATTGTCAATACAAAAGATGCTAAAAATATTTTATCAAATAATATTTCAATGTTTATAATTTGATAAGCACTCCCGATTTCTGCAATATTAAATAAACATTTTAGTACATTTTCTATACCTTCATCTTTATCAGGTGATTAATATTAGGTAGTGCGGCGGGAAAACGTGGTTATTGTGTTTAGGTTATGTTAGTTTATTTATACAAACATTGAAGATCTTCTATAGGCTGATGGTAAGATAATGATAATATGTACTTAGAGCTTAAGAAATAATAATTATTTTTTAAGAAATAAAACAGTTCATTATAAATAAATGAAAGAAATATATCAATAATAATAAACTGCGATAAACGACAATAAACGATGATAAACGACAATAAACGACAATAAACGACAATAGAGGACAGTAAGCGACAATAAACGACAGTAAACGACAATAAACGATAATAAACGACGATAAACGACAATAAAAGACGATAAATGACAATATTGCAAAATATCATAAGGAAAGTTTGCTTTTTAAAAGTTGATGTAATAAACTTTAAATATAAAGTTGATTTTTTTTTTTTTTGTCCGGGGCCGTTCTTTACAACCGGATTCACTGCAGCCTCGTGGGCTTATTGCGTTCTCTCCCGTCTTTTGTCTACTGCACCCAGTCCATCAACCTTGTTCCCTGTACTAGTTTGTACAGGTTCTTTAATGGCTGTTTGTAGTAGTCTTCTGGATCCATTTTTGGTTTTCCATAAATTCTTTGCCTTCTGTGA
This sequence comes from Neocrepidodera transversa, assembly GCA_963243735.1. Taxonomy (NCBI): domain Eukaryota; kingdom Metazoa; phylum Arthropoda; class Insecta; order Coleoptera; family Chrysomelidae; genus Neocrepidodera; species Neocrepidodera transversa. Next base: position 10,275,624 of record OY725342.1, on the reverse strand, counting down.
TCCAGCGCCTCACAGTTGCATAGTATGTGGAGTGCATTCTCGGTCCCTTTATTGCATTCTCTGCATTTAAGGTCGCCGTTATATAGCCCCATTTTGTTTAGATGCTCTCTGGTGGGAAGGTGTCCCGTGAGGAGCCCTGTGGTAATTCGTAGTTGATTCCTACTCATTGAAAGCAGTTCTTCAGTTACGTTCTTTGTCGGTTCTTTTATAAATTTTTTTCCGTGTAGAAGTCCGGATACATTGTCCCAGTATAATTTGTGTTTTCGCTTGATCCAGTCTTTTATATGGTTCCTAAACGTACGTTTTGGTACTCCCATCGCTGGTTCTGGACCAATTAATGGGGTGGACGACCCGCTTCTTGCGAGCTCGTCAGCCTTTTCGTTTCCAGCGATACCTTTGTGACCTGGTACCCACGATAAAGTTACTTTATTGTGGGTCGCCAGTTCCCTAAGTTCTTCGCCACATTCCCATACCAGTCTAGATGCCACCTTTGGGCTTCTTATGACCTTAAGGGCTGCTTGACTGTCTGAGTAGATTATGATTCTTTTACCCTCATGGGCTCTCATAATACTATGTCTCGCACATTCGAGTATTGCATAGACCTCTGCCTGGAATACAGAGGTATGTTTTCCAAGAGAGAAACTCTCTTGGTACTTATTCTGTTCGCAGTATATACCAGCTCCAGTTCCCCCTTCGGTTTTTGACCCGTCTGTGTACCAGGTAATTCCGTTAGGGTTTGTCCTGAAATCTGTGCTTGTATTCAACTCATTCCGATTCTTAATTATTATTCTCAGATCTTTGTTGAAGCTATATTTAGCAGTCATGTAGTCTGACCTCATGCCAAGCATGTTGCCTCTCACATGATCTAGCTTGGTGTGTCCCAGTCTATGATTTCTTTCATAGAATGGTAAGTCCTCTAGCCGTCTTAGAGCCATTCTAGCCTCCCCCATTATAACGTATTGCAATGGTGGGAGGTCAAGAAGAGTTTCCAAAGCAGCTGTGGGTGTTGTTTTTATGTTCCCCGCTATTCCCAAGCAGGCAAGTTTTTGTATCTTGCCCAATTTGGAGACAACGGTCCGTTGTTTTATCTTTGGCCACCAGACCAGAGATGCATATGTTACCATGGGCAGCACTACCATATTGTACAACCAATGTACCATTTTTGGATTGAGCCCCCATGTTTTTCCATACGTGCATCTAGCTATCATTAGAAAAAAACTTACTGAATTTCGATTATATCCATCTTTACTTGCAATCGAAAGCAATATGTACAGCTCAATGGTTTTAAGTCTGTCGAATATACTGCTTCTTCTGGTGTTCCACAAGCGTCGACTCTGGGGCCGCTGCATTTTATTATCTTCATTAATGATATTGCTGAAGTTATAGATGTATATTTCCTTTTATGATCTAAAACTGTACTGCCTCGTGAAGAATATGGGTAATTGCGAAAACCTCTCAAAAAATTTAAATCGTGTTGTTGAATGGATTGTATGTAAGATGCGCCATGTGCCCCGGCTGGTCCGAAAAGAACATGTAAAATGCGCCACCTATTTTGAATTTGAGGATTAAGAGATTACAGAAGATTATCATAAAAATAATTACCGTACTTGATTTATTTTACATTTCTACAAAAATAAAACAATTGTTAATTTACCTTTTATTTTTATTTCAAAAATGTTGATGCATTATTATTATGCAAATATAAACTCTAATGTTAAATTTTTACAAATTTGAAGGGATAAATTTAAGTAATTAATAATAGAAAATCTTGAAATGTTTTTGGCGTCGTATTCTTTAGTCTTAGTTTATGAATAAACTCTATTTTTTGTTTAATTTTTTTCCTTAATTTTAAATGTTTCATTATTGCAATTTGATGCACATTTAACATATTCGGATGTTATTTGTAGAATTAATATGGAACTAAACTGTAATTTTTTACGATTTTTTTGTGATTTCTTTGTTTTTGCATTTTATTTCAATTTTTTTGAATTTTTTCATTTTTTTATGGTTACAGTTGTTTTTGGTTGGTCTTTGGTTTTTGCGATGTTTTTCCATTTTTCCTGATTTTATTATTCTATTCTATTTTTTTCTCATTTTTTTGATTTTTTTTTCTATTTTGTTCAGATTTTTTTCGATTTTTTCTAATTTTTACTCATTTTTTTCTCATTTTTCTGTTCTTTTTTCTATTTGTTTTATTTTCTAATTTTTTCTCATTTTCTTAGCCCTTTGATTTTTTGTGATAGTTTTCGATTTCTTGCGTTTTTCCGTATTACATTTTCTATTTTATAATTTCTCTCTTAAATTTTCACATTTTTTTTTCGAAGTCGAGTATAAAAAATTTTGTAATTCGATTAAGAAAATACGAATTAATTTTAAATTCGAGAGTGGAAAAACGCATCGTAGATTTTTTTAACAATTTAACTGAAGTTGTTGTTATTTTCCAAATTAGAAAGTGGAAAAATGCATTAGTGTCTTCAAATTCGTAGGTAAAAAATGAATTTTTGGTTGGTTTTAAAATTTGTGTATGGAAAAATTCACACTTGCTTTGGATTTCAAATTTTCATGTTGAAAAATGGTTTGTTGCTTTGTTTTTCAATTTCTTGTGTGGAAAAATGCATTGTGGTTTATTTTACTAATTCGAGTGGGGAAAAATACAGTGTTGGTTTGTTTTTAAATTTGTGTATTTTTTCCTATTTTGCCTGCTTTTTCTTTGTTTTTCCAATTTTTGACCATTTTCCTTATTATCTATTTTTCCCAATTTTTCCAAATTTATTCCGGTTTTTTCTATTTTTTCCTATTTTTTTATATTTCCCCGTATTTTCCTAGTTTTCTCTATTTTTCATTAATTTTAATATTTTTCCTATTTCTACTATTTTTCCTGTTGATCATTATTTTTTCCTGTTTTTCCTATTTGTCCGTATTTGTCAATATTATTTTCAATTTTTTCCCATTTTCACTTTTTCTCATTATTTTTACTAATTTTTTAAATTTTCGTCCTATTTTATACTATTTTTCTATTTTTCTCTAATTTCCAATATTTTTCCTTTTTTTCACTATTTTCCCATATATTCTACAAATTTTGTCGATTTTCTCAATTTTCTCTAATTTCTCTATTTTCTCTATCTTGTTCAATTTTTCATTATTTCTCCCTTCTTCCCCATTTTTCTATTTTTACTATTTCTGTTTTTCCTGTTTTCCATTATTTTTTCCTATTTCCTTGTTTTTCCCTATTTGTCCCTATTTGTACTTTTTTTTTCCTATTGTGTCCCATTTTTACCTATTTTTAACTATTTTTCCCATTTTTCTCCATTTCCCCATTTTTCCTATTTTCTTAATTTTTTCTTATTTCTTCATCTTTTCTTTGTTTTTCATTATTTTTTCCTGTTTTTTCCTATTCGTCCGTATTTGTTGTTATTATTCTCTATTTTTTCCTAGTTTCCTTTTTTCCCTATTTTTCCCTGTTCCTCCGGTCCATACCATGTGTAAAATGACAAATTCTGTTAGCAATGATTTGAATATATTTTACTAGCTGTCGGACATAAAAAATATAATAGAAAAATAAAAAAATAAATAAATAAATAAATAAATAAATAGTATCAGTAACAAAGCTCAAATTTTAACATTTATGTCTGAAAAAAATATAAATTTTCCTGCCAGTGATCGTAAGAAAGATCCAATAAACAAACAGATCTTTGGAAAAACTATATCGAATATATTATTACCCTCTGTATAACCCATTATAATTCAATCAAATAATGTCATGAATATTTATAAACATATATTGGAATTAAACATTTTTTTTATTTTGTTTTTGTCTTATTTATAAAAATAATAAATTAATAAAATGAGGTATCTCGGCCTGCAGATCTAACAAAATTATCGGTAAAGATCCCGAACGAGTTTTTATGTTTTACCATTGATAATGGTTAAAATTTAATATTAAATTAGCTAACTCGATGTATCTTCGTACAAATATCTAAAATCCAAAATTTTTTACCTAAACATCGAATATAGGTAGTGGTAGGAGGAGGTACAGCGGAACAATTTAATGTTTAATCAATCGTCGCGCAAATTTTTAAAACAATGAACTGATCGATTGTTTCTTAAAAATTGAGTTAGAGCATGTATGTTTTGTTTTTATTTTTAGTAATTTATCTCTATGAGTGATGTGAACATGCGTTTGGTGGTTGTGTATTATTTAATTTTTCATATATTTCTACAGTCGTTTTTGTATTATCAAGGTTAGTATTTTCTATGCAAAATTTACGGTAGTTTCCTGTTATTTTCAATAATAATACCACTAGAGTTTCAATTATTACTGGATTTTTTTTAATAATCGTGTTCGATAAAAAAATTTCTTTTTTTAATTGAAGCTAGAGTGGTATTCGGTAAGAAAATTTCACAGCGAAATATCATTACCAAAATATTAGAATGATGACGGTTTTTTATGGTAAATGTAACCGTAAAAAAATTTCCATTGTATTTCCATGTTCCTTACCCCAAGGAGGAGAAAATGTCCGGAAATTTTTTTAGTTGCTGGTATCGATACAAAATACAGACTTTTAATTGGTCGAAAATGTTAGATGTGAAATTTCCACAGATGAAATTAAATTTTATTTTTTTTACAGAGTTCTCTTGGCGTACGGGAAGAGTATTTTCCAATCGACATGAGTATTCGGTAAGTTTATTTTAATTTGTAAAATTGTAAAATGTATTAAGTGATATAAAAAATGTGTGGGTCAAGTTAGTCCCTCATTTTTCCAATTTTCATATTTTGAAAATTTTGTACCAAATTTTTCCAGAAAATTAATCCTTAAACTTAAATGCAGAAAAAATGCATTTTAGGAAGAATTCGCAAAACTAAAAAAAATGTATATGCAGGACGCAGAAAGTACAGGGTGTACCAAATAAGAGTGGCCGATTTTAAATGTAAATGCACGTTATTATAATGGGGACGTGTGATGCTGTAGCTACAGCAAATTCATTTGCAGTATATGAAAATATACTTAAAATTATTCACAAAAATAAGCTTGGTTACTCCCTGTCTCTTTCCACAATATAATTTTTATCGCATTTAATTTTTTTTATATTAGTTACCATTATTTTATAGATAAAGTTTTTTTTATATCTTCTCGTTTTTTGTCATTTTTTTGATTTTTTGTTTTTTTTTTGTTTTTTTAAAATTTTTCTAATTTTTCCTCATATTTTCTTATTGATCTGTTTTTTCTTTTGTATTCTAATTTTTTCTAATTCCTCTGACTTTTTGTGATTATTTGCGATTTTTCTGACATTTTCTTCGAATTTTGTTGCGATTTTTTAATTCATTCGATTTTTAATTTCTTTTTTTTTTTTTTCGTTACAATTTTTTCTGGTTTTTTTCGTTGTTCTTTGTGTTTTTTTCGTTGTTTACGTTTTTTTACATCGTTTTTTTGCGATTTTTAGAGCGCTTGGTCTTTCCGTATTTTACAATTTTATTTTTCATTTTTTCTAATATTTTTGTTTAAATTTGTTTTCTGTTTTTCTTATTACTCAGACTTTTTTCTGATTTTTTGGGTTGTTAATATTTTTTATCGTGTTTTTCACATTTTTCTGTTTTTTCCCGTTTTTTTTTCGATTTTCTCTCATCTTTCCTCATTTTTTGATCATTGTTTTTTTTCTAATTTTTTCTTATTCCTTTAATTTTTGCGATAATTTGCGATTTAATTTGCGATTTTCTTCTCTTTTTTTCTATTTCTTCGTTTTTTTCTAATTTTTTCTCATTCTTTTGTTTGTTTTCTCATTTTTTTTCTTATTGCTCTGTTTATTTGTGATTTTTTTGCCGTTTTCTTCAATTTTGTTGCGATTTTTTTCATTTTTTTTTATCGTTACAATTTTTCCGGTTTTTTGGTTGTTTTTTTTCTACGTTTTTTTTTTGTTTTTTTACGTCGTTTTTTTGCCATTTTTGGCGCTTGATCTTTCCATTTTATAATTATATTTTTCAGTTTTGCCAATATTTTTGTTTAAATTTGTTTTCTGTTTTTCTTATTCCTTTTATTTTTTGCGATTATTTGCGATTTTTTTGAGGCTTTTTCGCAATTTATTTCAATTCTTTCGAATTTTTTATTTTTTTTTAATGTTTTTTTACTGTTACAATTGTTTCCGGTTTTTTGTTGTTTTTTTTGATATATTTTGTGTTTTCTTTTGCGATATTTTTCGATTTCTTACGTTTTTCTGCGTCGTTTTTGTTGTTGCGATTTTTAGCGTTTTATTTTTTCGTTTTAATCCAAATTTTCTGATTTTTCTTAAATTTTTTTCCAATGTTTTTTATTTTTTTTCTCCAAAATTAATGTTTATTAGATTTCGCTTTTTTAACTTCTTTAAAAATACTGACTGGTAACCATTTTCATTAACACAGTAAAGTGCCTTTTTCTTCATTTTTTTTTCAAAGTTCGAGATGTAAAAATTAGATGGTTTATTTTATTTTCCGATGTACGATATAAACAAGTAAATCCGATGTACTGCTAGTCACGGCGAAAATAAAAACGATACAATATTCTTCTTTCCTCATGTTTACATCTGGCCTCTATTTAATATGGAATTCAGTTCGTATATACTGCCATCTCTGAACAGTATTATCAATTAATGTAGATATTTTTAATTTTTTTTTTAAATAAAATATAGGTTTAAAAAGTTTATAAATATTTTTTCTAGGCATATGTGGTAACAGACTTTTTAGTGCTAATTTAAAAATTTTACATAAAACGTCCCCATTGGTCTAAAGAATTCCGGATTTTCACTAATTGTTTTCGTTTACCCAAAAGTTTTTTATGAATTTTATACATATTTTATTCCGTCAATACAAGGTGGTCAAATTTTGGTCAAAATAAATGGAAAAAATATGTTTTATTTTAAACGGAACATCCTGTATATTTTTTTATGGCATTTAAAACGAGCGATTCATCTATTACAAAAATGTGAGTTTGATATCTTTTGTTTTCCTATCAACAAAGATATTCTATATTTCAAGAAACACTGCATTTGTCCTTATGGATAAAGGACATCAATTAAAAATTAACAAATTTGACAAAAAAATTTTTCAGCAACAAAATAACTAAAAAATAACATTATAGAAAACATTCTTTATTACTATTAATTGCATTATTAGTTTGTCAATTTTTTACTGTTAGTTTTTCCACAAGGAAAAATGCTGTGTTTCTTGAAATTTCGAATATCTTTGTTGTTAGAAAAGCAAAAAATATCAAACATTTTTTAAAAGAAGATGAATCGCTCTTTTAAATGTCATCAAAATATACAGGATGTTCCTTTTAAAATAATACATATTTTTTTCCATTTCTTTTGACCAAAATTAATAGATAAAATGTAAACAAACTTCATAAAAAAAACTTTTAGTTAAACAAAAACAATTAGTGGAAACCCGAATTGTTTAGGGATGAAAAAGCTGTGCATTTACATTTAAAATCGATCAGTCTTATTTGAGACACTCTGTATAGGTTTAATCAAAAAACAAAACAGAAATAGGTTGTCGCCAGTAATTATCGAGAAAAAAAAATCGTAAATTTTTCAAGCGGTTTTTAACTTACCAGTGTGAGTGTGATTTTAGAAAGTCAACAAGTGCTTTTTGGGTCAAACTTTTTCTGCGCCTCAGAAAAATATGATCGATGTGTCATTCGATTCGGAATAGATTGTAGATGATTTTGAAAAAATTCAAGACCCGCTTGCAAAAATTGCAAAAGTTATAAACAATTAACTGAAAAAAATAGGGTTTGATTTATTATTAGAACTAAATTTAAGTTGTTTATTTTTTGTGATTGTTTGAATTTGTCTTGAATTTCTTTTATATTTTTTGGTTTCTTATGTTTTGGTATTTTTTTGGGGTTTTTCCTGAGTTTTCAGAAATTTTTGTTTTTTTGGCATTTTTTGGATTTGTTTTAGATATTTTAGAATTTTTAGGATTTACGCCAATTTTTCTGATTTTCTGATTTTTTTTTTAATTTCATTTTTCTGGATTTTTTTGGATTTTTTTTGGTTTCTTTTTGTAATTTTTTTGGATTTTTTAGTTTTTTGTTTTTTTCGGATTTCTTGCGTTTTTTGGGATTGTTTTGGATTTTTTTGGGTTATTTTAGATTTTTGGCATTTTTCCAATTTTTCGAATTTTTCGGATTTTTTTGTTTTAATTTCTTTTATATTTTTTTGGGGTTTTTCCTTATTTTTCAGAAATTTTTGTATTTTTTGGACTTTTTGTATATCTTTTTCAAATTTTCTTTTTGGTTGAATTTTTTTTATATTTATTTTGGTTCCTTGTGATGTTTTGGTATTTTTTTGGTGTTTTTCCTGATTTTTCATAAATTTTTGTTTTTTTCTCATTTTTTGAATTTTTTTTTTAGATATTTTATAATTTTTATAATTTATGGCAATTTTTCTGATATTCTGTTTTTTTTTTAATTTCATTTTTAGTTTTTTTTGTATTGATTTTTTGTTTTTTCGAATTGTTCAGGTTTTTTGTGATTGTTTGAATTTATTTTATATTTTTTTGGTTTCTTGAGATGTTTTCTTATTTTCTGGGATTTTTCCTGATTTTTCAGAAATTTTTCTGTTTTTTTAATTTTTTGTATTTTTTTTTTTTTTGATATTTTAGAATTTTTACGATTTCTGTCAATTTTTCTGACTTTCTGATTTTTTTTCCAAAAAATTTCATTTTTCGATTTTTTTTTTGATTCTCCGCGATTATATTTTTTTTTGGGATTTTTTGGATAATTTTTGGTTTTTTTTTAATTTTTGTGGTTTTTGGGATTTCTTGCTCTTTTTGGGATTGTTTTGGATTTTTTTTTGGGCTGTTTTAGATTTTTTTTCGATTTTTGCCATTTTTGCCAATTTTTCGAATTTTTTTGATTTAATTTCTTTTATATTTTTTGGCTTTCTGTAGATGTTTTGATTTTTCTGTGGTTTTTCCGGATTTTTCAGAAATTTTTGTATTTTTGGGATGTTTGTATTTCTTTTTAGATATTTTAGAATTTTTTTCGATTTCAGCCAATTTTTCTGATTGTTTTGGACTTTTTTGAGATATTGTAGATTTTTTTCGATTCCTGCCTTTTTTCCAATTTTTCGGATTTTTTTTGTTTCAATTTCATTTATATTTTTTGGTTCCTTGAGATGTTTTGGTATTTTTTGGAGTGTTTCCTGATTTTTCAGAAATTTTTGTTTTTTGGCATCTTTTGTATTTTTTTTTAGATATTTTAGAATGTTTAAGATTTACGCCAACTTTTTCTGATTTTTTTTTTTAAAAATTTCATTATTCGTTTTTTTTTGAATTCTCGCTATGTATTAACTTTTTTGGGAATTTTTGAATTTTTTTTTGGTTTATTTTTAGTTTTTGGTTTTTTTACATTTTGCTTTTTGGGATTGTTTAAGACTTTTTTTTAATATTTTAGATTTTTGCCATTTTTCCAATTTTTCGAATTTTTCGGATTTTTTTGTTTGAATTTCTTGTATATTTCTTTGGATTCCTTGAGATGTTTTGGTATTTTTTGGGGTTTTTCCTGATTTTTCAAAAATTTTTGTTTTTTTATTCGTTTTTTGTATTTATTTTGAGACATTTTAGAATTTTTTTCGATTTCTGCCAATTTTTCTGATTTTCTGATTTTTTCCAAAAATTTAATTGTTCGATTTTTTTCGGATTCTTCGCGATTGTATTGATCTTTTTTGGATTTTTTTTGGTTTTCTTGATAATTTTTTTAGATTTTGGAGGTTTTTGAATTTTTTACTATTTTTCTGGATTTTACTAGATTTTATTTGGATTCTACTAGAATTTACTGGATTTTACTGGATTTTATTGGATTTTACTGTATTTTACTGGATGTTACTGGATTTTACTGGAATTTACTGGAATTTACTGGAATTTACTGGAATTTACTGGAATTTACTGGAATTTACTTGAATTTACTGGATTTTACTGGATTTCACTTAATTTTACGGGAATTTAATGGATTTTACTGTAGTTTTTAGGATTTTTGTGGATGTTTCTTGATTCTTTTGGATTTTTCTGAATTTTTTTGGATTTTCTTGATTCTTCTGGATATCCGAAGATAGGTAATTATAGCTGAGCGAAATCAATAGATTTTTTAATTCAATCACAGTTATGTTTACTACTTCAAAACTGGTTTAAAATTTAAAATATAATATATAGGATTAAAAATAATATAAAACGTTCAACTATAAGGCTAATATATTGTATTACTCACACGGATATCCCGGTTTATAAATAATTTCTCTTTTTGCATAATACGACAGATCTTATAAAATTATGCCACTGTTTATGGAATTTCTGTCATCTGTGGAAAATTGCATAATACGACAATTAACATATCTGTTATCTGTGCAATAGTTTTCAACACAAAATCATTTTTATGCTAATTGCTAGATAATTAAAGTATTATAGCGGACTAAGAAACCAATAATCTTTCTCGTTAAAGCTGCCTTAACGATTTCAGTATTTTATGTTGTTTTTATGTAGGAAAGTAGTGACTTCAGGATAATCAGGTATTACATTATTTCTAGTTGTTTTTTATTTATATTAATTTTGTGTTAACAATAAATCATTATAGATTCGGAATTACCCGTTATTTAGTTATAATTATCTATTTCTTGAATATTTTATTTTGTTTCAATAAATCATTTTTTATGGTTTTTAATTTATTTTGAATTTTATTTATTTCTTAAGTATTTTTTCTTGTTATTTACTAAATTTCTCTTCTAGTTGTTCAATACTCAATTTTTCAGCCATTTGTTTAAATCAAATAATAGATTTCGCATATGAATTAATTACTGCTTTTTCTTCATATCTTTATTCTTTTACGTCCTTTTCTATTGATAAGTTTTCTCCATTTTTTTCTTTATTTCTTCATTTTCTCCTTCCATAATTTCTGCTGTGTCATCATTATCACTTTCACCCCACTTTGGTCCATTCTTCAGTTTTTTCAACTCTTTGTATCCATTTTATTTTAGAAATAATTTTTTTTTGTTTTTTGTTATATAACCTATAATTGTACATATATATTTTTAAAACCTTTTTACAGCTTCTTTATGTTCTCAAATGTTCTCGTTATTTTGTAACATTATTTAATTTTATTAATTGTGAATAAAATAAAAGCTTGCTCTTATTTCACATTTATGATTTTAAAGTTTAAATTATTTTTTTTTTCCATAAATATTATTTATTATTATTATTAAATATGAAGGTTGTTGGGCGGTAATTAAAATAAACTATAAAATTATTAAAAATATTTCAAAAGTTTTAAACATTTCAAAATATTAAAACATTCAAAAAAAAATCGGCTGTGTCACCCCAGGACTTTCCCGGCTCGACCGTAGAGAATATGTTATTTATTATTATTATTTTAATTATAAAATGCTAAGCATTACATTGATTTATGGAACACATTAAAAATAGCGAGCTGATGGTGAATTAATATTTCAATGTTGGTAATGACATAATCTGCGCATGCGCACGTTTTATATCATACTGCTATAATTAGGATCTCCTAAAATCATGTGTGAAAACTATTGGGAATTCGGGAAAAATTTTCATACAATAGTTGTAGGGAATTTTAAATGTGTATTTTTCTCGCCATCTAGCGGCGAAACTATGAGGAATTCGATAAAAGTTAAACATAAAAGTTAAACAAAATTTGATGCTTTACAACTTTGCACAAGAAAATTTTGCACTAAATACATTGTTTGTCCTCAAAATCAAGAAAAACTAGAGAAAACATACATGCACATTTTTACGCGCCCTCTAGTGGCGCAACTATTAGAGATTTTAGAAAAAGTTTGAGACAAAAGTTATACATAATTTTATGCTCTAAAACTTTGTACTACAAAATTTTACACTAAAGTATATTATTTGTCCTCAAAATCAAGAAAAACTAGAGAAAACATACATGCACATTTTTACGCGCCCTCTAGTGGCGCAACTATTGGAGATTTTAGAAAAAGTTTGAGACAAAAGTTATACATAATTTTATGCTCTAAAACTTTGTACTACAACATTTTGCACTAAAATGTATTGTTTGTCCTCAAAATCAAGAAAAACTATAGAAAACATGCATGCACATTTTTTACGCGCCATCTAGTGGCGCAACTATTGTAAATTTTGGAAAAGGCTTAAGACAAAAGTTAGGTAATTTTATGCTCTAAAACTTTGTACTACAACATTTTGCACTAAAATGTATTGTTTGTCCTTAAAATTTAAAGAAAGCAAAAAATTGTTACATGTATATTTAACCAATGTCGGTCTTGAGGACCCTCCACTGTACCAATTTAAACCAAAAACTAATGGTCGCATTCTAGACACACACCGACCCTGCATACCAAATTTTAGTTTGATTGGTCAAACGGTTCGGCAGTTATCGTGGAAGATTACACACAGACACACAGACACACAGACAGACCATGCGCTGACAATGGTTTCAATCTTCTTGGGGGACCTCAAAATGGATATATATATATTTCTTAATATTAAACTTGTTGAATAGTTCCATGTTATTGCGGCTTATTAAAAATGAATAAACAATGTTATTATTAAACAAATGGGGTCCAAATAAATCAGTTTATTTGCCCAAAAATAACTCTTCTCTCGGTGTAGGGACTTTCCACCAAACTTACTTACACAAAAGAGGTGTAAATGAAGGGTTAAATTTACAATTTAAATTAATTTGATTGCTGAAAGAATTACCAGATTCCAGGTTTATCTCACAAATGATATTCCAGATCATCCGGAAGATCTATAGATCTAATCATCCTTAGTAATTAGGTTGCCAAAGGGCATTTTTTTATATAAATTAACGAACCTCCTTCTTCACTGTAATCTGGAGTGAAATTCAAATATTGGATCAAAATCTAAATTTATGACTTATCATTTTTTTTTAATCCATACTCTTATTATTAGTATACAAAATGATAATATCACAGTATCAAGAAAAACCAAAATAATAAAATCTCTTTTTTTTGTGTCCCCTCCTGTATCCGTACCGAAAGAGAAAGAGAATGAATCGTATCTGTCACAGTTTATTTTAGTTTACCTAATTGTGTAAAGGAAGCTCGGTGGCTCGGCTGACGGCACCGTGTGGGGTCGTTGAAATCGAAGAGAATACATATGTGTGTAAGGTTAATGAGAGGGCCGACCGGAGACTCGATGGGATGGCCTGAGAACCTCATTATGGGCCCATGTTTCGATGTTACACCGACAGATTTAGATGCGCACAGAAAACAACGACACCAGGAGCCTTTTTAGAATTAATTGTTGAAATGTCGCTTATGAAAAGAAGTTGTGTATAGATTATTTTTACGATGATTCCATATTTGGTATTCATGAAATTTATTTCAATTTTTTTATAATATTATTTTTGTTATCTGTCTAGGCTGGTATTTAAAATGTATTTGTAATCTAATACCAATTTTTAAACAAAATATTTCATATCTTGGGACCAGAGCTTTTGTGGTTTGTAAGACAGTCGTCGGTGTATTTACATATTGCCCGAGGTAAAAAATTAAATGTGGACACTAAAACTATCAGATTTAATCAATTTGACATCACAATCAATTATAGAAAGTTCCAGACAAATTAATTTTATAGTAATTAGAACATAAAAAAAGTCTTATCAGCTTTTTTTATTATTTTTAAAAAAGGCGGAGATCTGATGTTTTCGACATTTCAACCCCCTCCAATTCTCACCCCCTTCAAGGTAGAATACTTATTTGCAATACGCAACGAATTACTGCCCCAAAGAATTTTTGTACCAAATTTGGTGTCGATTGGACGAAAATTGAGAACCTCTATCGTGTCGGAACGGAATGTTTACACATATATTATTCTCCAGGTCATAAACGGCGTAGCGCCCCTATTCCCGGGTCTGGGTCCCGTCAGTGAATCGATTACAATAGGCAGATTCCTTATATAGAAATCTACCTAAAAGTGCAGTAATTTTTTCCATTTACTTAAAATAAAAAAAATTATTCCGGTGTCGGCCTTAAATAACCATAAAAATAAACAGAGTGTATTAGCACACATCATCGTAAACTTATGTGAAAATCTTAACATAAATTAAAAATTAATTTTAACAAACGATGATCAGGGACCAACTGTAAAAAAACCGAAAGAAAAAGAAGATGCAGCAACCCGAATAGAAACGTAGAGGGGAGCATATAACAGAATCTGGTATCAAGATGGCTATACCCAAGTGGGCAGGGAAAGAAATGGAGGAAAATGTGATTCCAATTTTATTCGGCCCTTCCATGGAAAAAAGCAATGCAGTAAGCCCCAGGATGTCTTAAAGACCCTACATAAGCAGTTGCTGCATCGTAAAGGGCGCGCAACCGGAAGTAGCCAAACCCGTCACAGAGGAAGATGCAGAAAGTAATAGAAACGGATTTTCTGGGCCTCAAGATCGCAAAAATGTCACTTATTGCATCACACGTAACACACTTGAAAATAAAAATAAATTGACAATTTTACCACAACATGGCGCCTGTCCCACTTGTGGTAAATACTCCAAATTTTGGTACCATCGATTGCGGGTAGCTCCTTGTAGCTAAAAATGTGATTTTCTGCATCTTACACGGGCTAAAGGGAGGAGGAAAATATGGGACGGCCAAAATTTCAAACTTTGCCAGTCGCTCGAAAATGAAGGATTTAAAATTTGGCCATTTTTGTATTCAATTGGGTTATAAATTAACAAAATCCTCAGATAAAAAGACAAATTAAAAAAAAATGAAAGATATTGAAAAGAAAACGAAGAACTCGAAAAGGAAACGAAAAAATCGAATAAAAAATGGAAAAATCAAAATCGAAAATCTAAATTTGAAACAAGTTAGAAAAATTGAAGAAATCGAAAAAAATTAGAAAACCCCAAATAAAATGAAAAAAATCCAAAAATTTGAAAAACGCGAAAAAAATTAAGAAGTAATTGTAAAAATCGAACAAAAAAAACAGAATAAATCGGAAAAAATCAAAAACAAGAACAGAAAATTGGAAAAAGTCTGAAAAAATTGAAAAAATCTAAAAAGAATTGAAAGAAATTACAAAAAAATGAAAAATTCAAAAAAATAAGAAAAAAAAACAGGAAATGGTATAGCTATGTGCTATATCAATATTTGTAATTGCAGAAGAAAACAAAAAAAAAACTGAATAAATAAAAAACCCTTAATCACTTCATTACATTGACAGAAAATATTAACTATTACGTATATTTCTTTAAGTCAAAAGATGCTTTCTAACGGATTATCATTTTTTTTCATCCAGACAATTACCAAAATAATGAAGCATTGATTTTAACTAAGTGGGCGGGAAAGTTTAAATAAAGTATTAAGGGGAGAATTTTCATTTTTTTTCAAGTACTTTACGTGCGATGCAACAAGTGACAATTTTGTGACCCTGGATATCCAGAGAACTAATTTCTATTACTTGCTGCATCTTCTTTCCTGGCGGGTTTGGCCACTTCCGGTTGCGCTATCTACAATGCAGTAACTGCCTTTATAGGGTCTGTAAGATATCATCACGTACTCCTGCTATTTTCCATAGAAGGCCAAAAAAAATTTAAATGACAAAAAGGGCAAAATTTTGATTTCTTAATTTTCTAGCGACATGCCATGTGCTGAACTTTTTCGCTACCCCTACATTCAATCCATCGCACTAAATTTGGAAATCTTCGAGGGTCGGGCGCTATGTTGTGGGGCATTTTTTTAAATTTTTTTTTCAAGTGCATCTTTTACCCTAACTAGTCTTTAAGACATCCTCACTCGTCCTGGGGCTTACTGGAAGTGCCGAAAAAAATTCAAATGACATTTTCCCCCACTTCCGTGCCACTTGGGTATAGGCATGTTGATGCCAGATTTATGCTCCCCTCTACTGTTATATTCGGGTTGCTATCTTCTTTTACTTACGAGCTTTTTGATAGTGGAATATCGGTCTATCAAACTTAGACATCATTTAAAGATGAATTTGGCATAATTAAATGTTAACGTTAAAATCAAAGCTGTCTCGAATCATGACTGTATTGAATCTGAATCTTAAATTACATTAGAAACATTTTTCCGAATTTTCCATAGTTTTGCCGCTAGAGGACGAAAAATGTACACATTTAGGCTTTCTGCCTTTTTTATTTTAATTTTGAAGACGAACAATAGGCTTTAATGTAAAATGTTGTTGTGCAATGTTTTGGAGTATAAAATTTCCCACAATTTTTATATCACACTTTTTTCGGAATTTTCAATAGTTGCGCCACTAGAGGGCGCGCAAAAAATGTTTATGTAAGTTTTCAGTAGTTTTTCAAATTTTGAGGACAAACAATTCTCTTTAGTGCAAAATTTTCTTATGCAGAGTTGTAGAGAACCAAATTTTCTTTAACTTTCATTTTTAACATTTTTCCGAATTTCCCATAGTTTTGCCGCTAGAGGACGAAAAATATACACATTTAGGCTTTTTGCCTTTTTTTTTAATTTTGAAGACAAACAATAGGCTTTAATGTAAAATGTTGTAATGCAATGTTTTGGAGTATAAAATTTCCTACAATTTTTATTTCACAGTTTTTTCGGAATTTTCAATAGTTGCGCCACTAGAAGGCGCGCAAAAAATGTTTATGTAAGTTTTCAGTAGTTTTTCAAATTTTGAGGACAAACAATTCTCTTTAGTGCAAAATTTTCTTATGCAGAGTTGTATAGAACCAAATTTTCTTTAACTTTCATTTTTAATAATTTTCCGAATTTCCCATAGTTTTGCCGCTAGAGGACGAAAAATATACACATTTAGGCTTTTTGCCTGTTTTCATTTTGAAGACAAACAATAGGCTTTAGTGCAAAATGTTCTAGTGCAAATTTGTAGAGCATAAAATTCGCTACAACTTTTGTATTAAACTTTTTCCAGAATTTCCGATAGTTTTCAATCATGATTTTAGGACATCCTAATTGTAGCAATTTGCTATATATTGTGCGCATGCGCCTGCTTATGTCAAATGAACATTGAAATATCAATTCGGTAGACGTATTCACCATTGGTTTAATATTTACAATTTGTTCCATAATTTAATGTAATGCTTAATATTTTGTAATTAAAATAATCCTATTCTCTACAGCTGACCCGGGAAAATTCTGGGGTGACACAGCCGACTTTTTCATTTGAAACAAAATAAGACTTATTACCTTTAAAGCACTCGTCAAAATCTTCTAAACAACTAGTACGATAATAAAACTTGTATCATTATTCTTAGAACAATTTGTCAAACGATAATTCTAAGCCAAGTTTTTTATCTAATTTATATTTTCATATTCAATACCTGTAACATGAAAATTAACAAATAAAAAATTTTCGTTCTCAAAAAAAAAATAAGTCTGCATGAGTGTAAAAATTTTATTTATAGATACGGGTTCCGTCCTGTCCATCCAATGCCGTATACATCTTGAACTAACGCTTTTCTTTAGTTTATTATATCGTCCAGCAATAGTCATGTATATCTTCTATGCATAATGCATGTTACAAGAAGTCATAGATACGGGTCAACTAGACCAGATACTCAAAAATAATCTAAAAGTATTTGTATATATTATAAATAACAAAAATTGTTGATGACGTTTAGCATTTTATATTTTTATTAATAAAAATGTTAAATTAATAACACTTCATATGGTTAAATTTAGATTAAAAAATCTATTATTTTCTTATTTAAAAAAAAAATAATGAAATACCCTTTATTTATTATTTCGTGTATGAAATTATTATTTAGTATATTAGTGCAATTTTTGTATTCCCTATAAGCTTCTGCGGCCCGAATTTGACACGCGAATCCCTAAGCAACCCCAGGCTGCATCTTACATAAGCATAACATCATATACATTATAGGGGTTTCAAACTGTAATTCATTTTCCACCGGACTCCAGTCAATTATTAAAAAATTGCCGTCCCTATGTGCATCGTTTTCTGCTGGAGTGCGCATTCCCGGAGCACTCGTATTTTGTGGTAAAAGAAGTATCCCGGAGTAGGACGAGCCCTTAGGGACTACTTCCGGCTTGTTTTACATCGTTTTGTTCTAACAATCTAGCGCATAACTCTCGAATTGGAAACGTATGTAAAGTTTCAGGAAGCACTCCTGTTATTGAAATTTGAAGTTGGGCTCCTCGTTCGACAGCAGATAATTCAACCATTTGATGGAGATTGGATCCTGATAGTGGTTTGATATTTGGATTTCTTTCAATATGATTTCCAATTCGTCAGTGTCGAATCAATCATCGCATATATTTTTACTCGTCTTTTATATAGCTTATAAATTTTAATATAAAAACCATTCACCATATTTTGTTTTCTATTTAGTTATCATATATAAATTCTTATTAAAAAAAATCGGCTGTGTCACCCCAGAACTTTCCCGGCTCGACCGTAGAGAATATGTTATTTATTATTATTATTTTAATTACAAAATACTAATTATTACATTAATTTATGGAACACATTAAAAATAGGGAGCCGATGGTGAATATGTCTACCGAATTGATATTTCAATGTTGATAATGACATAAGCTGCGCATGCGCACGTTTTATATCACACTGCTACAATTATGATCTAAAATCAAGTGTGAAAACTATTGGGAATTCGGGAAAAATTTTCATACACTAGTTGTAGGGAATTTTATGATTTACAACTTTGCACTGAAACATTTTGCACTAAAGAGCATAATTTACCTCAAATTTTAAAAAAATGGAAAATTTTAAATGTGTATTTTTCTCGCCATCTAGCGGCGAAACTATGAGGAATTCTATAAAAAGTTAAACATAAAAGTTAAAGAAAATTTGAAGCTTTACAACTTTGAACCAGAAAATTTTGCACCAAAAGGCTTTGTTTATCCTCAAAATCAAGAAAAACTAGAGAAAACCTACATGCACATTTTTTACGCGCCCTCTAGTGGAGCAACTATTGGAAATTCTAGAAAAAGTTTCAGACAAGAGTTGTAGAAAATTTTATGCTCTAAAACTTTGTACTACAATATTTCGCATTTTAGTGTATTATTTGTCCTCAAAATCAAGAAAAACGAGAGAAAACATACATGTACATTTTTTACGCGCCCTCTAGTGGCGCAACTATTTGAAATTCTGGAAAAGGCTTAAGCCAAAAGTTGTAGGGAATTTTATGCTCTAAAACTTTATACTACAACATTTTGCACTAAAGTGTATAGTTTGTCCTTAAAATTTAAAAAAATAATAAATTGTTACATGTGCATTTTATCAATGTCGGTCTTGAGGACCTTCTACTGTACCAATTTAAACCAAAATCTAATGGTCGCATTCTAGGCATACACCGACCCTCCGTACCAAATTTCAGCTTGATTGGTTAAACAGTTCGGCAGTTATCGTGGAAGATTACACACAGACACACAGACAGACCATGCACTGGAAATGGTTTCAATGTCCTTGGGGGACCTCAAAATAGATATTTCCATCGAAATCTAGATTTTTTTTTTGCTGGTTCACCTTACTTTCCCTTTGATGGGTCCGGGAAAGTAAAATTTGTAGCCCATTTGTTACTTGGTGTCAATTTTTTACTTTTCCGGTCCCATCAACGGGAAAGTATAGTGAACGAGAAAAAAAATTGATATATCGATAGAAATATCCATTTTGAGGTCCCCCAAGAAAATTGAAACCATTTCCAAAGTATGGTTTGTCTGTGTGTATGTGTGTCTATGTGTCTGTGTGTAATCTTCTACGATAACTGCCGAACCGTTTAACTAATCAAGCTGAAATTTGATATGAAGGGTTGATGTATCACTCAAATGCGATCGTTAGTTTTTGGTTCAAATTGGTACAGTAGAAAGTCCTCAAGACCGACATTGATTGAATAAACATGTAAGATTGTTTGCCTTTTCCAAGAAAAAACAATACACTTTAGTGCAAAATGTTGCAGTATAAAGTTTTAGAGCATACAATTTCCTGCAATTTTTGTATAAAACTTTTTCCAGAGTTTCCAATAGCTGCGCCACTAGGGGGCGCGCAAAAAATGTGCATATAGTTTTTCCAAATTTTGAGGACAAACAATGCACTTCAGTGCAACATTTTATAGTGCACTAATACTACTTTCATAATAGTTTCGCCGCTAGAGGGCGAAAATTATACACGTTTAGGCTTTTTTTCTTTTTTTTTTATTTTGAATACAAACAGTGCGCTTTGGTACAGAATGTTCTAGCGCAAAGTTGTAGAGCATAAAATTCCCTACAACTTTTGTATTGAGCTTTTTCCCGAATTCCCAATAGTTTTCACCCATGATTTTAGGATATCCTAATTTTAGCAGTGTGTTATATAATGTGCGCATGCGCACGCTAATGCCATAAATTAAGTAATGCTTAGTATTTTGTAATTAAAATAATCGTATTCTCTACATCCAAGCCGGGAAAGGTTTGGGTTGACACAGCCATTTTTTAAATTATTTTTTATCTTGTTTGGACTATTTTAGCCTTTTATCTTTTTTGCTTTTTTTACCTTTATTTTGCCTCTATTTTGGCTTTTTTTGCTTTTTTTCATTTACTTTTTTGTGTTTTTTGGATTTGTCCTTTACTTCGTCATATTCGGGTTTTTTTGTGAACTTTTCGTTGATTTTTTTACACTTTTTTCCTTTTTTTGCCCATTTTCTTTGGGTTTTTGCATTTATTAAGCCTTTTTCCTTTTTCTTTTGCTTTTTTTCCTTTTGTTACCTTTTTTCGTTTTTTGCATATTTTGTCAATTTTTGTAAATTGTATTAATATTCTTATCCTACTTTTGACTGTTGTCTATTTTCAATCTGATTATTATAGTTTTAATTTTTTCTCAAATTAAGCAATTCTTTGCCACTTTTAACATTTTTTTTGCATTTTATAAGCTTGTATTTTGTATCGTTACCATAGCAACTAATAAAATTTCCGAAATTTTTTCTCGCCCTTGGACTAAAGAAGCATGAAATTACACTGGAAATTTTTTGACGTTTATAGTAAAATGACATTTACATTTATCATTAAAAACCTTCATTGTCCTGGTATTTTTTTTAATATTTTGGTGTGAAATTTTCTTACCGAATCCCCCTGATTGAATTAATTGTGGGAAATTTGTCTCGTACATCAATTTTTAAAGAAAATTCATGTACTCAACAAATTTGATTAAGTGAAAATTTCGAAAATTTCAAAATAAAATAATTCGGAAAATTTTAAATTTAAAAAATAAATAAAAATGTCTTGGCACTAAAAAAATTTCGATAATTTCAAAATATATCGAAAAATCCAAATTTTTCAAATTTCAGATATTCTTAAAATTTTATAAGTTTCAAAAACTTAGGAAATACAAAAATGTATCTCAAACATTAAAAAAAAGGAAAAATAACTTAATGTTAAGAAATTCAAACATATCTTAAATCCATAAAAAATTTCAAAAATTTTTAAAAAATCAAAAAAAAAATGTAAAAAAATTATTATCAGAAATTTTCAAATTGAAAAAATATCCAAAAGTCCGCAAATTTTAAAATTTTCAAAAATTGTAAAATGTTTAAGAATTTTTCAAATTTATAAGAATTTGTCTATGTGAAAAATTGTCAAATATGTAAAAATATATAAAAATTTGTAAAAAAATAACAAAATATACAAATTTGTTTATTAACACGTTGAGTCCCGGTTTTACTACAGTGGCTTAAAAACTTTTTGTTTTTTAATCACAGGAAAAATAAAAATAAATCTATCTAAAATAATAATTACTTACCTATAAAAATAAAAAAAAATTGCGAAATTCGAATATTGTAATAAACGTTATCTCCAGGCGCATTCAACCTTCCTTATCCTAATGTAGGACTTGGCCCATCGGTTGGTTGTTCGCATAGGGAGAAAAAACGTCTAGGCCCACCCATTAGCACTCAACGTGTTAAGATGTCGGCAGTTAAAGGGTTAAATAAGTTACAGTTCACGGAATGGGACATGGCCGTTGGTAGAAATCATATCTGTGCTATACCAGGTGTCCACACTTTGAATTATTTCTGGTTTTTTTAAATATAAAAACATGAAATTTTGTGATCTTTTTCAGGATATTTTTTTTCTTAACCAATTTCAAAAATATTGTCGCGTCAAGTTCACTATAAATCATAGACAATATTTTTCATATGGTCGTAAAAAGATAAAATTTAGCTTATATCAAGGTGTCCTGAAGCCTGGACATTTTTGATATTTTTTATTAAGTTACAATAAAAATAAGTTCTATATCCTAGTAATCATTTAAGTGATCTTAAAAAAATTATCTAGACAAGAACTTTCTAAGAGTATTAATAATTATTTCCCTATGACAATTTATTATAATTCGAAGAATCTTAGCATTCATCTGACGAACTGATGACAAGTGAAACAAAACGCATTGATAAATAATTAATCAATAAAGTGGAACACACATTATTTATTGTTGTATATGTGGAGAAAGTCAAACGGATTCCGTCATTGCTACCAATTTTGCAACAAATAGTGCAAAAAGCGTCATGCGTTATGCCGGAAGGTACAAGCGGAATAGAGAATGGCATTTTTCCAATTGCGACTCATATACATATATAGCGTTCGCTCTGTTAGCAGGTGAATGCACTATATACAAGTATACAATAGGTAATTTACAACATTCTATAAGAAATTTTAGTTTTTGCTAGTGTTAATAAATCATCAAGGCTGCCTCTCTTAGATTATTAAACTTTATTTTGTTGTTAACGCCGATCGTTTAACCGATTAACGATGTAGAAAATTCCATGTCAGGAATTAAAACATATGAAAAACGAACAAGATCAAATTTTAATTCACAGTAATTGGTAAATCAAGCTACTAGATCATTAAGAGAGATAATTTTAAGATTTGGGCCACTTAGTGAGAAATTTGCACATTTTCCTGTACTACATAAAATTTAAAAATATTTATATTTGCTTAAGCACAAAACAAATTTTGGTTTCTACCCACATTAATTATCTATCAAAATTCGAGCCTAGTGGCTCAGACAAAATTGTTTATGTACAGAACAAATTCTAGTTTTTATCCACGTTGATTATCTAATAAAACTTAATAACAATGGCTCAGAAAAATTACTTAAGTACAAAAAAATCTAATTCCTATCCATGTTAATTTTTTATCTAAATTTCAGCCTAGTGGTGCAGAAAAAATAAAACAAATTATACTTTCCACTCACGTTAATTATCTATCCAAACTCAAGCCTAGCGTATCAGAAAAATTAGTTTGAATAGGAAACTAATTCTAGTTTTTACCCACCTTAATTATCTATCAAAACTCGAGCATAATGGCTCAGAAAAATTTGCTTTACTACAGAACAAAATCTAGTTGATACAAACATTAATTATCAAACCAAACTCAATCCTAGTATATCAGAAAAATTAGATCAAGTATGAAACAAATTCTAGTTTGTATATACGATAATTATCTATTATAACTCGGGCCTAGTGGCTCAGAAAAATTTGCTATAGCATAAAAAAAATTTTAGTTTATTTTTTATTTATTAAAACTCGAGCCTCGTGGCTCAGAAAATGTTTCTTGAGTACAATACAAAATCTAGTTGCTACACACGTTAATTATTTACGGAAAACTCGAGCCTAATGTCTCAGAAAAATTTGTTTAATTATAAAATAAATTCTAGTTGTTGCACATGAAAATAATTTATCCAATCTCAAAGATAGTGGCTCAGAACAGAAATCTTTAGCATAAAACAAATTCTAATTTGTATATACGATTATTACCTATTATAACTCAAGCCTCTTGGCTCAGAAAAATTTGCTATAGCATAAAAAAATAGTTTATTTTTACGATAATTATTTATTAAAACTCGAGCCTAATGGCTCAGAAATTTTTTTTTGAGTACAATATAAAATCTAGTTGATATTCTTGTTAATGATCTACCCAAACTCGAGTCTTGTGTCTCAGAAAAATTTGTTTAGGTACAAAATAAATTCTAGTTATTACCTACGTTAATGATGTATCAAAACTCAAACTGAGTGGCTAAGAAAAATTTGCTTAAGCACAAAACAAATTCTAATTTCTATATACGTTAAAAATGTATCCATATTCAAGCTGAGTGGATCAGAATTTTTTTTAAGCACAAAACAAAATCAAGTTACCAGTTACGTTAATTATCTATTTAGATTTAATACGTTTTTTTTGTATTAACAAAAAAAACCTTTCATATCATATATTAATTTTATTTTACAGGATGTTTCATAGGTAAAGGGAAATATTTTATAGGTAGGTAGAGGTCACATATTGGGTTCTAAATAACCTATATATAATGGATCTGTTTAGTTATATAACCGAGTTACAGGGTGTTTTATCAATTATGTTCAATCATTCAATTGTCCGTAACTTTTGAAACCCTTAGTATATTTTTTCCATATTTGGCATAAAGCTTACACTTATCACGAAGGATATAAAGATATAAAGTATTAAAAAAACACTCTGAATATCACAATTTTAATATATATCTATCAGATGTCCTATCTACGATAAAGAATTTATAAATAATTTATTAAAATTTTAATGTTTTAGGACTGCTTCTCAATTTGCTTCTGGTCTGTCCTTGCAAAAGTGTTTCTCCTCTTTCTGTAAATTTCTTTGGCTCACTCTGTCTCACCTCTTAATTTATTTCCTGTCTTCCTAAAATTATTGTATTTGCTTTTCTATTTTCAACTATCTCTGCTTCTTTGTTCTTTTCCTGCGTTGTCCTGTATCTTTTTCTGCTGCTTTGTTCTGTTCCTGCGTTGTCCTGTATGTTTTTATGCTTCAATGTTCTTTTGTTGCATTGTTATATATCTTTTTCCGATTCTCTCTTTTTTTGCTGCGTTGTCTTGTATCTTTTTCTGCTACTTTGTTCCTTTCCTGCGTTGTCCTGTATGTTTTTCTGCTTCTTTGTTCTTTTCCTGCATTGTTCTGTATCTTTTTCCGGTTCTCACTTCTTTTGCTGCGTTGTCTTGTATCTTTTTCTGCTTCTTTGTTCCTTTCCTGCGTTGTCCTGTATATTTTTCTGCTTCTTTGTTCTTTTCCTGTATCTTTTTCCGGTTCTCCCTTCTTTTCCTATATCTTTTTCTTTTGTATTTTTGATATAAACTGATTTATTTCTTTTTTTAATTATTTATATTGTTTTTTTTTTATTAAAAATTCATAAATACATTTCTTAATAACGCTCAATATTTTTATCTGATAGTTTCCAAATTAAAATTATCAAAAATTGACAAATTTCTTTTTTCTCATTTCTACTTGATAATTTTTTTTTTTTTAATTGCCAAATAGTAATTTAGCCCCTTTATATTAAATTTTCTTATCAATATGTTATATGTATATCAACCTAATTTACTATTTTTTCCTAGATACGGACCTGAAGGTACACCAGTACAGCGTAAAAGTCGAATAAACAAGAAATAGGCAAATACCGCGAGGTGAATTTTCGAAATTGTTTTCAAAATTAAATGAAAATTTTACTTTAAGTTTCAAAATTTTCCCATTCGAATCGGTGGCGGGATAACGACAACAACTTGATTCCATTCAGATTTTTCGCTCTTTTCGAATTTGAAATGGAAATATTCAAATTTTGATATACAGTATGTTGTTTTGATATTTTTAATATATTTTAATTTTTCCTAAAACCGGACCTTAATTTTCATACTAAATGATTCAAAAATGAGGACCAAATGAGAAATCAGGCATAATTGATAAAACACCCTGTAACTCGATCAACAGAACCATTATACCTATGAAACACCCTGTATAAACTAATAAAATATAATATTTTTTTATTTTTTAGAATATTATCACTCATTTATTGCATATTTTTCTTATCAAATTCACTTCTAATTACGTATAAATGCATTTTAAATTACTTAATAAACAACATATGCTATCTCAATATAAATGATACTTTTTCATTAACCGCTTTTACAATAATCTGATTCGACTTCATCCTGTACGAACGGCTTCTTCATTGCCGAGTAATAAACAAAAGCGATAACCGAGTTGTGTATAAATAGTACAGTATAATTTATTATTAAAAACAGATAATAGGTATTATATAGATTTTTTTCCTAAAATTAGAACTCTTTTTTTAATCTTTGTATAATTATGATAATATAGCGATTATTAGTGCAAAGTAACAGTTATTAAAAACTCAATGTCGTTATCATAAACATTAAAAAATTGTAAATATTTAATTATAATTAATGATATTAATAAACTTACCCTTACGAGTGAACCCAGACTTACTGATGATTAATTGCGCCATTCGGCTATAGATATACAGTGTGACCCATTTTGTTTGGAAGCACCGCTGTAAAATCCGCATTTTTCAACCGATTTTGTTTTAATTTTTTTTATTAGATTCAGTATCAAAAACAGTATTTTGGCACAAATTTTCATCGCTTAATTTATATTTTCAAGACCTTCTATGTTAATTTTTCTTTGCAAAAAATGACGAAAGTATATTAGGCATTTTTTTCTCTCAAATATTAACTATGTTAATAATTAAGATATCGGAACATTTTTTTTGTTTGAAAATCATGAAGTCAAAAATTTTTTTACGTATATTTTATCAAAATTGTAACAATATATTGATATAGAACACCCGGTAGCTCAGATGTCCTATCTAAGACTTTCACTCGACTATAAATTTAAAAAAAAATTATTATATATTATACAAATATAATTTTAAATTGATTTAAATTAATTTCTTGACTTTCACTTCTTATAGAATCTTCTTAACCTCTTGTTTCTCTTCTCATTCTATATCTTGTTTATCGTTTTCTTACTCTATATGACTCTCTCACTTCTTCTACAGCTTATCTACCTTGTCCTCTAATAATATATTCTAAATATTTATTTTGTTTCACCCTGTCTTGATTATTTTATTTTTATGCTTTGTTTATTTGAAAAGAAAATCTCACTTTATTCAGTAAATTCATTATTTCTCCTTCTAATTCAAGCTTTACAACATTCAAAACTTTATAAATATCTTTCTAACAAAATTCTCATTTTTTTGACAATTAATAAAAAAAAAATTTCAAAAATCAAAAATTGGCAAAAACCAATATAATTTTGTCTTTATCTCTCACATTTTTTTTAAAATTGACAAACAATAATTCATCTGACATCTTTATATTTAAATTTTCTTATCAATATATTGTATCTATATAATAATAATATTACTGTACTAATACATATAAACGTATAATTGTGGCAATCTTTGACGTCTACTAGAACAGGTGCCTCTTTATCTAGTTGGCTTTCTCTTCTTGCGTATGTCTTCTATTATTTATTGGCGGACTATTAAGGGAAAGGAGCGCCAGGCTAGTGGCACTCATAAATTTACGGTTAGATGATAAAACCAGACAATAAAATATTTTTGCACTGACGGCAAGTGTTAATTTCTTCCCACTTTTTCTATTTAATTTATTGCATTTCATTGATTGTGTTTGTTGCATTTGGTTAATTACAAATTTTGAATTAAATTAAATGTGATTTATTTGTTAATTATTTAATAAAATAAAATAATTAAAAAATGCACTATATGAAATTGTAAAAATGGAAAATTATTAATTTACACAAAACTGGACTTTGTTTAAATATTGATCAAACTCTAACAACGATGTTGACGACAATAATAATACAGCTATTTAGTGGACCCATATTATTATTTTTTCGTTATTATTTTTAATGGTATTTAATAGAATTCGATCAACTAGATAAGGTGTTAAAATATCAGCTTTATAAGTAAACCCAATTGTTAAATATTCGAAGGTTATATCCCGAAAACTGCAAAATTTAACCGGATAAACTGCGGCTAGTTTTTTTTGAAACGTTTTGCTTAGAAAATGTTTGAGACTGAATAATCCACCATTAAAAGCCAAGACCGAAAGTCCAGGGCTTTTTAGGTGGATTATTCAGTCGAAAATATTTATTTCAAAGCAAAATTTAAAAAAAAATTGACTAGCTGCAGTTTATGAGGTTAAATTTACAGATCGAGATGTTAAGATTATTTCCCAAATTCGGAATGTAGTATTTACATTTTGTCTTTATTGTTTATTAACATGCATATTTGTTGACATAAATGTAAAATCCACAAGAAATTATTGTAAAAATAAGAATATTAGGAATTATTTACAATAACATAACCTAAAAAAAAGGTTGACGTTTCTCATAGATTATTTCCCTCATATCAACCAATGAGAGACCTCAAAATTGCACCACGTGACTTGTATAGATAATAAAAAGCTTTCGCCGACTCGTGACGTCATTCTGCATATACGGTACGGGTCGTCGACGTGGGCGACTTCGAATTTGCTACATGCAAAGAATGTTATAAACGCATATATCCGGGCCTCGATCAGGGCCTTTATATTAGTCAGCGTTATAAGACATGATGATGTAATTATAGAAGTACCTGATAAAATATGAATTAGTAGTATCTTGGCATTCGTCGTAAAATAAAAAAATTAAGGCAGTTCCATTTAATCGGTAATTTTTAATGAAAACCCTTTAAGGACTTTCCTAACATACAGTAGTCTATTATAATCCGTATGAAAGTGGTGTTTGTTTCCAATTTAAAATTATTATTTCGTTTATTGCTTTTTTCCTCTCAATGTTTTGAATGAATAATATTTTTATCAAAGGAGATTCAGGAGGGTATATCATGTTGGATTGCTTGATAGCATTAAGAGTTTCGGTCCAATTTGGATTTTGTGCATTATCTAGACTGTAGAAGGTTGGTTGATTTGGATGCAAATCAACAGGCCGGGTTAAGTGCCCTAATACTGCATCCATCGGCTTATTGTATTGTTTTGTTCATTTGTTAGCCTGTAAAGAGATTAGTGACTGTGTTAACGTTTAAGAGCCTCTTCACCATGCCACATCTGGTGAGATATGGGTATTCTGGTCCTATCTGTTTATGTATACCAGCGCAAAGTCTCACATTCGGATATTACGTAGGTGGCTGTTTCATCCTCTTCGTCACACAATCTGAATATAGGATCCCCTTGGAAGAACCCCACTATGTGAAGGTGTTTTCTCAGGCTACAATGTCCAGTTATAAGACCGGTTATTAGCCTGATTTGTTTCCTGTTTAGTTTCAGGATTTTTTCAGTGAGTTTTGGTAGAGGTTGTTTTACCATTAGCTTACTGTGTTTAAGGTTCGGAAGTACGTTAGTACGTTAGGTATAGTTAGCGACGACCCATAGGGAGTTGCTTACTACGACCCATATGAAATCGCTATCTTCGTAACTAAGGGAACACGAGCTATACTATCTTCGGAAGAAATGATCCCCATCGAATTCTGAACAACTTAATTTTTTTCTCTGGTCTGTATGTCTGTCTGTCTGTATGTCTGGTTGTCGTCCGCAAAGTTTAAAAATGCCATAACATTTTAATGCTTTGATGTACCGACTTGAAATTTTCACCATTTTTTAAGACCCACAAGTACTACATTTTAGTAGAAAATGAGTGAAATCGGATAATGAGTAAACGGGGTTTTCTGGGTTTTTCCCACTTTTTTTTTAGCTTCATAGAAAACACGCTGCAGATCGTAATTTTTGAGCAAATCGCTTCAAATTTGGGAAATAGATACCTTAAAGTACTGTTACGAAGCCTATTGAAAATCGGAATAATCGGAAAATTTCTTCTGGGTTTTCCTGGATCGTGTTTCCGAAAATGTCATCATTTTAAAACAACGATATCTCTGAAACCGTAAAAGATATTCAAAAAAGAAAAATACACAAATGTAAAACTGAAATAGCTCAAGAAGTATTATTTAAAGTATTTTCCGAAATTTGTTGAAAAAGTTGGGAAAAGAAATTAAAATAAAAAAAACAATTTTTCGAAATTAAATTCCGAAAATCTCGGAAACGAGGGGGAATATCGAAAAATGTCAAGAGTACTTTTTACTTTACTTGAAAAGATCCTATGAAATGAAAAAAGTTTGGAAAATCGAAAAAAAAGTATTAGAAAATAGGAAAAAATAATGAATAATTGGAAAAAAATTTATAAAAAAAATAATGAAAAATATGGAAAAAAGGAAAATGAGAAAAAAAATAAAGAAAAATATTGAAAAAAATAATGAAAAACATGGATAAAAATGAAAAATATGGAAAAAAATAATGAAGAATATGGAAAAATAATGAAAAATATGAAAAAAAAATAACGAAAAATATGGAAAAGAATAATGAAAAATATGGATAAAAATAATGAAAAATATGGAAAAAATAGTGAAAAATATGAAAAAAAATATTAAAAAGTAGGGAAAAATATTTTTTCTACAAGCGTGCGGAAATGTATACTTTTCCGCACTGATTTTATAAATGCTAAAATGATTAAAAAAATATCTCTTGCTGTTTCCATAAGAGACTCTGGTATTTCGTCATCCATTTAGGTATATCATAATTAGATAAATATTAAAAATTCACTAATGTCAAATTAAGTTGACAACTTGTAAATTAATTCTTGCTTGGTTACTATGATTACTTTTAGCCTAATGTTTTATTTATTAAGAAGCACTAAGAAAATTTTTGTTTAATGACAAAAAAATATTTTTGCTAAAATTTTTTTTAATTCTAGGCGCTTGTAGAAAAAATATTGTTCCTAACACTTGCGTAAAGTATCTTTTCCCCACTTGATTGCACGCCCGAACTCCGCTTCGCGTCGTTCGGGCAACTGCAATTGCGTGCGGAAAAGTATAACTTTCCGCACTTGTTAGGAAAATAACTATAAAAAATATGGAAAAATAATGAAAAGTATAGAAAAAAAATAATTAAAAATATGGAAAAAACTAATGAAAAATATGAAAAAAAAATAATGAAAAATATGGAAAACAATAGTGAAAAATATGGATAAAAATAATGAAAAATTTGTAAAAAAATCAATGAAAAATATGGATAAAAATAATGAAAAATAGTGAAAAAAATGAAAAAAAAATATGGAAAAAATATAGAAAAAATAATTAAAAATATGGAAAAAAGTAATGAAAAATATGAATAAAAAAAAATGAAAAATATGAAAAGAAACTGAAAAATATGGAAAAAGAATGAAAAACATGGAAAAAATAATAAAAATAAGGAAGAAAATAATGAAAAATAGGGAAACAAGAGACAGTGGGAAAGAGGGAGAGAGATACAAAGGGAAAGAGATATTACATTTAGTTCTTCCGACCGCACAAACTTTTTTTTGTGAGTCTTAAGTAGACGAGTATAGATGAGGGTAAAAAATAGCAAAAATATAAGCATAGTACTTTGTCTACTCGACGACGTTTCAACATGTGTGCAGAATATGTCTATGTGGAAAAAACGGGGCAGGGGTGGGGGTTCGTAGTCGTCGCATTTATTACAGCCTTGTGGTTAGTTGCTTGTTTATGTACCCGCTGGTTAATTAATTGTTGTTCTTACCGAAATTTTGGTTATATCAATTACCGGTTCGGGGCCGGTGGATCTGGCTACTTTTTTGTTACCCTCAATACCTTCGTGTCCTGGTACTCACCTAAGTGTTACCTTATTAGTGGAAATTAGATTTTTGAGATTTTTAAGCATTCCGACACAAGTTTGGATTTTACTTCACAACTGCCTTGGCAAATAAGGAAGTTTTTACATGTATATCTTCTCCTTAGGTTTTCCCTTAGACAGAAGTTGATTGCGAATATCTCTGCTTGAAATACATTGGTATGTACTCTCTAAGAATGGCTGAAGTCACATCTGGGAGAATCGCCATGTATTACAGCGCTGGTTCCTATTTCAGTTTTGGAGCCATCTGTGTACCAAACTATTTTTTGTTCAGGTGTTAACCCAGATTTTCCGTTCCATCCGATCCCAATATTGAAGAGTATATCAAGAGATCTGATCGGCATCATGTTGTTGCTTCCCATAGTTAGTATTTAGTTTGTGATTATACTGGTAATTATCGCATGCCTATTTGGAAGAGGGTTCCAGCTTTTGTTTAGCTGTAGGCGATATGCCCCATTTTAGCCTCCTCTTCGACGATAAATTCAATATGTGGAAGCACTGTTAGACATAATTTTCTTCTGGCTACTATACAACATAATAACTAACAGGTAAAATTGATACTTGTATCTACTTTGATGTTTTTTGAAATTTTATATCTCTAGCAAAAATATTCAGAAACATGAATACTATTTTACTTATAGAAATTTGGAAGTTTAAAATCCATAAAGAACGCAAATAGTCTGTTTGAATCCATCCATTATACTGCTGACAGTTGAGAACGTTAGTATTGGGATTCTCAAGAAGTAATTTGTTAGAAATATTGAAGAAAGTGCACAAAAAGTTGATGACGTGTATTTCAAGCAATGGTGTAATTTTCTCTCAGACTTGTCGATCACTTCCCTTCTAATTATAGCAGTGGCATACCGGTTTTAAGTAAAATTGGAAAACGTTTTTTACTTCAAGTAAAATAACTCTTTCTTTGGGTTACTTTTTATATAAGAGATATGTAAAAGAAAATTCATAATGAGCTAAAAATAAAGAGTGTATAGAAATAATTTATTCTTTCAGTTTAAATTTTGAAGAGTTGTTTTTAAAGGTTTAATTTTTATGGAATAAAAATTTATAAAACAGATTTTTACCAGAAAAAACTTGCTTAAAAAAATACTGTGTGAGTTAGATATGTTAGATATGAACTAAAAGTCACAACCGGAGACCAAAATTTTACTAATCTTTTTAAACTTCTTAACAATGTTTAGTGTTTTTAAACAAACTATATAATAGTTTAATGTGTATAAATATATATCACAAAACTTTCAACAAAGTCGAAATAAATACCGAGTAACGAGAGATCTCACAGAACTAGTCGAACACTGTTTCAAAAACACATATTTTATCTATAAAGACCAAAGGTATAAACAAATCAAAGGAACTCCTATGAGATCACCATTATCGTAAGTAATAGCAAATATATTTATGGTGGAGCCATTGCCACCACGACATCCAAACCTAATTTATGGCTACGGTACGTTGATGACACTTTCACCATTTGGACCCATGTGGAAAGTGAACTGCTGAAATTCCTAAACCACCTTAATAGGATTCACAATAAAATACAATTCACTATGGAAACTGAATGGAAAATTGGATACAGTGTATACCGAAAATCACCGGTTACAGACGTTTACCTAAATCCCAATAAATTTCACCAACCAGCACAGCTACAGTCGGTTGTAAAGAAGTCAGAACGGCTAACAGACGAAGAAAACAAAAAACAGGAAGTAGAGAGAATTCAGACAACACAACAAAACGGTTTCCCCTTGAGAGACATCCAAAAGGTCCTGAGACCATGTTGCCAAAACGAATCAGGTAATGAAAAAATAGAGCCAATTGCAAGAACTTAGCTACCATATGTCAAGGGAACAACAGACAAAATAAGCAAAGTTCTTAAAAAACCTAATATAAAGACATCACAAATAGAAAGATAGGTCAAACCCTTCCCAATGCTAAAACAAAACCCAAAGTGTCTACGAAATACCTTGCAAGAACTGCGACGATAACTACATAGGACAAACAAACTGAAACATCAGTGCTAGACGTGAGGAACACCAGAACCCAGTCAGGAAGCATATAACTAGCAGAACACGTGAGGAAAAATTCAAACGAAATTGATTTCGACAACAC
Organism: Neocrepidodera transversa; assembly: GCA_963243735.1. Lineage (NCBI taxonomy): Eukaryota > Metazoa > Arthropoda > Insecta > Coleoptera > Chrysomelidae > Neocrepidodera > Neocrepidodera transversa. The sequence goes on along the minus strand of OY725342.1, from coordinate 10,241,956 downwards.
TAGCGTTATAGTTAGTCTAGAACATAAAACAAAACGAATCGTCAGCCAGAGCTGGGCAGAGTACCGCATTAAAGTACTCATAAGTACTTCATAATGAGTAGCTTTAAAAAGTAATCATAAGTATTCGAGTAGGAGTACTTATAGGAGAAGTACTCAATAAAATGAATAACGAGTATGAGTATTTCAAATAATTCTAATTAGAGATTCCAGGTTAGAAAGAAGAAATTATCACTTACCTTCTATCAACTAGCACTTACCTACCATTAATATGTATGCCAAATTTTGTTGTTTATTTTAATTTTAAAGTAAAGTAATAAAGATAAAGGACACTCATTTCGTTGTTTTAATCGAAAAATGTAAAAATATACTCACACGGTTATGGTTATTTAAATCAGTAGGCGCATTCCAGGACAAGTCATAGGCGAGTCCTGGAATCCTGCGAGACCGAGAAAATCACTTTTGGATCGTGTTACGTACAATATTTTTTCGAAAGTATAACAACAAAAATTACCTAGTTCTGATACATCCGCTTCTAGCCTGGGGGAGAATGCTACCCCTTCCGGGGGGGCTGTAAATTTTAAATTGAAAAATAATCCCGGAAATCAATTTTTTTAAGCAAAAAAATTTTTTTTTGCCTTATTTTGTTTACAGTTTTTCGCGAATAACTCAAAAACCTTAAGATTTATGAAAAAAATCATTCTTATCAAAATGGAAGCTTATGAAAAAAAACAGAAAAATCTTTATTATTTTAGACAATAAAAAGCGAATTATAAATCCTTAACGGCAGCAATTTTTTGTTTGTCGTAATTTTTTTCGAATATTTAAAGTTAAATAACGGAAAACGACAAATTTTTCCGGGAAAACTCAAGGAACCTTTTTTTAAAGTGCTCGAACAGCACGTTAAACTGGATGGTGGTAAAAGTCTCTAGCACAAAAATTGAGAGAGTTATGATGAAAATAAAAAGAGGCGCTCGGATTTATGAAGAAAAATTAAAAGCCATTATCAGTAGAATTAGTATCATATGCCCGACTAATAAAAAAATTGTCAAAATTTGGTCAAAAATAAAAAACCGTTAAAAATTGTTAGGAACTGTCAAAAATTTATCAAAAATAAAAAATCGTTAGATACGGTTACTAATTGAAGATAAACATTCAAAATTTGTTAAAAATTGTCAAATATGGTCAAAAATAAAAAAAAAACTTTTAATAATTGTTAGAAACTGTCAAAAATTGGAAAAAAACTGATTTTTGTCTTTATAAACCAGGGTCAAAATTCGTTAAAAATTATAAGAAACTGTCAAACATTGTAAAAAAAACAGTTTTTTTCTTTATACAGGGTGTTTCATTAGGAAACGGAAATACTTAAAACGCGAATAGAGGTCACCGAGGCGGTTCTAGATATACCACATTTATTGGCTCTGGCGGCCTTTGTAACCGAGATACAGGGTGTTCTATCGATTGTGCTAATTTCTTCATTGGGCCATAACTGTCGAATCACCCCGTACATTTCTTTGATATTTGGTACACATATTTCTTATTCAGAAACCAAATGAGCCAGTTACTAATCACAAGAAAAATCCAGGTCCGGATTAGCAAAATCGTTAAAACACCCGGTATATCTAGAACCGCCTCGATGACTTCTATTCGCGTTTAAAGTATTTCCGTTTCCCAATGAAAAACCCTGTATAAACCAGGGCCAATCATTTTTGAAACAAAAATTGTTAGCAGTATATGGATGGTCGGAAACTTTAGGATAAATGATAAGTAAATTAAGAAAAATGAAGACAACTGACTAATTGAGCACTTATCAAGTTAAAAAAATTAAAATTTGTGAACCAACTTTTTCGACTCAAAATTAAGCTGTTTTTTAAATTTAAATTCGTATAAAATCGAAAACTAATATTTTGTTTTGAAAAAATTGTAGCTTATTTAAAACACAAAAAAGAATGTTTTCACTAAGTTTCGTAAATAAAATTATTTTTGCGGGTGATAAAAATTAAAACCGAATAAAACTGTTTTTGTGGTTTTTCTCGATAATTTTGAGGTTATGTTTAAAAATGATTAATAAAATAGTTTTATATTTTTTAATTGTCTACAAATTTTAACTTTTTTCGATATAATGCATATTTGAACTATAAATCGTAAAAAACTAATGTTCAACCCTCAAAACGTATATTTACCTATCCTTCACCCCTTTACCGGAGCCAAGACTTGTATAGACGGGCATCGATACTCATTACTCGTCAGCTGTAGGAATCAGAAGTACTGAGTACTCTAAAATTCAAAGTACTCGAAATTTTCGAGTACTGAATACCGTCAAAATAATAAAAGTACTCACAAATTCCTCCTACTGAGTAATTTGAGTATTATCATCTATGCAATGTTGCCAATCGTCACAATGCTACCACTTTTATAAATATATAAAAATATAACAAATGGCGTGTATAGTTAATTTATTTGTAACTGTAATAAATAAATAATGTCTATTCTATCTTAATAACATATTCATTGTTCATATTACATATATTTAGGGACCCTCATGATATTTCATAATAAACACAGCATTTTTGTAGGTGTAAAATTTAATTATGGAAAGATGAATATACCAATAAATTATTTAATTTTTTTTTTTAACGAAGAAGAACCACGTGGGCGACAAGAAATCAAATAAGAAAATACCTTAATTAATTAAACCACAATAAATTTATCATTTATATGATTATAATAGTTTTAATCCGTGAACGTACAAATATGGATAATCATGAAAGTAAAGAAGCATGCTGCGTTTCAGTTATATATCAAACAGTTTGCGATCAAAGATTTCGATGGTCGGTTAATATTTATTAAATTTTTTAAGAGTTCTGTTTCTATATTGTGTAATAATATAAATGATTACCATTTGGAAATGGAATCAGAATGGTTCGTGGGGGAAAATAATTTATTAATATATATATATATTTTACTAACCGTGTGGGTGGTGCTAATTTGTCAAAAGCGACTTGATATTATAGAAAAGATACGATTCCTCTTGATACATTTTATATTTCTTAACTAGCAGAAGATGAAAAAATGCTTATTATTAATTTAATAATTGCTATTACAGGTATAGATTAAATGTACACCAAAAGCGTTTTTGGATCATATTGTTATCTATAATATAAGCTGCAAAGTCCTGACTGATTGACTGACTGACATAGAATCAACATAAAGCTAAATCTACTTAATCCAGAGAAAAATAGACAAAAATATACAGCGTGTTTTTTTAAAAAGTTTCCACCCCCGACTTAGGCTTACCCAATAATTTTTGGCAAAAATGGCGAGACATGTCGATTTTTGATTTGAGGGGACAAAATTTTTTATAACAAACATCACTCTAACGTCAACCCCCTTCACCCGTCGCCCCTCAACTTTAAATTTAAATAGGGAACATACCATGTGTGGAACATCAGGGAAAAGGCAATTCAATGCAGAATTCAAATCACTAAGTTTAATTTTTTTACTACCCCCCTGAACAGAAATACAGGGTGTTTTTTTCTACCCTCACTTTACTCTCGCACAATAATTTTTGAGAAAAATAGTGAGACACGTCGACTTTTGATTTAAAGGAAACGAAATTTTTGACAAAATTTGTCGCTCTACCTTAACCCCCTTCACCCCCACCCCGTAACATGAAAATTTGAATGGGCGATACACCATGTGTGGCACATCAGAAAGGTAATTCAATGCAGAATTCAAATCATACCCTTTGTCCACTGCTAGGACAAAAAAACATTACATAATTTGTATCAATAATGTTATCAGTTTATTGTTAGGTATTTAAAAGAAGGTAAAAATAAAAGAATATTGCCTGCTTTAGAAAACAATATCCCCCGTCAAAAATTTGAAAAAACTGAAACGATAGTTGACATGATAAAAAATTAACTTCGATATATCTTTAACTTACACCACAACCCCGTGCAAATATATACTGATGGTTCAAAGACGACAAATGGAGTTGGAAGTGCAGTTATTATTGAAAATATAACACTTACTTGGAAACATTACCCCTGGTCCAATGTCTACAATGCCGAACAACATGCTATTTTTCAGTCATTAGTTTATATGAAAAATATTCATATCCAAAATGCCGCTATATGTTCTGATTCCCTTAGTTGTCTAACAGCCCTAAAAAATTTAAACACCCAGGATATACTTACCAAAAATATGCTCACTATTCTCCATCAATTAAGTAACCAAGAAGTAAATGTAATTTTCATCTGGGTTCCAAGTCACCAAGGTATTACAGGAAACGAGAAGGCCAATCTTGCTGCAAAACAAGCAACAAATTTGGATGAAATTAACGTGAACATATACTCCCACGAAGACTTAAAAAACATCCTAAGCAAAAAAATAGTTAACACTTGGCAAAATGAATGGCAAATAAATAATACTTTCCTTAACTCAGTGAAACCAAAGGTATCGTTGCACCCAGATTTAACATTCTACCTAAAAAACAGAAAAGATCAGGTCATCATTGCAAGAATCGTCATATTTGCTTCTAAGGAGAATCCCACCTAGTTGTGAGGAATGCAGAACACAAATGACCGTGAAGCATATTATTTTCGATTGCATTGCGTACCGAGACATACGTCACCAAGTAGGGTTGCCAAACGACGTTACATACTTATAATAACAGTATAATTTAACGGGTGATTTAAAAAAAATAAAATTGCAAATCTAAATTTCAGTTTTTTTAAGCACACCTTCAAATGGAAAAGACTAAAGATTTTAATATTTTAATATATTTTTTAATTAAACAAAATAACTTAGATAATTGTAGATTTTAATAAATAATTTTTTGTTTAACCCCTGTAACAAGAGAACTATATCGATACTATTAAAACGTGTTAAATGTTGATAGAAAGAGAAAAAAATATTCTATATAAGTGAATTTTTTCAAAATTTTAGATAAAAAATTGTGGTTGTGAAAATAGGGAGAGACCATAACTATATTTTTTCTCATTTTGGTCTCTCCCTTTTCTTAAGGTCACAATTTTTGTTTAAAAATTTTGAAAAAATTCCCATTTATAGAATTTTTTTATTCTGTTTTTAATGGTATTAAATAGATTTTAATATATTTTTTAATTAAATAAAATAACTTAGATAATTGTAGATTTTAATAAATAATTTTTTGTTTAACCCCTGTAACAAGAAAATTATCGATACTATTAAAACGTGTTAAATGTTGATAGAAAGAGAAAAAAATATTCTATATAAGTGAATTTTTTCAAAATTTTAGATAAAAAATTGTGGTTGTGAAAATAGAATTATTTTTTCTAAAAATTGAAATTTATTTATACAAGCAGGTAAACAGTCCATCCGTGTGTGGTGCCCGGTTGATGATACTCCTTTTAAGGATTAAAAATTCTAGTGCCCGGTTCAACTATCGTATTATTTGCTACTACCTGCTTGGTGCCCGGTTGATATCTGCCCAGAGCTAGAGGTCCGAGAGTTAGAAGGTTTTTTTGGAATTTCCTCTTCTTTAAGCATCTTTTTTTGCAATTCCCGTTATCTTGTATAGTTTTTGAGTTATCATCAAAAAATAAATTGGCATTTTTTCGTTTTTCATTAATAACAATTACAATTTTTTTTGCAGAAAAAAATCGACATGACACATTTCTCAGAATTGCAATGTGCGTCGAAAAACATCGCTCATATTTTTCTTACCCTTCTAACTATTTTTCGCAGAAAACTCACTTCTCGACTAGACTATTCTAAGAAAATACCCACTATAATATTTACTTGTACTAAACTCTCGGTTATCTTTTCTTGCATTTTTTATATCTCTATCTCCCTTTTAGTATTTTTTTGTCAAATTTTCTCTATTTTGTATTCATCTTCTTTCTTCTATCAATTTCCAGGATTTTCTACTCATCATGCATCTTATTTATTCTTTGCATCGTTCTCTTATACATATAATTTCGTTTTAAATATCAATTTTTTTGGTAATCTCTTTTATTTTCTCTTCCTTCTATTAGCCACTGCATTTTGAATTTTGCTCGGTTTTCTTGTGAATTTTTCATTGTAGCCATTTTTATTTTAATATTTTCTCTTACTAGCATGACAACCCTTCCCCGGATAATCCTTCGTGGACAATTCTTTCCCACGATAATCCTTCCCTAAGACAATCCTTCCTCACGACAAAATTTCCTATATTAAACAGTTAAAAAGTAATTTTAATTAATAAACAATTATTTTTTACCTTCAAGAAATAGGTTTTGTTGGTTAAAAATTAGTGTGTTTAGTATTAACTTTTTATCTTGAAAAATTAGATTTTAGTGATTATAAAGTTTTGGCCCATAGATCTTTTATTCTATAAACAAACAAAGTTCAGTTAAAGTTAAAATACAAGGATGTTTTTCATGTATTAAATATCCAAATTTACTTAATATAAAACTGTATAATTTACATAAAAGAAAGTAGGCTGTAAGGTTATAATATAGATTAATTTGGCTAAAGTTAAAGAAAGAAAAAATATATAATAGATATAAAGATAGTTGTATTTCTAGTTCGTATTTCTTTGATATTAATCTACTGGCAAATATTATAATGATCAATAATACAAAGGCTTGTCTTCTGACCGCTATTGTAAAAACTTTTCACACATGCTGCTGCCCCATCCATTATATAAAGTTGTCACAGCATGAAGTATACAAAAAACAAGTTTCCTTACAAAGTATTGTATTATCGGTGAATTTAGTCTTCTAATAACAAGCATCGAGTATCAGATAGTCGTTGAACCAAAAAACCATCGTATATAATGAATATCAAAAGTGTCAAGCATCCCATCAAGACAATCTGGATTAAATTTAAAATATTAGCGACATTGCCAAGTTTGAAAAATTTATTAGAAGTTTAGATTTAAAAAAAAAATATGTAATATAATTAAGATATATATTTTAATTATGAATAAATAATCATATTGTAATGTTATACCATTTTACCATATATAGGTGTGAAATTAAATACTACATTCTCTTAAAAAGTTAATTTTATTACATACATACGAAAATTTAATTACAGAAATTATTTACTTACTATGTCTATTAAATTATGTATATAATTTGTTTAACAGATAATATTTTTTTGAATTGAAATTTTTCTACAATTACGTAATAAAATTCATTTCACTAAAAACATAAAGGAAGATCTAGAAAATAGAAAATATTGTGCTGCATCGTTCCTAGACATCACGCAGGCATTTGACAAGGTTTGGCATGATGGCCTTTTGTTTAAAATCGGAAAATCCTTACCTATCAATTATTACCAAATCCTAGTTAAATACCTTGATGAGCAAACACCATTATTCAAAATGAACTCCGGAGTTCCTCAAGGCAGTGTTCTGGGGCCGCTACTTTACCTCCTCTTCACGGCTGATCTACCAAATAGCAATGACGTATTAGTAGCCACATTCGCAGACGACACCTCCATACTAGCATCACACAAAGATCCTATTGTAGCATCAAATACACTACAGCTTCACCTCAAAAAATAGTTAAAGAAATGGCGAGTAAAAGTAAATGAATTGAAGTCTGCTCAGGTAACTTTGACCAACCGTTAAGACAAACGTCCAGAAGTCACTTTAAACAATCAAACTTTACTACAACGGAACGATGCCAAATATTTAGGCATGCATCTAGATAAGCGCCTAACCTAGAGGAAACACATCTTTACCAAGCGCAAACAATTGGGTTTGAAACTAAGAGACTTATACTGGCTGATAGGTAGAAAATCTCAATTATTTATAAAAAATAAGGTACTGATTTACAAAGCAATCCTTAAACCTATTTGGACCTACGGTATCCCACTGTGAGGATCAGCAGCCAATTCCAGTATTGAAATTCTGGAACGATTCCAATCGAAAGTGCTATGAATTGTTGTAGATGCTCCATGGTTTGTGCCAAATTTTGTTATAGCTCGTGATTTTCAAGTGGAATTGGTCAAAGAGGAAATAAAAAACTTACCCATAAGCTATAAAAATAGATTAAGATATCATCCAAGTAGACTGATCATGGTACAACCAGCAGCCCAACGTAGATTTAAACGTTATGATCCATACGACCTAATTAATAGGTTTTAACGAGTGTTTTAGTATATCCCCAATAGACAAAACAAATTAATCTAGTTATTAATTATAGGTACATGTAAGAGATAGTAGAAATAACTGGATGGTATTATCACACAATTTGCTTATTATAATAATTATTATAGATTGCAAATAAATGGGGAAATTAAAAAAAAAACAATTATAAATGACTGAAATTGATTTGAGTGTAATGCCACCCTATACTAGTAGTTTGTATGCCTATTATATATGTATAAGGCCTTAAAGATCCATGGCTTGAATGAAAATATTTCCAACTATCTTCCTCCACTTGTATCTATCCATATCAGTTTCTTTCTAATTATAGATTCCCACTTTCCTTAAGTCCTCTTTACATGCCTCTATCCATTTTTTACAAGGCAGCCCTCTGCTTCTTTTCCTTTTTCCTTCATCCCTTCATTCCTTAACAAGGATCCTCTGGTCCATCTCTGGTCTGCCATTTTCCTAACCAGCGTAAGGTTTGTATTCTTGACTATTTGGCTAATCTCTACTTGCCCCTTTAAGTTCCGCATTTGTTCTTCTTCTCCAATTATTCCCTTCTACTCTCACTCCTCCAAAAATGAATGACTTGGTTTTAAATGTAAAAGAATGTATTTGCAATTTCCTATTGAAAGTCATAAACAAGAAGCAGTGGTAAAGAGCTTTTGACATTCAGAAGATTCTAGGTTAAAATCCTATCAGAGATAAAAAAATTGGTTGTGTAGCTCCAAAACAAAACTTTCCCGACGAGTATCCACGAATATTTTTTCAAAAATTTAATATTAAAGTTTCAAATTTTGAAATTTTTTTATTTTTGACAGGTGATAGTTGGAGAAATCCTTTTGACTGTTCTAAATACAGTATTTCAAGGGCTTTCAAATGACATGTTGCAAGTCAAATTCCGTGACATATTGCATCTGTCATTTTTTGATAGTGACACTTCCGTTTGACAGATGTCATACAAAAATTAATGGGTTCTTTTGACGAGTAACCCAAACCCATATGCCAAATTTCAGCTCAATCGGATTAAACGTGTGGCTTTTATCGTGGAAGAATACACACAGACAGATAGACAGTCAGACTTCCATCTGCAAATTGTCTTAATCATCTCAGTTTACCTCAAAATGGATATTTCTATCTTTATCTCGAAATTTTTTTTTAGCACGTTCACAATAGTTACCCTTCTCGGAGGTGGGTCGTGAAAGACAAATTACTGATTTTTCCATTAAGTAAAAAAACAATAGTAGTAAAAAATGGATTTCAAAAAAATTAAGACAATAAAATTGTAAAACCGTCTTTAATATCTCCATGTTATATAACAGGCAAAGGCAAAATAATTGGCATAAGCAATATATTATAAATGAAGAGAAGAACCTGACGATGTTGTTTATCTTTATTTTTCAGTAATGTATTTAACCGAAAATTAAAGTAAACAATAAAACATAAAGAACGTATTGGCAACGTTGTCGGTCGGTGTCAATGAAGATGATTCCTCTCGGTCCTGGTGACCGGTTATTGTTAAAGTCCCCAGCGCATTGTGTTAGATGCGACAGCCCGATCAATCTGGCTGAACTGGTTTACTTGCAAGATAATTTAATACAGACTCATTTAAATCCGACAAAAATGCGGAGGCCAGACTTGTACGTTTTAAATTACAGCACAATTGCATGAGATTGGAGAATACATCTGCATAACTTAGCATCCGATCGACTGGCGATATCATTGTCGCGTTTTGTGTTTTTCTTTTAATTTTTTCTTTTGCTTTTATTTCGGTTGTGTTTTTGTTTGATTCACGACAAAGAAGTGCATTGAGGTAGTTTAAATATAATCAAATCAGTTTAAAATGTTAAACATAATCGAACGAGGATTAATTGTTATAATTTTAGAATTTACCAGTACTCAAAAAATGTATAACCCTAATAGCACAAATGGTCCGATTGACGTTTTTTTATGGTTCATTTAACGTCTGAACGTTCCTAGGACCAAAATAAAACGTTTTATAAACGTTTCTGCAAGAAGGTTTTTTAAATAGACATAAATAAACATCCAAAATGTGTCAACGAAACGTCCGAAGTCATAAATTAAAAACAAAACATTTTTACGCTACAGTATTCAAGACGTTTTTAATAAAGTCGCAATAGGGACGTTTTTAAAACGTTTTATATGAGTCGTTTTTAAATCCACCCGTAAAAACGTTCAAAAAACGTATTTTTGTATATAGTGATATGGTTTTTTAGTTATATGCGTAGTTTTAGTTCTGTTTTTGTATGTATTGTGGTTGACTGTGATTGAAAGGTGGAAGGTTATTGTCAAATGTAAGTTTGACAATGAAAATGAGGTTATGAAAAAAGTTTAAGGTGCGTGTGAATGAATGTAAATGTGTTAAGATTTATTTAAGAATGTTTGTTAGAGGATTATTTTTCATTGAATTTAATAATGAGTTCACAACAATTGTGTTCCAAATAAAAGGAAAAATCTTAGTGTGTTTATTCATTTAAATTTAGAGATAAAAAAAAAATTATCTAGTTAGGGGGAGAAAAAAAAAAACAAAAAAAAAAAATAATAAACAGTTTTGGTTGTTGATTAATTAAAAAAAAGGTTTGATAGAAAGATGTCAGATAAAAATGTTAGAACGAGATGTTTAAAAAATGTTTTATTATAAAGTAAATGAAGTTATGGTTTAAGAAAAATAAAACCAATTATTAAAACAAGGGTTTTATTAAAAAAAAAAAAAAAAAAATATTACAAGAACATAAAAAGAAAATTAACAAAGAAGACAAAGAACAAATTGGTTTGTAGGAGGACGAGGTGGTGGTGAAGATTAGTTTAGACAGGAAGACAGAAATAGGTGGGGATAAAAAAAAAAAAATACAGAAGACATAAGAGGAAAATAACTAGGTGGTGATACGGGAAAAGAAAAGAAAGCAGCTGATTGGAGGAAGGCACAAGAGAGAGAAGATCAATTTAAGGCGCCCAAAATTATAGTTTTTTTTTATTTATTTTTTTGTAAAGTTTATTATTTTTTTTTAAGGAACCTAACCCTAAAAGAGATTAAGAGTTGTCACAATAGCCAGTCTAATATAATAGCTTTAATATACACTGTAAAAAACGTTCAAAAGAAGTTGTGTTATTGTGTCCGTAAAAGTTTAAACGTTTTATGTGAGTCATTTTTAAAATAATCGTTAAAAACTTTAATCCAGTGAACATTCTAAAATACGTCCAAAAAACGTCCATTGTCATCATTTATTTAGTCCGTTTTGAAACGTTTTTAAAACGCTTTTTTTCGACGTCTATATGACGTTAGAAGTTGTGACATTTGCACTATAGAAAAACGTGTGATAAATGTTCTCGTGTATTTTAACGAACGTTTTTAAAACGTCTCTACGGTCGGTCGTGTACGTTTTTAAGACGTCTTTTAAACGTCTTTGTGCTTTTAGGGAAAGTGACATATAATTTATTGCTTATACTTTATTTACCCTATTAAAGGAATATTGGATACTTTTTTTAATCTTCAATGTTTCTTACATTGGCAGATTTATTTATTTTTATATTTTTCTTGTACTTCTTGCTAGGGCGTAGTGGGGGTAAATAGTGGTATCTAGGCATGATTAGCTATGTAATTATTATATGTGACATTTTAAATACATCGCCGTTTTCCGCGTTCAATTCGGATCAATAGCAACGAAGTTAGGCACTACGGCCCTTTTGACAATCCTGTGACCCGATTTTTGGATATACCCCATATATACTTATACTCCAACGAATCGATTAACACATCGCACGTAACAATCCTACATCTAACGGCCGAGATATCCGCTATTACCATTTTGGCGTTGCTTCTACGCACGATTTTTAGAGTTTAAAAAAAAAACTTTTATAAGATGGTTTTGTCCGTCCGTCCGTCTGTTAGCCTGATTCAATTCGAGAACGGTGATAGATAGAGACAAACGGACAATGGCAATCGATTCAGCATCGTTAAAAACCCCGAAAATGATATTAATCTTTGACCTATATTTACTTTCCCGCTACTTATACCATATATACAGTATATAAGGTAAATACCTATAAGTATAGAAATTTATTTTCGTAACTTTAAATTTTCGAAAATTCGAAATTACGGCAACAATATTGTCGTTTTCATTCCAGTTTTTCCAATTTCATTTCAGTTTTTCCAATTTCATGTGACTTTTTCCAATTTCAATTCAGTTTTCCGTTCTTTTTTCGTTTTTCCGATTTCCGATTTTTTCGACTTTTTTCTATTGCTTTCCGATTTTTCCCAACCGATTCTTTCCAATTTTATTCTGATTTTTTCCAATTTTTTTGGATTGTTTCCTACATTCTATAATTGTTTCCATTTTTTTTTCGTTTATTTACTGCTTTTTCCATTTATTTCGGTTTTTCAAATTTTGAATTTCTTTTCATTTTCAATACAGATTTTTATCGATTTTTTCCGTTTTTTTCTAATTTTATCCGATATTGCCTTTCGATTTTTTCAATTTCATTTCAGTTTTTCCCGTTTTTTCCAATTTTCGATTTTTTTCTACTTTTTTTAATTTATATCCATTTTTTTCCATTTTCCCCAATTTTTTCGAATTTTTTCAATTTCTTTTTATATTCTTGATATTTTCCCGATATTTATCGATGTTTTCGTTTTTTCCAATTTTATCCCATATTGTTTTTTCAATGTTTCAATTTTTCATATTTCATTTCAATTTTACCCGTTTTTCGTTTTTTCGATTGCCGATTTTTTCCATTTTTTCCCCTGGCAAATCAAATAAGAGAGGTATAGTAATCATGCTAAAAATTGGGTAGCGAGTTTTCAATGAATAAACACGTGGATGGATGTTGCAGTAACGATGACTCAAAAACTACTGAATTAAAAAGCTTGATATTTTGGCAATGGCAATAATGTTTTACACATATATTTTGTATACACTATAGTTTATTTTTGTGTCAATAAATTTTTTAAAAACTTAGCCATTGATGCCAGATTTACAAGAAAGTCATTTTTTTGCGTAATTTTTTGTGTTAACGTGTAAACTTTTGATTCAAAAATGGCGAGAGATCATGTGCTGGCCACATCAGATTTTTTTCGACTTTTTTTCATTTTGTAAGGATCTTGCTGTCTTTTGGAGGAGACGTAAAGGTCCTAAGGTCCTTAGTATATGAATTATTACTGCTTTTTTTATTTTTTGGGTTTTTTCGATTTTTTTCTTGTTTTTTTTCTGATTTTTCCTTTTTTTAATTTTTTTATTTTTAATTATTCTGTTTTTCTGTCTTTCCGTTTTTTTCTGGGTTTTCCCGTTTTTTTCTGTTTTTTTTTTCAAGTTATGATTTTTTTATTTTTTCTTTCTAATTTTTTCGATTTTTTTTTAATATGTTACGAATTTTTTAGTGTTTTTTCTGATTTCCTGTTTCTCCTGATTATTTCTGCTCTTTTTAAATTTTTTTAATTTTTTTGTCAATATTTTTTTCCTGTTTATTTTTGGATTTTTCGGTTTTTTTTTCTGTTTTTTTGAGATTTTTATTTTTCGGGGTTTTCTGTTTTTGTTTTTTATTTATTCTTTTCTAATTTTTTTTTTAGATTTTTTATATCCTTTTTCAGATTGTTAGAGATTTTATTCTCTTGATTTTTCTTATTTTTTCTCTGATTTTTAGATTTTTCTGTTTTTCTGATTTTTTTAAATTTCAATGCCACTTTTTCAGTTTTTTTTGTATATTGATGATTTTAATTTAATTTTTCTTTCCTTTTTCGATTTTTTCTGTTTTTTTACTGATGACTCCTGATATTTTCTGGGTTTTTATCTGATTTTTAACTTTCACCTTTCAGCTAAGAGGAGTATAGTAATCATGTTAAAAATTGGGTAGTTTTCAATGGATAAACATGTTTTAAAGTCTTCAGAATAAGATTTTGATATTTTCCATTAATAATACCTACCCTTGGTGTTTAATGATGGCCCTAAATAAAAACAATTAATAAATCTTCTGCTAATATGTTTATAAATAAATGAATAAAGGATATGTTATTATAGTAATTATTATTTTTGCAGTTTCAATTTTACTACCGGATGTCTGTGAGGACCCATCTAAATTCCATCCCAATAATTTCTCTCATACTTGTCTTTTGTAGAGAACATTAGAATTACATCCGCATTTTAAAAAGACATTAAATTGTTTGTAAAAATATAAAAAATATAGATAAGTACCTGCAGAGGGATTTTTAAACTGTCATTTTTTTTTTTCGAGCCCCTTGACTTTAGGTGTATTTTTATAGAAAACTAATTCAAAAATTAAAGGTTAATTTTTTTCTCGCTAAGGCATTTCTCAAAATACGTACTTGTATCTAGTTAACTCATTTGGGGGGTTGTTAATGGGGGTGAAAATGGTGTTTTTGTAATTTTCGTCGAAACTTGATGTCGAATCAAAAAACATTCAGTAAAAAAGTTGTAGCTTATAAAAATCCTACAACTTAAGCATAAATTTTCGCAAAAATCATTAAATTTTGATGAAAATTTGACACCGCCATTTTTAAGCCAGTCAGAGTCTATTTTTTTGTTTGGTTACCATGGTAACCCAAAAAATTTCCGGAAATTTTCATCCTCCAGGGTACCCTGGACGAAATTAATAGGTGGAAATTTTTATGTCAAAATAATGACACTTGTAATGGGCTTGATTCATATAAGACTTTTTGTTTACTTTTTGTGCAAATCAAAATTAAACAATTACTACTTAACTTTTAACATACCAATAAACACTCATGACTAACTAGACCAAAACTAGTCTTTCCTTCTAATCTTAATGTCAAATAAATAATTAATTACTTTTAAATTTTTTAGGTGTGAAATTTTCTTACCGAATCCCCCACGATCTTGAACTAATAATCGGAAACTTTTCCTCGTACACGATGTTTTAAGAAAATTTCCGGTAATAATTCAAGCTCTAGGGAGATTACTAGTGAAAATTTGTGAACGTATTCGCCTTTATTGAACGAAAAAAAATTTCAACAATTATTGAAAAAAATTATTATTAAAACAATCATTTTTTAGGTTTTTCGAGCATGTTTTTAAATAGGAACTCTAGTTGTTTATTATTGTACCAAAAAGTATACGTGAAAACTAGAAAAAAGCGCACCCGGAAAATTCCGTACGGTGAAATTTCGCCATTCAACTTTTTAATTTGAAAAAAACTGTTTTTGCCCGAAAAAATTAATATCTTATAAAACATTTCATTTTTTATATCAAAATTTTGTTGGTTATTTAAGATATCAAAATCAAATAATTTTTGCGGAAATAAAAATGAAAAACAAAAACAATTAAGACATTTTGAGGTTATGTTTCAAAGTGTCTTTTCTTAAGGACCGCTGGAAATCGTAAAAAAAAATGTTTTAACCACCCCAAATAAATTAGACCAACCCCCAGAACGCCGTTTTTTTACATAATCCCTTGTCACTCCCTTTTTCATTTCCCACTACAGGTGTTTCGGTATTACTTAAAATTCGTCCAAATGTAAGTCAAATCCGGTTCTGAATAACACAACTGATCTATTATTAACTACTTATAGTTAAAATAAAATTTAAAGTACAAGATAGTCGATCTACTTATTTATCTAACTCGTTTACTTTGATTATTGGTATTACATGCGATGGAAACGTATTAGAAACTAAATAACAATACATTTTACAATTACTTCTAGGCTGAAATTTAACGTAAGATAGTACTAATCATTGCGTTAGCATCAGATCAAAAGAACAGTAAACACAAATAACGGTAACTGATTATTAAACAGAGTTCTGTACTCTCAAATTTTCCCATTATATGTTAATAGTTTATAAAACTTTTCTTCTCTTTGATTTGCAAATTGTTTCTACAGAAATTTTTAGCAAAAAATTATCAAGGGATTTCTCTGTCATTCCAGATATTTTATTTCACATCGCAAACATAAATATCTCATGTTTTATTTTTATTGTGTAAAACCCATAAACTAAATCAATACCTTCAAGAACAATATTCAATCGTCCATTAATGAGAAAGTGACAGAAAAACCATGTTAGCTAATCCTTGATTTGTTTTAAAAATATATCTAAAACTGTTTGTTGTTTGTTATCCAAATTAATAGATAAGAAAATTGAAGGTGTAGAAGTGAAACTTATATTATTATGACAAAGTATATCTTGTTAGGCCGAGCGAACCCAGACGCGGGTGAATTACAACAGAATAATAATTATTGAAATAATTAATCATATTCGCTGGGTGCATGGTGGGGACAACTGAACCGATCCCAGCGCTCGTAGTGGTCAAAATTTCTTGAAATCATGCTCTTGTCATAAGTAAACACGTCAAAATTAGATATAAAAATGGTTCATAATAGTTATTGTGTTGTTAATTGCAAAAATATAGGAAGCAAGTTGGAAATTAGAGAAAAGAAAGAAATGGATAAATGCAGTTAGGAGAAAAAAGTAAGTAATGTATAACCTATTTCTGTATCATGCTTACTTTGATGAATGTGTGATTTATTCTACAAGTAATGAAGTATTATGTAAATTTACAAAATAAATATACAGATACATAGAAATAATATATATTAAATTAAGTCATGATGTAAGTTCCAATTCCGATATAAAAATATTTTCTAGCTGTCATGTATTATTTGTTTGGATGTCACTAATTAAAGTGACACTAACCTATGAATCATAGTTTTTGATATTTATTTACATGTTTTATACTGACTTTGTTCATCACAACACTTTTTACTGAATTTTTTCTTTCAAAAATATAATCACATTTTTACTTTCCCGACCCACCTAAACGAACTAAACAAAATATTCCAGATAAAAATGGAAATATCCATTTTCAGGTCATCTGAGATGATTAAGACCATTTACAGATGAAAGTCTGTCTGTCTATCTGTCTGTGTGTAATCTTCAACGATAGAGGCCACACGTTTAATCCGATTGAGCTGAAATTTGGAATATGGATTTGGGTTACCCGTAGAAAGAACCCATTAGTTTTTGTACAACATCTTTTAAACGGAAGTGTCACTATCAAAAAATGACAGATGCAATTGTCACGCAATTTGACTTATCATATGTCATTTGAAAGCGCTTGAAAAACTCTATTCTCTAACTGTCACCTGTCAAAAATAAAAAATGTCAACATTTGAAACGTTAACATTAAATATTTGAAAAAGTATTCGTAGATACTCGTCGGGAAAGTTCTAGGGCGACACGACCGATTTTTTACCTTTTTCCCTTTTTTGTCCTTTTTACCCCTTTTTTGCCCTTTGTTGGACTTTATTTTGCCTTTTCGACCTTTTTCCTTCTATTCTTTTTCTTTGCCTTCTATTCTTTTTCTTTGCCTTTTTTTGTTCTTTTTAACTTTTTATTTTTTTTTTTTTGGCTTTTTTTAGTTTACTTTGTCTTATTTGGCTTTTTATTGGACTTTTTGTTGATTTTTTTACCCTTTTTTCCTTTTTTGCCCATTGTTTTAGCCTTTTTTCCTTTTTTGTCCTTTTTAACCCTTTTCTACCCTATTTAAAAAACGGTTTTTACGTTGTTGGACTTTTTTGTCATTTTTTGACGTTTTTCCTTCTTTTCCTTTGTTTTTCTTTTTTTTAACTTTTTTTTTTACTTTTTTTTGTTTCCTTTACTTTGTCTTATTTGAATTTTTTTTCCTTTATTGCCCATTGTTTTTGCCTTTTTTCCTAGTTTGTACTTTTTAACCCTTTTTATCCTATTTAAAAAAAAATTTAGGTTGTTGGACTTTTTTGCCCTTTTTCCTTATTTTCCTTTATTTTCCTCCATTTTGCCTTCTTTTTTACTTTTTTGGCGTTTTTTCCTTTACTTTGTCATGTTTGACTTTTTTTGACTTTTTTTTACCTTTGTTCCTTTTTTGCATATTGTTTTTGCCCTTTTCGCTTTTATTTGCTTTATTTTAGCATTTTATTCCTTTTGTTACCTTTTTTGCTTTTTTGCCTTTTTTACAAATTATATTATGATTCTTATTCTATTTTTGTCCATTTTCACTCTTTTTTCATTGTAGTTTTGATTTTTGCTGAAATTTAGAAATTCTTTATCATTTTTGATAATTATTTTGTCATTTTTTAAAATATTTGAAGTGTCACTATCAAAAAATGACAGGAATGTGACTTGCAATATGTCATTTAAAAGTCCTTGAAAAAATCTATTCAGAACATTCAAAATTATTTCTCCAACTGTCACCTGTCAAATATTAAAAATGTCAAATGTTGAAACTTTAACATTAAATATCTGATAAAGTATTCGTGAATACTCGTCGGGAATGTTTTGAGGTGACACAACCGATTTTTTATTTATATGCTTATAAATTTGAATGAGATTTTTTTTTTAAATACAACTTAAACACGGTACTTTTTATAACTAATATATTGGCGAGTCATAAATATTTATAAAGGTAAAACAACATGAATACCAATAAAACAAATAATTATTATCAAAATGAACACGAAATTATAAAAACGATTGATTAACTCTTAGAAACATTCGCCTGTTAGACAGAAACTAAAAGATGCTTGAAAACAGATCTTTACCCAACGAAACACAAAAATTAACTGACTATTCTGGGATTTCTAACCGTAACCAAACTCACCATTTTCTAAAAAAGTTTTAACCTATAAATTCTTGGAAAATATTGATATTGACAAAACTTTGCATTTCTCTGTGCAAGTTAAGTCATATGATTTCCGGTGAGGCATCAATGTTTATGATAGAAAACTTGTCCAAAAACTGTCAAGCCATACTAGAAACTATCTTGTATCGCCAATGGAACTTAAAATATATAAAATGTGTTTTCTAACTATAAGATATATTTTACTGGGTGTGTTTCCACTCTGTTACACTTAAATGTGTATGTTTTTTTATCAACTAAAGCTACATTGATGTTTGTACCTAATTGATTCAACTAGAAACGTTACAAATAACTTCTTTAGCATCTAATAAAATCTTTGAATAGTCCACTGTGAAATTGTTTAACTTCTTCGTCAGTTTTTTTTGTCCTCTAACAATTTCTTTTCCAAGTAAAATTACTTTAGAGATGAGAATTGTGATTTCTCTGTTAGCGATGGTTAGGTTTTTGTTAATGAATTCACTGGGGCTCTTAACAACGAAGACAATTTACAATATTCCGATAGGGCACTGAAAAGCATGCGATTACCCCGGCGATTCCATCAGCGACATGGTCCCGGCGCTTTGCGGTTACTTTGTGACTTGCTCTGCTATTTCAATCGAGAGCATGTTCTCCTTAGAAACGACGATTGTATCTTGGGTGTATTTATTCTCTATAGTAAGGTGGCTCTTTTCTAAAATAAATTAAATGAGTTTTTTACTATTGTAAACTGTACAATATGCCACATAAGATGAGCACAGGATATAATTTTATATAATTTTATATTTTGTAACAAAGTTACTTTTTTCCGTATTATTTAAAATATATAAATTAAATCGCGCACGGCACTGGAGTAAAATTAAATTAAAATTGTGAATAATAGGCCAGTCGTACCAGTTGAATCGTCGCCAGGCAGATGGAGACACTCTCGTCTCTGCTTCTTAGATGCTGAAGTTCGTATCGAGTAGGGCAATTCAAGCCGTTGTCGGCAGCTGCAGAGGCAGCGAGAAGCCAGACTTGCTGTGGCCGTCCCAATTGGAGCAGCAGTGCAGTCCGTCGACCTTTAGAGATAGGTCAAGCTGAAGGCAATTTCAATTGTACCGGAGTCTAGAACCGTCAGTCCGACTACACCACGCCGCCAAGCCAATCGTCCGTTACACACCTTTTCTCCGCCTGATTTTATGGGTAATAAATAAAAGTTTTATTTATTATTATTTGTTTCTGAGTTAACATCCCAGCAGCTAATACCCAGGTACTCAAACCCAGCAGGGCAAGTAAAGACCGCCCTGCTGGCTGCCAGTAATTTTGGTCGATACTATAACGACCCCTGGAGTATTTCTTTCTCCACTGACGCTGCCCGTGCAGTGGCCTTCACACTCTAAACGGAAGGTGGCGCCCGAGGCAATCCGAAACCTGGACTAAGGCGCCAAATTGACCCGTAACGACCGAAGTGTCGTCGCAATTTCTAGAAAAATACTCTAGGGTAGTTAATATCGGTACACAATAGTTCGCTCCCAACCCGAAAACATGACAGGTAAGTTCGCTCCGGCACTAAATTTGGACGGATGTAAACTGGGCGCGAAAATAATCCCTTTACCTGAAGTTGTAAAATTATTTTTGATCCTAAGATGTAAACTGGGCGCGGGACCTTTCTTAAGCGGTTTATAGGATAATGAACAAAAATATGAAAACTTTGACGTAAAACGAAAAATAAAAATGATCAGATTGATGTTTTTCAATTTTTGAAATTTGAATTCTTATTACATTAAAAAATTCTTTTTTTGAAATTGGCATAGTATGATCAAATAAATATCGGTAATTTTAATATTCAATAATTTTTATCAAAATTTCCAGAATTTTGATCCAAAAATTTAAAAATTTTCAAGAATTTTGATCCAAAATTTCAAACAAATCAATATTATCGAAAATTTCAAAAAATTCAGATTTTTGATTCAAAATTTAAAAAATTTCAAAAATTTTGTTCCAAAATTTAACAAAATCCAAATATAAAAAATTTCACGAATTTATAACCAAAAATTTCCAGAAGTTTGATCCAAAATTTTAAGTGTTGGTCCAGAATTTTAAACAATTCATTAATTTGTGTCAAAAATTTCAAACAATTCAATAATTTATTTTTACCCAAACTTTCAAATATTTCAGAATATTGATATAAAAATTTCAGAAATTTCCAGAAATTTGATCCAAAATTTCAAAACTAAAGAATTTTGTTTAATAATTTTAAAAATTTCAAACATTTCAAAAATTTTGTTTCAAAATTACAAGACTTTTGGTCCAAACATTTCAAGAATTTTGATCCAAAATTTCAAACAAATCAATATTATTATCGAAAATTTCAAAAAAATTCAGATTTTTGATCCAAAATTTAAAAAATTTCAAAAATTTTGGTCCAAAATTTAAAAAACAAAAATATAGAAAATTTCACGAATTTGTAACCAAAAATTTCCAGAAGTTTGATCCAAAATTTCAAAAATTTCAAGAAATTTGATCCAAAATATAAAAAATTTCAAAAATTTTTATCCAAAAGTAAAAAAAGATCCAGAAATTTGATCCAAAATTTTAAGTGTTGGTCCAGAATTTTAAACAATTCATTAATTTGTGTCAAAAATTTCAAACAATTCAATAATTTTTACCCAAACTTTCAAATATTTCAGAATATTGATATAAAAATTTCAGAAATTTCCAGAAATTTGATCCAAAATTTCAAAACTTAAGAATTTTCTTTAATAATTTTAAAAATTTCAAACATTTCAAAAATTTTGTTTCAAAATTACAAGACTTTTGGACCAAACATTTCAAGAATTTTTATCCAAAATTTCAAACAAATCAATATTATTATCGAAAATATCAAAAAAATTCAGATTTTTGATCCAAAATTTAAAAAATTTCAAAAATTTTGGTCCAAAATTTAAAAAACAAAAATATAGGAAATTTCACGAATTTGTAACCAAAAATTTCCAGAAGTTTGATCCAAAATTTAAAAAATTTCAAGAAATTTGTTCCAAAATATAAAAAATTTCAAAAATTTTTATCCAAAAGTAAAAAAAATTCCAGAAATTTGATCCAAAATTTTAAATGTTGGTCCAGAATTTTAAACAATTCATTAATTTGGGTCAAAAATTTCGAAAAAATTCAATAATTTATTTTTACCCAAACTTTCAAAAATTTCAGAGTATTGATCTAAAATTTCAGAAATTTCCAGAAATTTGATCCAAAATTTTAAAACTTAAGAATTTTCTTTAATAATTTCAAAAATTTCAAACATTTCAAGAATTTTGATCAAAAATTTTAACTATTTCAAGTATTTTTCCAAAATTTCAAGAATTTTGATCCAAAATTTAAAAAATTTAAAAAAATTTGTTCCAAAATTTAAAAAAATCCAAATATAAAAAATTTCACGAATTTGTAACCAAAAATTTCCAGAAGTTTGATCCAAAATTTCAACAATTTCAAGAAATTTGATCCAAAATATAAAAAATTTCAAAAATTTTTATCCAAAAGTAAAAAAAATCCATAAGTTTGATCCAAAATTTTAACTGTTGGTCCAGAATTTTAAACAATTCATTAATTTGGGTCAAAAATTTCAAACAAATCAATATTATTATCGAAAATTTCAAAAAATTCAGATTTTTGATCCAAAATTTAAAAAATTTCAAAAATTTTGGTCCAAAATTTAAAAAAATCCAAATATAAAAAATTTCACGAATTTATGACCAAAAAATTTCCAGAAGTTTGATCCAAAATTTCAAAAATTTCAAGAAATTTGATCCAAAATATAAAAAATCCAGAAAGATCCAAAATTTTAAACAATTCATTAATTTGGGTCAAAAATTTCAAACAATTCAATAATTTTTACCCAAACTTTCAAAAATTTCAGAATATTGATCCAAAATTTCAGAAATTTCCAGAAATTTGATCCAAAATTTCAAAACTTAAGAATTTTCTTTAATAATTTAAAAAATTTCAAACATTTCAAAAATTTTGTTTCAAAATTACAAGACTTTTGGTTCAAACATTTCAAGAATTTTGATCCAAAATTTCAAACAAATCAATATTATTATCGAAAATTTCAAAAAATTCAGATTTTTGATCCAAAATTTAAAAAATTTCAAAAATATTGGTCCAAAATTTAAAAAAATCCAAATATAAAAAATTTCACGAATTTGTAACCAAAAATTTCCAGAAGTTTGATCCAAAATTTCAAAAATTTCTAGAAATTTGATCCAAAATATAAAAAATTTCAAAAATTTTTATCCAAAAGTAAAAAAAATCCAGAAATTTGATCCAAAATTTTAATTGTTGGTCCAGAATTTTAAACAATTCATTAATTTGGGTCCAAAATTTCAAACAATTCAATAATTTTTACCCAAACTTTTTCAGCTCTAAAATTGTCAGCTTTATTATTATCTCCATATTTCCCTCTCTCTTTTCCTTTTTGCTTTTTTTTTACTATATCTTTTTATTTTTTAGTTTTTCATATTTTTTTTCCCTATTTGTCTCTATTTTTTCATACTTTTTGTATTTTTCCCTATTTTTTCTATTATTCCCTATTTTTTTATATTTCACCATTTTTCTCTATTTTTGTCTCTTTTCCCTATTGGTTCTATTTTTCGTTATTGGTCATTAATTTTTTTATTTTCCCCCATTTTCCATATTCTCCTCTATTTTCCCTATTTGTCCTTATTTGTATCTTTTTTTCACTAATTTCCATATTTTCCACTATTTAATCCTATTATTCGCTATTTATCCCTTTTTTCCTATATTTGACGATGGGCCCAATTTTTGGCTATTTTATCTGTTTCTGCTGTTTTTTTCTATTTTTTTATATTTTCCCTTATTTTTCCCTATTTGTTCCTATCAGCACATATTTTTTTATATTTTTCCCTATTTTCAGTATCTTTCGCATTTTTCCCAATTTTTCCCTAATTGTTCCAATTTGCATGTATTTTTTTATATTTTCCCTATTTTCTGTATTTTTCCCATTTTTTCCTATTTTCCCCAAATTTTCCCTATTTGATTTTATTTGTATGTATTTTCTGAATTTTTCCCATTTTTTTCTTATTTTTTCTGATTTTCCTATTTTCATTATTTTCGATACATTTTTTCTTTATTTTTTCACTATTTTTCTGTATTTTTTCATGTTTTTTCTTATTTTTACCTGGTTTTCATTATTTTTCTATATTTCCTTTATTTTTTCCTTTTTTCTTTATTTGTCTTTATTTTGGTTTATTTCCCTATTTCACTTTATTTTTCCCCATTTTAGTTTATTATTAACTATTTTCACTAACATTCCATATTTTCACTACTTATCCTCAATTTTTCCTCTTTTTCAACATCTCTATCTTTCGTTACGTTACAATTTCTGATTATTAAATCCTACCTCAAACCACATTAAGAAACTTAGTCTGAAAAACTTACCAGATGCAATATTTGAGTTCTCAAAATATTTTATTATTGTTCTCATAAGCAAACTCCATGTGTAATTGCTGAAATCATCACGTAAAATGCACAAAAAAATATTTTTCTCTAAGTAGGTGTCACTTTTGCATAGATGAAAAAATAAATGACAAAGAAATAAGATAGAGAAAAATCCAAAGACTAGTAAAAGTTTGATTTAATTCCAATATCCCTTAAAAAGAATGAATAGAAATAAAGTTGAATTTTATTTTCTATATTTAAATCTAAATTTGACCAATTAATGGCTCTTTGCTCAACAATTTAAGATCCTACTTAATTGTAATCATTATTAACATATTGGCGATATTGAAGATTTCTCATTTATATGTATCTCAAGTACGACAAAGAAATTCTCCCTGATACGACTATGAAGAAATCTGGTTCGAAAGGACCATAATTAGTCTTGGATGTGTAGTAGATTATTGTCCTTTGGAATTTAGTAAACCGTTATAAATACAAAATTCATTAAATGGGAAAAATGTGTATTTTCAAGACGAATTGAACAGTTTTTTAAAAATTAAAATATCAGTACCGGTTTCCGAAATATTTAGGGAAAAACGAAATTGGCGATTTTCGTTTTATTCAATTAACACTTGAATTTTAATAACTTTGTAAGATTTTTTAATTGAACATCAAATACATGGTATATTCAATTTTTTAAAACAACGTTTCGTCTTTGAAGGGTCACCCTAAACATTTTTTTTTTAAATTATGGAACTGTACTTTTTATTTCATTTGTCCAAAAAGAGCTTTGGTCTTGGTATAGTTGTGGCTAATATTCCCTGCTACTGGACTATTAGTAAATCGATTGTATCTTTTGAGTATTTATTCGGTAGTACTGTATCTCTATCAGGGCTGCTGCTGGCTACGCGCTATCTCTATTACCCAGCCCACTTGATTATTTTACATTTACACGCATTTCTCTCCAACATTCAACATTAGCGTGTTGTTGTTCTCCTCCGAGAGAGCAGGTTGTTGTTCTGCCTCTGCCGCCGATCCGATGGAATAATTATACCCATTACTTCTGAACAAAAGTAGATTAGATCACCGATAATAATTGGCTACTGCAATATATTCTGCCGAGTTTCATTAATGAACTACCAGGGAAGTACTACTTATGCAAGAAATCAAATTGACGGTTATTGAAATTGGATCTTTTCACTTTTCTCGCTATTTATTGGCAAATTGCCGTTAATAATGTTAGTATAATGGGTTTGTGTTGGCGATGCAATTTGTTTGTCAATAAAATTGAAAATGAAAGTATAGACGGCTTTTTACTTTCCGAACAACAGAGTTGTATAGAAGGAAAGTATTGCGATCATGATATTTTGACCATACCCAGATTTTAACGGATCTTTACGTTTTGAGGTGACCTGAATCCATTTATACCATTTTTAGCATGATGTCTGTCTGTGTGTGTGTGTGTCTGTGTGTCTGTGTGTCTGTGTGTCTGTGTGTCTGTGTGTGTGTGTGTGTGTCTGTGTGTGTGTGTGTGTGAACACGATAGCGTCTAAACGGCTGAACCGATTTAGATGAAATTTTATATACATATTTAGGGTAACAAGGAGACGACCTGTATAGATTTTGGAGTTAATCGGACAACCGGAAGTGACAGTTGCTATAAGTGATGACGTCATTACCTAACAAGATGACAATAAAGTTTTACACATATATTTTTTATACGTTATAGTTTAATTTCGAATGTTTAAAATTTTCAAAAACTTTTGCCATTGTTGCCAGATTTATGAAAAAGTAATTTTTTTTCATATTTTTCTTAAATAACCAAAATAATGCATTTTTATGAAAAATTACAGGATATAAAAGATGTACAACATAAAATTTTCTACACATTTTGTCATTACCGTTTTTTTGAATTCCTCACAGTTTCGTCGCTAGAGGGCATGAAAAATAATGTATATAGACATTTGCGACTTTTTTTAGATTTTGAGACAAAATTATGGATTTTTATGAAAATTTACAAAAAATGGAAATTGTAGAACATAAAATTTTCTACAAATTTTGTCTTTAATTTTTTTTCGAGTTCCGCATAGTTTCGCCGCTAGTTTTTATTTTAATTTTTATCTTTATTAAATTATTATTTTTTAGTTCAATTTTAATATTAAAAATTTAAAAAAAAATATCTTTAAATTTGTAATAATTAATTTTATGATTATCATTTTTTTCAAAATTTTATTACAAAAATTGTGGAATTTTTTAAAAAATGGCTAAGGAACATTTAAAATTTTAATACAATTTTAAATTAAATTGAATAACTTCTAAAATATTAAAGTTATTAAAATGTGATTTTCACCATTCGAAAGATAATATAAAACTCTAAATTTTAAATGTATTTTAGTTTCTTAAAATTTAGAATTGTAATTATTATGGAAAAAATTAAGAATTTTTTTTTAATTTTTTGTAATTTTGTTTTATCAATAAGTATAAAATAAATGAAAAAAGTAAATAGCATATCCGAAAATAATCTAAAAGTACTATGTGAGTAAATTATTTCATAATTTTAACATAGTATTTGTAAAAGTTAGAGCAAAAAATGAAAAAAGTTAAAACAATTCAATGGATTTACCCATGAATTTTTGACTAAAAATTTGATTTTTTTTAGTTTTCTAAACTAACTTTATTAATGGATTTTGATCCAGAAAACCTTAAAAAAAGGTCTGTTTCCCATTTTGAAAATAATTGAATGAGATATTAATTATTTATTGACTTTAAAATTATTCAAAAATAGGTTTTATTTTTTTTAAGGTTAATAACAATATTAAAAATTAAAAAAAAATACCATTAAATTTGTAGTAAAAAACTCTATAATTATGATTTTTTCAGAATTTTATTCAAAAAATTGCAGAATTCATAACTTTTTTTTTGAAATATAATATAATTAAAAAAAAAATTGAATATTTAAAAATATTAAAGTTATTAAAATGGGATTTATACCATTCGATAGGTAACATAAAACTCTAAATTTAGAAAATATTTCAGTCTCTTCGAATTTAACATTGTAATTCTTTTAAACAAAATAAAAAAAAATTAATTTTTTTCTTTTCTTTTATCGAGAATAGTAAAACAAATGAAAAAAGTAAATAGTACATACGGAAGGGATCAAAAAGTAAATTATGTGTGAAATATTTCATAATTTTAAAATAATACTTATAGAAATTATACAAAATTATAAAAAGTTAAAAAAAATTTTAAGAAAAAATTAATTTTTTTTTTAATTTTTGTAAACTAATTTTATTAATGTATTTTGATGCAGAAAAACTAAAATAATCGATTAAACAATTACTTTACTAGGAGTGTTCGGAAAGTTGGGTGGGATAACCCCCTCATTTTTTTTATTTGTCGGTACTAAAAACAATACTTAAGATATACTGAGTTTTCATTTCATACATTTTTAACTTTTAATTGATTTATTAAATTTTGGAGCATAATAAATCTTGGAAATAATAAAGCTCGTGAAATCGATATTTTCTATACAAAAGAGGCAAATAATATTAATCCAATTTTTAAAAATATGAGAAAATACAAAAATCTATATTTATTAAAAAACGCTTAACGAAAATTAATGACTTAACTAATAAACAAATATTACACGGGGTAAAAACATATGATTCACTTTAACAATAAACACAAGAACTATACGCAACACGAAATTTATATACATAACGATTTTTTACGATTGTTTCCGGTTTTTTACGATTTTTTACAGATTTTTAGAAATTTTTACGGTTTTTACGATTTTTTTTCGAATTTTTAAGGTTTTTTACGGGTTTTATTACTATTTTTTACAATTTTTTACATTTTTAGGGGTGTTTACGACTTGTTACGGGTTTTTACGATTTTTTGCGAGTTTCTACGATTTTTTATGATTTTTCACGGTTTTTTTACCATTTTTATGATTTTTTTTTCGGATTTTTACGATTTTTTATGATATGACATGTAGCGATATTTTTAAAAATGGCGGAAATATATTTTTTTTTGATATTTCAAAAAGGTTTTTTAAACAAATTAATTTTATATTAGGATCTGAAAAAATTAAACACCTGTTACAATATTCCCTAAAAAAGGGAAATATAGGAAAAAACAGTGAAAAATATTGAAAAAATATGAAACGTAGGTATTTTCCCTGTAAACATACTAAAATAAATAAAATAAAAAAAAAATGAGGAAAATGTGGGATAATAGGGAAAATTATGAAAAGTACGATATTAGATGGAAAAATAGGAAAAAACGGAGAGGATAGGGAAAAATAAGAATAATACGAAAAAATAGGAAAAAAACAAGTAAATATAAAAAAAGTAAAAAATAATAAAAAAATAGGGAAAAGTGGAAAAAAAGATTTGAAAAAATAAGGAAAAAATAGGAAAAATGTTTTCCTTGGAAAAATGTGAAAATGAAAAAAATACGGAAAAAAGGGAAATATAGTAAAGAACAGGGTAAAATATTTAAAAGATTGGAAAAATATTTTCCCTGCAAATATACTAAAATAAAAAAAAATAAACAAAATAGAGAGCGAGAATAGGAAAAAATAAGAAAAATAAAGTAGTAAAAATTGTGAAAAAATAGAAAAAAATAGGAAAAATTGGAACAAATAGGAAAAATAGGAACAAATAGGAAAAGATGGAAAAACATGAAAAAATAAAGAATAATGGCAAAAAATAAAAAAAAATAGCGAAAAATAGAAAAAAAAACATCAAAAATATGGAAAATGGAGGAATATAGGGAAAATGTGAAAATAGGAAAAAAATGCGAAACAAAGACAAATATAAGAAAGAACAGGAAAAAATACGGAAAAAAGGGAAATATAGAATAGAACAGGAAAAATGTTTAAAAATATGAGAAATATTTTCACTGAAAAAATACTAAAATGAAAAAAAAATGGAGAAAAAATTGATAACCGATGATTGTTTTTAGCTTTTAGAACATACAGAACTTTTTATTAAGAACAAGTTTTTTTCCTAAAATTAATAATAAAAAAGTTTCCCATATGGTTCCAACTTACTGAGTATATATATAAAATAATAATTTAAAAAAATTATCCAGTGGCGTGCAATGTTAGAGGCAAAAATATTCGGTCATCTTCAACTGAAACACCACTGGTAAAACGTTTTGAAAAAATGTACCATCACAATGAGGATCGTTAGTCCAGTAATTCGTTAAAAAATATTAATTTTTAGAAAAATTACATTTATTATCTTTAACACCCTGTATTTCGAAAACTAGAGATTTTTGAATATTGATTTCTGAGATGTATATTCTTTATTTTATGAGACAAGTATACCATAAACATTTGAACATTCTGAATTACCATGCCATAACAAGTTTCAATTTATTAATGCAATAATCATTTTATTTTTTATATAAAATTAAATTTAAAACTTTGAAAATTGTTATTTTCAATTGAATTTCCATGTTATATGAAAAATGTCTATTAATATTATTAGTATTCTTATGTAAAAACTAACATGTTGTAACGTTTTTGTCTATTAGAAAAACCCATTTTTTTCTATTTTATAAATTTTTTGCTCAATTTTTAAAATTTTAATAACAAATTACTACAAAAAGGCGAATTTTCCATTTCTGACCTCATTTTTCCAACAAAATATATATTAAAAGAAATAATTTAGAGTTGCGTCCAATATTTTTAACTCATGTCAATTTCATTATATTTACACTGACATCTAACCTTACAGAAATGCCAATAAATTAATCTCTTCCACATTTTATTACCTTTTTATTTTCCACCTACAAAGTGATTAAAATTATCATTTTTTATAATTAGTGAACATTAACCTTTCAATAATTACTTAAATAAAAACAATTAAAAAAAAATTGATACGCCTTGGGAATATTTTTAAGAGAGGAATCAAATAAATGTTTGTAAATTTCAAAGCAAAATACCCTGAATTTATCATTGAATAAAAAGAACCAGTGACCAAAACATTAATATCTTAAGTGTATAAAAGATGAAAATTCGTAATTTTCCATTAGAAACGACATAATCCAAAAGCATAATCAGAAAATTGTAGCCACAAAGCGAAAACCGAATTCACATATATCCCATCCATATCCCTTTCCCTTTGGCCGGTCAGCGGCATATGGTAGATACAGACAGACACACAAACAGAAACAGAAAGAATAACAACAACAACAGCCGATGCGAGAGAAATAGACGGTATTCCATCGCAGAAATGAACATTCGTGTTTGATGTGAAAGGTCGTACATTAATTCATAATGAACGAGTAGTCTCCTAGCTAGCCACTTATATTTCCTTAATCCCTGAGAGCACACAAGCGAAACCAGAATCCAGGCCCGGCCTTTTTTAAAAACAAAAAAAATTATTCTTTGTAAAAAATTATTTTATAAGAACCATTTTCAATAATTGAATACAAGAATTTACCAAAAATTCACTATACACAAAATTTTTATTTGTAACAAGGCACAATCATGTGCGTTTCTTACTGCTCTAATTTGTATGGATTTGAGATCAACAAACGGCAATTGTAAAAAATGAAATTGTGTATTTTTTTTAATAAATATTATTACTTTTGAAGAAAGAAAAGGCTGTGCGTACTTTCAAGTGTGTAATGATACGTATATTAGAGGGAAATATATATATTTCCTTGTCAAATTATAATTGTCTAGCGCTTTCAGCAACACAGTGCCATCATCAGGACAACTGTTAATGTCATACTTACAAATTTTTAAAAAAACAGCTAACTTAAGATAACATGAAGGGGTTACAGCAATTTTTAATTAAGACTAAAAATACGAAGGCGAAGCATCTTCTTGGCTATGGAAGGTTCGCATAACAAAGAGTAATTCATCTTAACAGATAAAATAGGCGCATCTGGAGGCCCAGGCCTGAAGGTTGTCCCTAACAGAGACAACATTAGCTTATTAAGCATAAGCGAAAATGAAAATTTTTTAAATTTAAACAAAATTGTCAAACGTTACCATGCGTGGTTTAACAGTGAAGTGACAGAATTAGGTTATAAGATTTAGAAAAAAGGTGAGACGCAAAGGAGATAGGAAAAAGAAGGAATTATCAAAGTGACTGGACTACCGGAAAAAGCGTAGGGTGATTAGAGGAAGAGAAGAAGAGGAGAGACAAGTGACAAGTGGCTAAGAGGATAAGAAAAAGGTGACATAAGGAGAATTAAGGGAGTGACTACCTATCATAAACTTAAAGGTTCTTGAATGAAGGATTGAATTTATTAACATTTAAATTAATTTGAGTATTAACACAAGAAGAAGAGGGGTTGTTTAATTCGCGAAGAATCTCGAGCGAAACGTCATAGACCCGTTGGACCCCTATCTACCGTACGTCCCCGGTTTAAGTTAGAAACAGGTAATTCTTGCTGTAATATTAAACTAATTAATATATAGACCGACACAAAATTTTTTATAAAAAAATATACAGCCGTGTTGGAGTTATACAAAAAAATGTATTTTTTTCCTAAAAATTTTAACACCCTGTAATTTCGTTAATACTCAATTTAGAGAATGGGTCCATAGACTTTTGATCTTAAAATAATAAGTAAATATTCTACCGCTGAAGTTTGTCACCTTTATTCTGGGACACCTTGTATAATAGAATTTATCCCATTTTACCAATATATCAACAAAACTCATTTACTTTGTTAATTGTCCAAATCCAAACAGTATTTGTAATTTTATTAGCGTAGAATCCGTGAAAATGTTAATTCAAGTCATATTTTTTTTTTTCGAAAACGGGCCTTTTGGAAAAGGAGCAAGAGCACTTTTGTTGATAGGAAGAATCAAAGTTTGTTGCCAAATTTAAAAAATAGCGTGAAAAGTGTGGGGCAAATTACTATCCCTGCTAAAAATCTAAACTTATCTTAATTAGACCCACATCCTTTTCATACTTTCTAATATTCACTAAAAAATAATAATAATAAAACGATATTTGCCAAATTAAAACAAAAATATTTATTTACTTAAAAAATATTAATCTAGTCTTAGCGTCCCTCTAAACCACTAAAAAATAAAAAATGCATATCAACTGGGCACACCCACCTCTGCACATCCTCCAAAATTGAATGACATTCATAAAGTGGTTAAGATTTTACTAAGAACTAACCGTTTTCAAAGGAGCCGTCCTAGAAGAAAACATTACAGGATATTTTAATAATGTTTTTTGATCCAAAATATGCAATCCTTATGTAACAATTTCCGTGATAATTAAAATATTTAAATTAAATCGCGCACGGCAATGGATTTATAATTACTTTAAAATTATGTGAGAGACCAGCCGTACTAGTTGTAACCCCTGCCGAAAGATGGAGTCACTGGCGTACCTGTTTCTCATAATCAGCCGATTTTATGGTATACGGCAGCCGGAGTCGATCAAGTTAGCTGTAGTGGCAGCCTGAAGTCCGAGTTCCAGTGGCAGTCCCTCGACCTTTAGAAATATGTCAAGCCAAGCTGAAGGAGCGAAGCAATTTCAATTGTACCGGAGTTCAGTACCGTCAATCCGACCGTCGCCAACCTGGAAGACCGTCTGACACCGTCGAGTAAAGACCTTGTTACACACCTTCCTTTGGTTTTAATTTTAGTATTTGAGTAAATGGTTTTTATTTACCTGATTTTCTTTTTTGGAGAATTGGAGAATTTTATTTCTCCTCTGAAGCTGCCCGTGCAAGTGGCCTTCACACTTTAAACGAAATGTGGCGCCCGAGGAAATCCGACGCAAAGAGCGTTACACTTAAATATCTTCCTAAAGTTTTTAACACATTGTAAAATATGTTTTTCACAATGACATCAGTAGGTTTGTTCGTGTTTTTAGTTTTGCTTGTGCAGATAAGTTCCAGACATGCGTAGTAGACTAAAAGTGTTCGTGTTTTCTGGAACCAAGTTCTGAATTAACAATCCTGTGTTTTAGTTTTTTTTAGAACGATTCTGAACTGTTTCAAGTAATTCTATGTGATTCTAGCTAAAAGTGTGAACTGAGAAAAACCGTTCTGGTCGCACATGCTCATTGCAAGCCATTTTATAAAAGAACAAGGTTTAAGGTTATGTTTATTTATTTTGTTTATCTGAGATTACATACATATGGAATTTTTGGAATTCGACTGGGAAATTATTTTCTCAACTCAATTCCAGCAATCAGATTATTTTCTAAATTTGATACAGGACATGAGAGAATATCACAAAAAATATATTTTTTATTTTTCTAGTATTAAAACTACCACAAACAAATTTGACCAATCATGAATGACAATTGACATTGACACTAGATTATTGAGGTGTTCGTGTTATCTCTTAAATCAAAACTGTTCTGAAGAATTCTAAATTTGTGTCACTGAGCAACTAGTTCTGCGCAATTTTAGAACGGTTCTGTTTTAAAAAAACACGAACAAACCTAGTAATT